>OX421500.1:39629140-40229140 GCA_949126835.1 Anisus vortex | reverse complement strand
TGGGGTTCTGAAGAACACCTCGCTCGGTATGGACATCCATGTGCGACAGGTGGAACCAGACCGTCATCTGGCAACTGTCAGCACCCGCAAACCGCATAAAGTAGCAACGTGGAATATCAGGACAATGTTGCAAAAGGGAAAATTGGAAAACATAAAAGCAGAAATGAAAAGACTCCATATTAATATACTTGGATTGTCAGAAGTAAGATGGAAGGGAGCTGGAATGTTTTCAACCGATGGCTATTCCATGATATACTCTGGAGGGGAACAGCACCAAAAAGGGGTCGGCATCATTCTTGATCCCGAAACAGCGAAATCAGTGAAAATTACTGGCCAGTGTCAGACAGAGTCATAGCGATTAAGATACAGGGAACGCCCTTCGACGTAGGTATTGTCCAAGCTTATGCTCCAACATCAGACTATGAAGACAAAGAAGTGGATAAATTCTACGAAGATTTAGATAATGTCATGAAACAACTAAAATCGCAGGATATCAAGATTGTAATGGGGGATTTTAATGCAAAGGTTGGCAAAGAGAAAATAAAAAACATCGTTGGTCCTTTTGGCCTGGGAGAGATAAATAGCCGTGGTGAAAGATTAGTAGAATGGTGCAAAGAACATAAACTCTTCATATCATATACATGGTTCCAGAACCACCCAAGAAGACGATGGACATGGAATAGCCCAGGAGACAGAACAAGAAACCAAATCGACTACATATTGATTCAACACCGTTTCAGAAATGCTGTAAGATCATCAAAATCAATGCCAGGAGCAGACTTTGACAGTGATCATATCCCAGTCATATGTAATTTAAAACTAAAACTAAAACAACTCAAGAAATCACAAATTAAACCCAAACTTGAAACGAGCCTTCTAAAAAGAGATGATAATTTGAAAGAGAAGTTTACAATAGCTGTAAAAAAATAAATTTGAAGCACTTGACAACTTATGCGAAGTGGAAGAGAGATGGCAGGAATTCAATAGATGCATTGAGGTGGCAGGAATTCAATAGATGCATTGAGGTGGCGATTGAAGAAAATTTACCAAAACAAAACAGAAAACAACACAAGAAATGGATCACGACAGAAATTCTAGAACTCTTGGAACATAGAAGACTGGCAAAAAAGGACGATAAGAAATATCAAGTACTAAATAAAGAAATAAAGAAGAAGTGCAATGAAGCTAAAGAAAACTGGCGTAATGAACAATGCGCAGAACGAGGTTGAGAATGCTATCAAGAAAATGAAACTTGGTAGGGCCCCAGGGCCAGACAACATTCCAGTGGAAATATATGACGCATTGGGTGAAATAGGCATAAATGAAATAACCCAACTTGTTAACAAAATATATGATACTGGTAAGATCCCCTCAAGCTTAAACAGATCAATTTTCATCACAATACCAAAGAAACCTGGAGCAACAGAGTGTAAATCACACAGAACAATTAGCTTAATGAATCATGTCACAAAAATACTCCCCAGAATAATCATGGAAAGAATACGAAGTAAAATCCGTCCGGAAATTTCAGAAACCCAGTTTGGATTCGTTGCAGATAAAAGCACAAGAAATGCTATTTTCACCTTATCTATGTTAATTGAAAGATGCATCCAGATGCAAAAAGACCTGTATCTATGCTTTATAGATTATTCTAAGGCATTTGACAAAGTCAAACATCAAGATCTATTTAATATATTACAAGATCTGGACATAGATGGTAAAGACCTCAGAATAATAAGAAATCTATACTGGGAGCAAGAAGCTGCCATTAGATATGAAGGGGAGTTAAGTGCATTCAAACCAATAAAGAGAGGAGTAAGACAGGGATGTGTTTTATCACCAGACCTCTTCAACATCTACAGTGAAATAATACTCCGGAATATCGAACTCCTAGATGGTATTAAAGTTGGAGGAAAGAATATAAATAATCTGAGATACAGTACTAATAGCAGAATCAGAAAGTGCCCTGCAAACTATTCTAAATAAGGTGGTAGAAGAGAGCCGACTTAAAGGATTAACACTCAATCTCAGTAAGACCGAAGTAATGGTAATCTCTAAGAAAAGACAACCTCCAAGATGCTCTTTATCCAGTGAAGGTGAAAACATCAAGCAAATCAATTCTTTCCAGTATCTAGGCTATACAATAACACAGGAAGGCAAATGCAACAAAGAAATAAAGAGAAGAATCGCAATAGCTAAAAACAGCTTCATGAGCTTAAGCAGTATCATGAACAACAGGAATATCAGAATATGTACCAATATGCGCATACTGAAGGGGTATGTTTGGTCTGTTCTTCTATATGGATGTGAATGTTGGACTATTGATAATGAAACAAGGAAAAGATTGGAGGCAGTAGAAATGTGGTTTCTAAGAAGGATGATGAGAATATCATGGACTGAAAAGAAATCTAATGCAGAGGTGTTGAAAACAGCATGTACCTCAAGAGAACTCATTAACACCATTAGGAATAGACAGATGAAATTTCTAGGACACATCTGTAGGAAAAATGGTATAGAAAGACTAGCTTTGTGTGGGAAAATATCTGGTAAGAGAGACAGAGGAAGACAAAGGCTAACATATGTAGAAAGCTTGAACGAATGGGCCACGAACAACAACATAAGTAATAATAACTTTCTGCAAAAAGCTAACAACAGGAAAGAATGGAGAGTCATGACCGCCGATGTCTGTTCCAGACCTGGCACATAAAGAAGAAGAATATAGATTGATAGATACAGGGACCTTAAGACAATGACCTTTAAGTTTACAGACGTTCTTTCTAGGTATAAGATTATTACTTCTTAGGCCTAAACTCCTGCAGGACAACAGGGATGGGCGGCAGGGGTAGAACTTTGTTTGTTGACATTTCAGTGTATTAGCCGCATTATTTAAAAAAGTGAAAAAATACTTTTATTTTAAAAGAAACAAAATCATAAAAAGAAAAAAAGAAAGTTTAACATTGGTGTAAATGGAGCTGGCAACTGTACCAGACCAATGGATTCTGAAGGTTATGCAACAGTCTAATAGTTCATTCAACAACTATTTCTGGGACAATATAACTTTGATATTTTTTTGTTTTAAGATTGAAACTTAAATCCTAGTTGTATTAGTGAAACAGTTTTTACCGAATTAGGACATTTATAACAATAATATTCTAAACCTATACTTTTTCTTTAATACATTTATATGATTCAATAATTTAATTTATTTATGTTTAGACAATATTTTTTTAAGTATCGGTGTGCAGTAATATCTTTGATTAATAATCTTTTAATTTATGTAGTTTAATTTTGTTTGATTTACTTCCTTACTGTCCTTGGGAACTCAAGGACATCAGCATTGCATCTACAGCTTCACACAATAACTTGATATAGACTTATCTCACTGTAGACTAGAGAATAACAGATAACAAGAAAATAAAATACACAAGTAGGGAACAGGGAAGTAAGTGGGGAAATAGGAGTTTGGTGAAGGGTTGTTTAGAAAAACAATAGAGTATAAGTAAAAAAACTGAAAATTAGATGGCATAATAAGAGAAGGGTTAATCAGAAGAAAACAAAAAAGAAATTGGGTAATAAACAAATTTAAATTAGACCTACTTACACAAATGTATCTGATAAAAAGAAAAATGCAACCAAATTAATACAACTAACCCACATTGCTATCTTAAGCAATTTTAAAATGTGTTAACCATTATATTTTTAATTCTAATTTTCAGTTCTGTTTTGTTATTATTGCTTTTTATACAATTTAATATGTATATATCACTACATTTTCTGGACAGTAAAGACTGTAGACGTCTTGTTTATTTTAAACTTATATGTAGATATAACCATTTATTTTGTATGGTATCCATGTAATTTAAGTTTTAGTTTATTAAAACAAACATATTATTTTTGTTTTTTGTATTATTGTCGTGCAAGTATTTTTTGTGATCAATTTCAGTTGGTGTTTTTTGTTCCCATGCATGAACTATACGAATTAGAGAAACTTCCGAGGGATTGGAAGGTGATGAGCTTTTCTTTCAGTTTCCAACTTAAATATATTGAAAAGGTTTGACTAAAACTAGGGATGTTAAACAAAAACCGGAATAACGGTTTTATAGAACCGAAAACTGGTTTAAAAAAAAATGGTTTTAACATCCCTATCTAAAAGGTACCTAACATTACTAACATGCAAACTAAATCTAGTCGTTAAAAATAGATTATAAAGTTATATTTAAAATATATTATAAAGTTATATTTAAAATAGATTATAAAGTTATATTTAAAAGCCTCCCTAAAATTTGCAGTGAAATTATTAAATAACTCAGGAATAGATTTTTTCAGCTATCAGTTTATTGGAGAAAAAAAGCAGTGGATGTATAATGTTATGGTATTAAGCTAAGCATTTAAACATAAAAATGATATATACATACATAAAGAAAACAAAAAAGTTGAAGCAAGAAATAGTCTAAAATTGATCTACAGCTTTCTGAGGAAAAAACAAAAATTGAAAAAGGCTAGGTGGAAAGATGAGAACTTTGTTTTTGTGGGATACTGGAAGTTTCACATTTTAAATAGATTCACATGCTGCTGTGTTTGGAGTTTAAATGGCATTTCCATTGTTTTTTTTCTTGTGCAATTTCTATACTGTGAATCTTTACTTTTTTTTCCTGTTTGTGTATTAAAAAAATACTTAAAAATAAAAAAAGAGGATAGTTTTTGCCTGTTATTTAATGCAATATCCTAAACACTGACCAATACTGTTATATTTCATTTCACAGGGAAAAATTTTTAGATATTTTTTGTAAAGACTATTAGTGTATTTAATATTAGTGTATTAAAATACAATTTTAAAAAAAGTTACAAGTAAATGTCTGGAGTAAAGTAACATGAACATTATTTACCCCATCAATACAAAAAACAAACAAATTAATTCTGAGCTTGGTTAGAAAACCTGTTATTACCCAGTAGGCTCTATGTGATTGGGTATAGGCCTAGACTTCCACATAGGCTCGGCTTTCCTCTGCCAAATTTTATAATGATTGCAATATAAAAAAATAGGGTACTGCATTACTATAAGAATATATGAGTTGCATAATTCTTTGAAATTAGTGTTACGACTTTCAGATCAGGTATAATGATCCTAAGAGTTTTTACATTTGTGCACATTGTTTTTAACATAATACCAACAAAAAATAATATCAATCTTGTTTTCTCAAAACTCTACATATTTACATATGGTGACTCTTACAGAAAAATAATGTACTTAAGTATATTGTTAAGTTTAGTAACAAATAAACCTGCTCAAAGCCCTTTCTAATCAAATTTGTAGTCAATGTAAAAAAAAAACCAAGGAACCTTGAAAAAGCCACTTGTGTATCAATTCATGAGAACGGGTAAGATTATATTAGATCACTGTAAAGTACAATTTGAATCCTTTGCTGTTTGTTGACCCACCAGACTGAAAAACTATGTGCATGAAATTATGGGTGGTTGAGATAGTTGCAGGAGTAGTGGTGCCACAGTAACGACCAAGCAGAGGAGCCGCCTGGTTGGATCCATCAACGACCTGCAGGAAAGGAGCGCGCAAGGAACAAGAAGGTGGAGAAAACTTTGGTCCCCTCCGCTACATTCATCTGCAGCCAGTGTAACCGTGCCTGTACGTTGAGGATTGACCTATTTAGCGAAATGAGGGCTGCGAGGGAAATGGATCGTTTCTCAAGACGTAACATGCCGACAATTGATCCAAAGCAAATGGAAATTTGACCTGATTACATAAAGTCCATCTTTTCAGCAAAATCTAAGCAAGATAAATCAACTATTTGTACTCAAGCACAGAAATATAATTTTGTTAAGCACCTGACGTTAGTAAGTAAATAACGAATAGCAGAAACAAAAAAAAAACTACGACTACAATGTAGATAAAAAATAGAAAGCGAAGTTCTTTAATTAAATGGGATAATGGTATTGTTGAATAATATCTCTTTATTTCTTGATATTCCTGTAAAAAAAAAGAATATACTTTTTTGCCTACATTAGTTTTAAATTAAATATGGTATACATTTACGTACAAAAATAAATTCTAAATGTTTTTTTAAATTTTCATAATAATAGCCTATGTAAAGCTGTGGGTACGCAGTAGGCACGGTGACTATGATGTTAGGATTTTTCCCGGGACTGCTGAGCATTGTGTTGGCCAAACAATCCCCTAGTAAGCCGTCGCCACTGATTCACCATCTCTATGGATCAATTTGGAATAACGAGATTACTTTAAGGTACTGTTTGTGGGTAATTAAAAAAAGAAAAAGTAACAATGTTACACAAATCATGTCGGCCCTATATTTCAACTTTGAATGACAGTGTGGTGATCTAATAACAAACTAAAAAGAAAACCGAGATTATAAAATCAGATTTAATATGCCAAAAAAAAATCTAATTAGTTTTCTGAGTTATGTTCCCTGGACATATCTTGGAAACCGAACTACCTAGCACCTTAAAACCCTTTTCTTGGTACTAAACATTAACCTAAAATATAAATAAACATGACACACTCATCTATTTAGAACTCGCGTCAGTAAACAATAAGATAATTCAAAAAATTATTTCTCACTTTACATTACAGTGTTTTGAACTGGGCTTTAAATCCTCTATCAGTGACTGAAAGGTCGGTTTTAAACAGAATATACATGAACTGGGCACTGGATCTCAGAGCGACAGAAGGAGTGGCCCTACAGAATTGTCCAAGACTTGGTGAGCTAGTACTGTTGCCATTTAATACTTTGACGTAGTCGTAGGAACAGTCAGCGCTCTGCTCAACGTTCAAGTCGATGAATCTAAAATCAACATCAGAAAATATTCTATCAATAGTCTTAAATACAGTCCCAGACACTTATATTTCCCTCACAATAAGAAATCCCTCAGTCCCAGAAACTTATATTTCCCTCACAATAAGAAATCCCTCAGTCCCAGACACTTATATTTCCCTCACAATAAGAAATCCCTCAATCCCAGAAACTATATTTCCCTCACAATAAGAAATCCCTCAGTCCCAGACACTTATATTTCCCTCACAATAAGAAATCCCTCAGTCCCAGACACTTATATTTCCCTCACAATAAGAAATCCCTCAGTCCCAGACACTTATATTTCCCTCAAGGAAGGGTGTCTATTTAAAGAACAGAATAAAACGTTTGCCCTTTCACCATAGTCTCGGGCAGAATATTTATTCGATAGCTGAATAGCTGAATTTTATTTCCCTTTTATTACTGAGTTGTTTTTTTTTTGAAAGTGCGCCCCAGGGCACCGCTCCCTTGCCTACTGTAACTGCTTGTTTGGTACTACATTTGCCACCTCCGTGGAAGTGTCGCCCCCGGGCAAATGCCCCTCTCTGCCCCCTCCCCTTGTGAGGGCACTGCCTTACGCCTCAGCCCTTTTCAGATTCGTCCCAGTTCTTAAACCATTGTTCTGACTGCCATGCACGGATGTAGTACACACCGACTGTAGAGTTCAGTATAGTCTCTACTTTCATCAGAATCACATAACAGAAATGTAATGTCATCGTTTCTAATTTCTAACAATTTTGCTAATATTCTAAGTCTAGGTTTTTAACACAAAATAGAAATCTATCATTAAATTGAAGAGGTAATACTGCGTCCGACAAATATTAAACTGTGGAACTCATTAGACCGAATCTCGAGCATTACCCCTTCTGTGACGACTTTCAAGTCTTCTCTGAAGGGTTGGACTAGCAAATGAAACTTCGTCATCGTCTTAAACCTAAAACTCTTGTTGCATGTTATAAATATTATAAGTAGTAATGCACACTACTTAGATCACATAGCATTCATAATCAAATTATCTTTACGTTGGGTATAACGGCGCCTCCTCAGTATAATGAAGAAGAAAGTATTACATCTACACAAAAATTGTTTTCTTTTCATTTGATTACTATAAAAATATTATGTTAAAGTATATAGGTTGTGTTGATCAGTGAAAATAGTCAATCGAGTTGGGAAGAATGATCTAAATTCTAAATAGTAGGCCTATACCATAGGTCTAGTCCATACTTTTATGTATTAATATCACAAGTGAGATACTTTTAATACATCTTTTATTGCACTACTACAGTTTGCACTTAAAAATGTGTAGATATAATTGCTTTTATATTTCGTTTTTTATAAACTGTTGCACGTGACACATACCCAAATGTGATCTGTTTTCCTGGTGTAGTGACAATGATCCAGTAACAATTCAAGTTGTTAGCATAAGCATTCGGATAGCCTGGACTCATAATGTAGTCAGAAGAAGCAGTTACCGTTGAATTGCATGCTGTTATAGTGTTAATACAATATAGAAAATGACTTGAATATTACTATGTTACTATGTAAGCTTACGTTTATTTCTGAGATAATTGAAGTAATAAAACTTTTAATAGCTATAGTTTACTATTAATCTCAAGACATCTGCTGCTGTTGTTAGGATCCAGTCTTGCCCATTCTGGACACAAGCATTGTTCCTCTCTTGGATTGATGGACACAACTTGGCAGGAATGGGAACAGTTCCTCAATATACAGGTGTCTGTCAAATTAAACAATGGTTAGCAAAATGATCCGTATTACAGTAGGCCTAAAGTTGTTACAATAAAGGAAACAAACTCCCTTAAAAAGAATTAAAAAAGTGTGTAGGTTTTTACTGTGTGAAACTTTTTTTAGCGATAAGAACAAATCTTAGAGGTATAGTTTGTTATACTTTTAACAAAAGAAGAACCTGCAAGTATAGGAATGTTTTCAAACATAATAAAAGATACTAACTCTGTACAGAATATGATCCAATGAACCCTTGCATTGTTACGCTAGCGTCGGTAACGAATACCAAATGCAAAGCAGGTCCTGTTGAAGAAACAATTCCAGGGGCGGTGCTACAGTAAGTACCAAGCATACTTGCATTGGCGTTGTGTCCATCATACATGGACAGAAAGTCGTAAGGGCATCCTTCCACATCATAGCTGCTGATACTGTGGATATAAAGTCACGAATTAGAACTTTAAAACTACAGTACCGAAGGTCCCGCGTTCAAATCTTGGAGAAGACTAGAAATTGTTTATGTTCTGACGGGTGTCCCCAAGTCTACCCCAGCTCTGATGGGTAAAAGACATTAAGCCGAGATAACGTAAAGACATTTAACCACTACGCTTGATACACAATCCATAAGTCACGATCTTGTGAACACTGTTTTAATAGCCTTACGATGAAGAGTTATTCATTTAAAAGAACAATTAAGTAGTTAAATCATATCATAAGTATAAATAGCCAAGTCTTTTTATAAATCTCAAAAATAGTGTTTATGTATGTATATATGTGTGCACATAACGCATATTTTTTTCAATGCTGAATAGAATGACCGTTTAAACATTTACTACGAAGATCGAGTTACAAATGAGGCTATCCGTGAGCGAATCACAAACGTCACTGGTCCTCACGAGGATATACTCAGTGCCATTAAATGCAGAAAACTCAGATGGTAGGGGCATGGGGCAAGATATGAGGGACTGGCGAAAACCACCCTGCAGGACCCAGTGCAGGGTGGAAGAAAGAGAAGCAGTCAGAAGAGACGATGGGATGGTGACATCCACGAATGGACCGGATTGTCTATTGCCTATTGCCAGAGGGCGGCGCAGGACCGTGACGAAGGGCATACAATCATCCAACTGTCAAAAAATGGTGATCCAATGACCCTCACTCGGGTTATGGAATGGATAGGTGAAGGTGAAGAATGATATGAAATTTGCTACAAATATTCTTTGTGTTACTGCGGTGGACACTGTCAATGTTTAACATTTTTTAAATGACGGAACCAAATATTTGTTTGTCTTGAGGAAAAGGCTGGCTGGCTGGCTGGCTTATTTTTATGTCGTCATCACACTTTGCGCAGGAAGGGAAAAAAATTCATTCGTGTTAAATTAACTTTGTAGCGGGCAATGTTTTACGTTTTTATTCGTGTCTTATAATTTGTAGCGGGCAATGGTTAAATTGTTGGAAAATACTTTATCACCGCTAAATTCTAATGTGCTCATTATATCTGCATGGGTAGTTGCAGTGACAGTATATTAAAAAATATAATTAATTTTAATCATTTCGGAGAACTGGGCACTTTGCTAGTCACTTTTAAATTTCGATGGTTGATGGGCTAGAAAATGATTATTATGTTATTTAAGTGAACCCTTACTTAAGCGTAACAAGATAGTGGAGTTCCTTCAGTGTTAAATTATTGCACCGATAAAAAAAACTTTACTTAACAGTAATAGTTGCATCAATATATTTAACGCTTACTTGAAAGTAATAGTGGCACCTATATAACTAACTCTTACTTCGCAATAATAGTGGCACCTATATAACTAGCTCCTACTTAGAAATAATAATAGCATCTATATAAGTAGCACTTACTTGACAGTAATAAATGAACCTGTCTGGTTAATTAGAATAGTCCAAGTACAGTAGGCACTGTTCTCGTAGTTGAGTGGGTAGTTGGGTGACACGATGATTCCACTGCTATCTGTCAATGTTCTGCGACACTGCTGAACTGAAGAGAGATACCCACAGACAAACCAGTAAGTAGCTAACATTCTTGGTGTAAAACGATTTTATTTAACTTAAACACTATTCCTTTTCTGTGCAATAGCGCTTTAAATGCTGAAAGCAACAACCTTTAGCTTATGTACCTAGTTTTGTAAAAAAAATAATTAAGGAGCTATTTTATTTAAAATAAATTGGCCACGATTAGCTTATAATTTATATATATATATATATATATATATATATATATATATATAGCAGATTGTTTATAGAAATAACTAGAACTGAATCTATTTATCTAAAACTGTAAAAATCAACCTACTTGAACATGTTCTGTAGTCTGTTGAACTCAAAGAGTAGCCTTCATTACATTGACATTCGTAGGAACCTTCAGTGTTCACACAGATTTGTTCACACAGACTTGTATTCAGACACTCATTGATATCTTTGATTAAGGAAATAGATAAACACATAGTACTTATCTTAATACTTGTTGATATCTTAGATCAAGAAATATATTTGGACCTCGTACTAATTTGAATAATACCATTGTGACACATGTTCATATTTTAGGTACATAATTGAAAAAAAATACATAGTTTAGTTAAAAGCAAACATTTTTTTAGAAACAATTTTACTTGTTAGTTATATAATAAAGTTAATCACTACAAATATTTAACAAATGTAGTCTAGTCCTATATATAGCCTATATATATATTAAGTACATTTTATCCTTAATATGGTCCCATTGTAGTAAAGTTTCTTTTTTCAAATATACACATTATACTCTCTTACTAAAAAGTATTTGAAATTCTTTGTGTTTTGAACTATAATAAAAAGTGTTTTTACCATCACAAACGTTGCTGTCATTTGTAAAGCCAGAAGGACAAGGACCACACACGTAGCCTTGAGAAGAGTTGCCTTGTTGGTCAGCCGTTAGGTCTGTGCAGTTCTGTCCTCGAGAACATGGCTGGGTTGCGCATGCATCTAGTTCCGATTCACAGTTAGCACCTAGAGGTATTCGAAAATCTATCTTTATAAGTCTGGTATTTAATTTGGTGAATGTACAATTAGAAGCATTCCAATGTAAATTATAAGTACTATTATATAAGAATCACAGAATGAAAAAAAAAAAAAAAATGAAATACAAGAGTTGGTGTGTAGAAGAGTTGTCATTGGTTGGAACTCACCTGTGTATGCTGGCTGGCACAAACACCTCTGAACCTGGAACATCCCGTCCAGATATTCCAGCTGAGTGCTAGAGTTTGAATCACACACACCATGTTCACTACAGGATGGACAAACTGTTACAGGTATGTTGAGAATTGAAGAGTAGGCGCCTCTAGAATCTTTGGCCTGAAAGCTAATTTGGAAATTACCTTTTAAGTCAAAGATGCTTCTTAGCTTGATAATATTATGATAGTTTTACATAAGATAATTATTCAAGGCTGACGATTCTTATAAGTTTGTAGAACTTGTATATGCATTGTTCAGAATTCTTTGGTCAAACTTAGAACATAAGTGTTTTAAAATCAACTATAAAACATGTAAAGACATTACAATGAAAAATTTAAGACTCTTGAACAACAACACTTATAATACCCGTGTACGCAGTCTGTTACTAAGATTTGTGACTGGTATTATTGAGTTACCTGTTTGCTTATTTATCTCTTTTTACAACAGTTTTTCAACATCAATAAGTTGATAAAGCTACCGGTATTTTTTGCAGCAATACATATATTTTATAAGTACTCACAAATTTCATAGAATTAGATACAAATGTCCAATATATATCAAAGATACATGAAATACACACACAAGTTTACATGAAATAAACACACAAGTTCAGTTTACTATTGAAGTATTATCAAGCATAGTCCAAGTTAACACAGAACCCCTCCCTTCTTTATTTCAGCTGCAACTGCTTTTACCCTCTAAGATCACATGGCCTTTTTACCCCCTCTATTCATGCATCCTTGAGTTCTCATTGTGAGCTAGCTCATGTTAATGTAAATAGAAAGTTCTAGCAGTAATTGTTTGCTTAAGTTAAGGGCATAAAACGTCCGAGTATCCTTCATGCTACCTCAATATTCCCCAAGTTATCACCCTTCGACTATCTCTTTCGTTTCCATCGTTAATATATAAATATAAATCAGTTTTTAACAAACACATTATAAACGATTATACAGAATGTAAAACATAGTAATCTGTCCAGTTAAATAGGGATTTAATAATAGCTTTTAAAAACTTTGAACAACTTAGAATATCAATTTAGACAATGGAAATATATTTCCATTTCATTAATTTTACATGTAATTTCATTTATTTTACATGTGATTTTATTTATTTTACACGTAATTTCATTTATTTTACATGTAATTTCATTTATTTTACATGTAATTTTATTTATTTTACACGTAATTTCATTTATTTTACATGTAATTTTATTTATTTTACATGTAATTTCATTTATTTTACATGTAATTTTATTTATTTTACATGTAATTTCATTTATTTTACATGTAATTTCATTTATTTTTTACGTATCTATAGAAAATAGACAAGCCAACATGAGACAGTTTAAATAAAAATAAATTACAAATCACAAAATGTTATTGTGAAAAACGTACTTAAAAGAAAGCACTACTAAAAAAATTAATATTTTTATGCTACACTTCCACAAATCTGATGCAATGACATCATGTTGATTGGCTTAAAATACCACCATCTCCTCTTTTGACACAATGAGCATGAAAATTGATAAAAGTCTAAGGGATAAAGTATTCTTGCGCCTATACAAACATAATAATATCCACATACATATGACAACAAGTTTTCTCACTTCAATACAGCCAAACTTATTAATGTTCTTATGATTAATAGAAAATTATCAATTCAATATAACTACACTTATAAACATTCTTAGGAATTCTACATTTAATACCTTTAGACCTATTCATAAAAGTTAAAATTGAGCAAGACAGAAACTCGCTTTTGAGTGCTCAGTTTATAAGTGGGTAGGCCTATTGAGAAACTTTCTCAAAATCAGCATGCAGGCATAATAAGTATAGAAGAACAAAGACATTCATATCACCTTAGTATAACTGGACTATGCCTGCTTGGTATGAACTGCACACTGCCATTCGCCAATAAAACAACGTTTGGGCTATTGGTCAAGGAGTTGAGGGTAGCAGTGTCATTGTCAGCGTCCAGGGTAATCAGCTGTAGAATGTTGATAACATGCTCACCGACCAGCCATCTGCCATCTATAAGTTTATTTGCACTAATCTCAACAGTCGGTGGGAAGTTGGCTGCAAGATACAATACCGATAGAAAGTTTTGCGATTAAAATGCTTACATTTGATCAATTATTATATAGAAACAAGCAAAAGCTGGGACTCTAGGGCGTCCCTGTGAGAAAATGTGTGCATGTCTCACACACATGACATTGGTCTACGAGTACAATCCTATCGCATAAGTCCAACCTGGTGCCCATATGACCAATACAATGCCCAAAAGAACATATGTTGCCCGGACAATTTTTCCGATGACCTGAATACCAATCCTTTGCCCAGGAGACACATCAGCTGCCTAAGATACAAATATGCTGCTGTAAAGACAAATGTGCTGCCTATATGACCTATCCGCTACATATAAAACCAAACTGGTGCCCAGAAGACCTACCTGATGCCTAAAAGATCAATCCTCTCCATAGAAGACACACCTGAAGACCAGAAGACCTTTTGTTTCCCAGAAAACCAATCCATTTCCTTGAAGATCAAAACGATAGGATGGCCAGAACATTATTTTGCTGCCCACAAGACACTTCTGTTGCCCAGAAGACACTTCTGTTGCCCACAAGACACTTCTGTTGTCCACAAGACACTTCTGTTGCCCACAAGACACTTTTGTTGCTTACAAGACACTTCTGTTGCCCACAAGACACTTCTGTTGCCCACAAGACACTTCTGTTGCCCACAAGACACTTCTGCTGCCCAGAAGACACTTCTGTTGCCCACAAGACACTTCTGTTGCCCAGAAGACACTTCTGTTGCCCAGAAGACACTTCTGTTGCCCAGAAGACACTTCTGTTGCCCAGTAGACACTTCTGTTGCCCACAAGACACTTCTGCTGCCCACAATACACTTCTGTTGCCCACAAGACACTTCTGTTGCCCACAAGACACTTCTGCTGCCCACAAGACACTTCTGCTGCCCACAAGACACTTCTGTTGCCCACAAGACACTTCTGTTGCCCGCAAGACAAATCCAGTTCACATAAAGCAATTTTCTGCCTAGAAGACGATTCCGCAGCCCATAAGATCAATATATCTCCTAACAGATCAATAATAATTCCAACTATCACTCTTCATAACTGTGGTAAACTCACTAGAAGCGCCAGCGCTCAGCCTGGTGCCATGGCACTTATTCACTATGGCTCCAACCTATAAACTACAATTAATCCTGGCTCATTGCGGTGCTCACCAATGAATGAAGAATGTGTGACTGTATTTGTATCTTGTATCTTTATTTTGTATATATGAATGTACTTACTCTCTTCTATAACTGTGTACATGCATCAATATAATATATATATATATATATATTCCTTATATTATTATACAAGCTTAGTTATCTGCCCTTATATATATTTAACATGTTTACACTCCCCTTGTATTTACAGTCTAAACACCCCCCCACCCTCGCCAAGCCCTTGTATGTACAGTCTAACCCCCCCCCCCCCCACCCTCGTCAAGCCCTCCCTTTGATCCCCCTCTCGGCTACTGACCACTGGTCAAGATAAGCAGATTGCGTCTACACGCGAAATCTATTGCAGTCGGCCCAGGTGGCCAGGGAAACTCTTCCCCCGTAAACTGACACATACGCAACAGCCCTCGTCTGGATGTATGGTATCAAAGAGCTTTTGTATCCCTCCCCCGACCGCCCTCTTCTCCCCCCTTCCCTTGCCCCTACCCCCACAGAGGGCACGTCTTGGTTTAAGATAGAAATAAGAAACGGGTATTGGGGCCTTAGACTCGGAACGAAACAGTCCAGTCTTCGGTCGATCCAAATATATATACTGTTTACACTGTAAATTTGTGTTATGGATTAACTTCTGCTATCTATCGTTTATGCCTAAATAAACAGGATTTGAAACTCATCCCAGCATTGAATCAATCATTGTTCTTGTGTCTGCTCATATACTAGCACTCGTGTCATATAGTAGTAAAAATTACTCTATTCAATAGGCTTACAGCACCCGCCAGCCAAGCGGGATAACGGACTAAAATATAAATAATTCTAAGACCCAAACTTCACTGTGACATCATAATAATCAGCCTCTACACGAGCCAAATAACCACGTAGAGTGCCCGCCACGCTACACCTGGGGGCTCGTCCGGGATCAGAAACTCTGCAACACCCTGCAGGCCTGGGCCTATTGTCATCACATTGAACTTGGCACCATTAGATGGGGGCTCACTCCGTTTGCTGAAATTCCAACAGGACACCGCTACCACAGTACAGAATTCGACACTCGATATCATCTGCTCTTTCGCCATTACAGCTCTGACACTTGGTCACCTGCTCCTGCGCAACCATAGACCTGACAATCGGTCACCCGCTCCTGCGCCATCACCGCTCTGACGTTCCGTCACCTGCTCCTGCGCTACCACCACTCCGACGTTTCCGTCACCTGCTCCTGCGCCATCACAGCTCCGACACTCGGTGTCGCCTGCTCCAGTAGACTATTCTGCTAACTGTTCCAGTGTTCCAGTGCCTGGCTACCGTACATCGCTAGCAAAAGCTAGCGACGGGGCCACGCTCGCCCTTAGCCGCTCCAAGACGCTTTGTTCCAGCGTTCCAGATTACCAGTGTACCAGACACGCCCCTGTGTCGCTAGTGCCTAGCGCAAAAATAAACAATAACATTCATTAGCACTTGAACTTCTATTCACTCTGATTAACCAGTGCGCTATAGGCCGCTCCACCATCAACACCAATCAACGAGACCAGTGCTGTCATCCCAGTCGACAACGCAACGAGGGACAAGAGTGCGAGTGTGTGGAAGACTGAGAAATAAACCTGGTGAGTACCGCTTTTTGTCTGGATTAAGGGACAGTTTAGGTTAGGAGCCATTTAGCGCCACAGCATACCATGGCAGAGCTGGTTAACTTTCGTAAGGCCATTAGGGAAGAAGCGATAGCACTGAATCTCCAAGGGGACGAGGTGTATAAATACGTCCAAGAGCAGTTAGAGAGAAGGGATAGGGAACTAGAGCGAGAGAGAAGGGATAAGGAACTAGAATTAGAGATAGAGGGAAAACGTCGACAGGACGACTTGAAGAAACTAGAATTAGAGATAGAGGAAAAACGTCGACAGGACGACTTGAAGAAACTAGAATTAGAACTAGAAGATAGAGAGAAAACTAGACAGGCAGAGCTAGAGAGGGAGAGAGAAACCAGACAGGCAGAGCTAGAGAGGGAGAGAGAAATTAGACAGGCAGAGCTAGAAATAAAAAAACTAGAGACCGACAAAGAGTTTAGACTAGCAGAAATTGCAGGTAGAAACAGGCAATTAGACGACCCACCCCTTTCCCCACCCGGCTCCCTTCATAGCGGTTTTGCAAACGGGCGCCATGTGCCCGTCTGGACTGACACCTTCTTACCAAATCAAGAACAATTCGATACCTACCTCACACGTTTTGAGGAGGCTGTGGCGTACCACGACGTGCCTCGCGAGTCATGGTGCAGGAACCTAGTACACACCCTCAGGGGAGACACCTACGAGGTCTACGCTAAACTAAGCCCCTCCGATCAGGACCCATATATACAACTCAAAAATGCCCTGCTTAACACGGGCGTTTCAGAGTATGTTCAGGTCAGCCAGACTAGAAGAGGGGGAGTCAATCAGAGAGCTGGTAGACAGGCTAAGGAAATACCTTAACAAATGGATTGAATTAGCAAATCAGGATAGGACATATGAAGGCTTAATTGATCTGATTCTTTCAGAGCAGTTACAGTCCCTCATGCCCAGAACCGTTAAAACGTTCTTAGCCGAATGGGGTTTAGAGGGACTAAACGAGGTTATTGTGGCCGCCGATCGATATATGTTGGCCCACAAGGATGAGTTTGCCAACCCCCCCTCTCACCCACATCACCATAGGCAGGAGAAAAACAAAGAGGAGGCGTACAGGCACAAAACTCCAAAAGGCCCCCCCACTCCCCAGCAACGCACGTCCAACTTCGGCCAACATCGGCCCCAGAATCCACGTGGAGAACCCCGCCCCATTGGGCCCACAAATCCGTCAGCTCACGAGAAACACAGAGGCGGCCCCACTCCACACTTCCCCGCAGGCGCGTTCTGTGCCATGACCCCTACCGTATATTCGGGGCAGGACTCTACTAACGGTCCGGCGGAGCACGAGGAAGAAACACCCTACCCCAGCTATTTAGCACCAGAGTACGCCCAGCACAAGGGTCGAACTCTTACGCACGGAGACGGGTGGGGCCCTGCACCCCCTCCACCGGAAAGCCAAGACCGGCCCCGTGGAGGACCCAACACCCAGCAACCCACTCTGCGAGGCTTCGCCGCCGCGCTATACCCAGGTGGCACCCCAGGCCCCGGGCCCTCGACCCGCCCCCACTG
Organism: Anisus vortex; assembly: GCA_949126835.1. NCBI lineage: Eukaryota > Metazoa > Mollusca > Gastropoda > Planorbidae > Anisus > Anisus vortex. The sequence goes on along the minus strand of OX421500.1, from coordinate 40,210,942 downwards.
CAGCTCTACGGAGCTAGTTAAAATCAATAACAAACCCGCCTCGTGCCTGTTCGGGTGTGAGCCAGACGGAATTACAAAACGGTTATTTGTCCGTGACTCCGACTTCACCGGCGATACCGTCAAGATTCAGAGCATATGGGGACACGTGGAAACGCTCCCCACAGCATTAGTGCACATTGAATCCACCCAATATACGGGACCAGCGACGCTAGCGGTGCGAGAAGACCTGCCGTATGATGTCATTCTAGGCAAACGGTATGTCACCACAAGTCACTCTGGCCCCCCTCCTCACCTCGAGTCGGTTGCCACCCGGGCACGCCCCGAACATAGCACCGCCCGGCCGACCCTAAATCCGTCCCATCAAGACTTCCTGAAGGCCCAACAGGAAGACTCTACCCTTAAAAGGCTGCTAAACGAAGCAAAGACTAATCAAGGCAACCCGGAGACAGCCCACTACTTTCTCAAAGGACAGCTACTATACAGACAGACGCCTCTCCCTGATGGAACAATAAGAAATCAACTAGTAGTTCCCTCCTCCTACCGTAAACAGGTCATGGAGACCGCCCATGACTCCGACTTGGGGGGGCCACCAGGGCCAGAATGCCACCATAAGTAAGATAAAACATTATTATTTCTGGCCAGGTATGCACGTTGAAGTAAAACGCTCGGTCGAGTCCTGTCACCAGTGCCAACTTACATCACAGAAATACTGCACCCCACCCGTACCGTTAGTCCAGCCACCGGTGGTGGACACACCATTTCGAAGGGTTTCCGTTGACCTCGTTGGACCCCTCGACCGGACACGAAAAAGAAATGCCTACATTCTGTGCGTGATATGTCAAGCCACCAGCTGGCCCGAGGCGGTAGCACTCCCCTGTATAGATGCAAAACACGTGGCAGAAGCACTGTTCACCATTTTTACAAGGATTGGGTTCCCGGAGGAGTTGCTGTCGGATAACGGTACACAATTCACCGGTTCCCTTATGAAGGAAGTACTTAAGATCATGAATATAGCCCACCTCCGCACGTCCCCCTACCACCCCCAGGCAAACGGGCTGGTAGAGCGATTCAACCAGACACTGATAAACATGCTCCGGAAGGTGGCCGCAGGTCATTCGGACGAGTGGGACACGTACCTACATGCTGCACTTTTTGCCTACCGCACCGCTCCCCACGCAAGTTTAGGTTACTCCCCCTACGAGTTGATATTCGGGTCACAACCCCGGGGTCCCCTCGAACTCCTCCGCCGCACCTGGACAAAGGTCAACCCCCACCCTGAAGAGCTCACCGTTCACGCCTATGTCAAACAATTGGCTTCCCGACTCGAGGGCATTAGGAAGATAGCCCGTTCACACTTACGGGAAGCCAGACAAAAACAGGAAAAATATTTCAACCGCCGGGCGAAGGAGCGCTCCCTCAAACCCGGGGACAAGGCCCTGCTACTACTCCCCTCCTCACAAAATAAACTCCAGCTGACATGGAAAGGGCCCTATGTAGTCACAAACAAAGCCTCCCCCACAAACTACCTCGTAAAAATCGGCTCTCGAGAAAAGCTGTTCCACATCAATCTACTGAAAAGGTACGAGGACCGTTCCCCCTCCGATATTCCCCTTGTGGCCGTCGCTATAGCGGAGGAAACGGAGCCGGATGACACCCTCACCGCTTTTCCGTTATGCGGTAAAGAGTCAGTGGGTGACGCGGAAATCTGCCCCCGCCTGACCTCAAAACAAATGACTGAGGCGGAAGCCCTTCTAAAGACATTCTCTGATGTACTCACCGATCGCCCGGGCCGTACAACCTTGGAGAAGTTCTCTATGAAGGTCACAGACCCCAACCCTATTAATGTCAAACAATACCCCATCCCCCACTCAAAAGCAAAGCTGATAGAGAAGGAAATAGAGTCCTTGCTGGAGAATAAAATTATAACACCCTCCACCTCCCCTTACAACGCCCCTGTAGTGCTCGTACGGAAGTCCGATGGGACACACCGCATGTGCATCGACTACCGAAGGCTAAATGCCGTGACAGAGTTCCAGGCAGAACCCATGCCTGACCCCGAAGTCCTTTTTGCAAACCTGGGAAATGCGCAATATTTCTCAAAGTTCGACCTAAGTAAGGGCTTCTTCCAAATAGAGGTGGAGGAAAGTTGCCGCCCTTACTTGGCCTTTAGTACTTCACAGGGCCACTTCGAGTTTCTCACCGTGCCGTTCGGCCTAAACAACTCGCCGTCGGTTTTCACACGCATGATGCGAAAACTCCTCCACCCGCTAGTCAAACAAGGAATGTCTAACTTTGTGGACGACATATTGGTCGCTACTGACACCTGGGAAGAACACGTCGACCACGTGACCGCGCTGTTAAACAGACTACGGGAGGCGGGACTTACCGCTCGACCCTCCAAATGCATGGTTGGTTACGACCGCCTTAAGTTCCTAGGGCATATGATAGAACAAAACCGAATAATGCCCGACGAGCAGAAAGTCGAGAAACTCAGGTCAGCCCCTCCCCCCTCCACTAAAAAGGCAGTACGCTCGTTTTTAGGCCTGTGCGGATACTACCAAAAATTTGTTCCCAACTACAATGAAATCGCCGCCTCCCTCTCCGACCTCACACTCAAGAAATCACCCGAAAATGTAGTGTGGACCGACGAGTGCCAGAAGGCCTTCGAAAAGCTAAAGGCCGCCCTGACAAGCAAACCCATTCTACGAATACCAGATATGAAGCGCACATTCGTGCTAAAATGCGACTCCAGCCTGAAATCTCTTGGGGCAGCCCTTCTTCAACCTGACCCCAAAAATAACAATCTTCTCTTCCCTATCGCGTACGCTAGCCGTAAGCTAAATCCTGCCCAACAAAACTACAGTGCCTCTGAACTCGAATGCCTTGCGATAGTCTATGGGGTTGAGAAATTCCACGCATACCTTTACGGCCGCCATTTCCTATTACACACTGACCACAAGCCCCTGACTTTCCTGGCTTGCGCAAAAAATCTGAACAGGCGACTCATGCGCTACTCGCTCACACTTTCCCAATACAGTTTCCAGACCATTTACCTAAGTGGCAAGGAACACCACCTGCCCGACTTTCTGTCCCGCTATTGTGAACCTCAACCAGAATCAAATGACATGACCTGTAACAAATAGACAATAGACATACTCTTCTCTCGTTGGGTTCGCCTAGCTTAGGATTAGTACCGTAAGTCTATAGTAAAACAGACAATTGCACGCCTGACTAATTGTCTCGTAAAAGGGGGGATGGTGTGGTAAACTCACTAGAAGCGCCAGCGCTCAGCCTGGTGCCATGGCACTTATTCACTATGGCTCCAACCTATAAACTACAATTAATCCTGGCTCATTGCGGTGCTCACCAATGAATGAAGAATGTGTGACTGTATTTGTATCTTGTATCTTTATTTTGTATATATGAATGTACTTACTCTCTTCTATAACTGTGTACATGCATCAATATAATATATATATATATATATTCCTTATATTATTATACAAGCTTAGTTATCTGCCCTTATATATATTTAACATGTTTACACTCCCCTTGTATGTACAGTCTAAACACCCCCCCCACCCTCGCCAAGCCCTTGTATGTACAGTCTAACCCCCCCCCCCACCCTCGTCAAGCCCTCCCTTTGATCCCCCTCTCGGCTACTGACCACTGGTCAAGATAAGCAAATTGCGTCTACACGCGAAATCTATTGCAGTCGGCCCAGGTGGCCAGGGAAACTCTTCCCCCGTAAACTGACACATACGCAACAGCCCTCGTCTGGATGTATGGTATCAAAGAGCTTTTGTATCCCTCCCCCGACCGCCCTCTTCTCCCCCCTTCCCTTGCCCCTACCCCCACAGAGGGCACGTCTTGGTTTAAGATAGAAATAAGAAACGGGTATTGGGGCCTTAGACTCGGAACGAAACAGTCCAGTCTTCGGTCGATCCAAATATATATACTGTTTACACTGTAAATTTGTGTTATGGATTAACTTCTGCTATCTATCGTTTATGCCTAAATAAACAGTATTTGAAACTCATCCCAGCATTGAATCAATCATTGTTCTTGTGTCTGCTCATATACTAGCATTCGTGTCATATAGTAGTAAAAATTACTCTATTCAATAGGCTTACAGCACCCGCCAGCCAAGCGGGATAACGGACTAAAATATAAATAATTCTAAGGCCCAAACTTCACTGTGACATCATAATAATCAGCCTCTACACGAGCCAAATAACCACGTAGAGTGCCCGCCACGCTACAATAACTCTTTATAGTATAAGTGCACATAATTATACACTTTATATATCTATGATAAGTCACATGTGAAAAACTCCTGAATAAACACACTGTTTAAAATACTGAGTCCACATGTCTAGACTCAAAAAAGCTTGGACTACCTCTCCTTAGAGTCGCCATACAATCACTGAACTAAACCTCTACTTACTTCTCCTTGTTAACCTCTTCTTCTTAACATCACTTCTCTGTGTCTCTTATTCGTGGTCCACTGACCTTCATACACGTGTCTAACTGTTTAATCTGTAACACTTACAGTTGCAGACGTAGCTTCCATTTGTGTTGACGCATTCAGAGTTGATGGGGCAGACGGAAGGCGAACGTTGCACAAGGCACTCGTTCACGTCTTCAGCACAGGTGGCGCCAGTCCAGGCAGCCTTGCAGACGCAAACGCCGCTCATTCTGTCGCAGTTGTCCGTGTTGGACTGGACGCAACTGCAATTCCCGGCACAGCCAGGTCCATACGTTAAACTAGAACAGTCTTAGAAGAAAAACGAAATAAGTGACTTACACCTGTGAAAGAACAATATGCTATTTTATAAAATTTAAATTCTTTATAGCAAATATTTGACTTCATGCTTAAATCTCTTTCGAGCAATTTGAATGACTTCGCGTTGAATCACGTTATTGCATTTTTAATAACTTCGAAAGTCTAAAATCGACTATAAGCACACGCACCACGTATCTATATAAATATAAATCTGCAATTTCCCGACATTTTTGTGTTTTACTAGTTGTTATGCCCGTCAAAATGACGGATAAACAAATGTTTACAATGTGTTTTGTTAAAAGAGAATGAAAAAAAACAACGACGCAATAAAAACTTCAGTGAGAACGTATCTTTCGGTATTTAGTTTCTGTTCATTTTTTTATTTAAATCATTTCAATGGGAGATTTTTAGAAATGGCGCTCAGTTTAAAACCTTAACATACGGTGATTAGTAATAGGTCTACGTTTATTAAAAATAAATAATTAACGAATTAAGCAATATTGCTTATATAATAAACATTTATTTTGTAGGACGTTTCCATCTTATACATTTAACTTTAGTTACGATCGGTTAAACGGCATAGGAGCCTATAGCGAACAAACATATAAATATACAAACATATAAACAAACTCACGGTAATTATAGGCCCCTATATATTGATTGATTTCAAATTAAATGTTTAGGAATTCCTTGTATACAACGCTCAGTGTTTAAAACCATTGAAAATTTTAGAGAGTGTGCGATCTAGTTATAACATGTATATCAATGGAAAGTGCTGTATCCTTTGTACTTACTATGCGCTGTAAAAGAAGCGAGGAACCCCTTCCTAACAACACTGGAGTCTGTCTTGAATGTCAGTCGCATTGAGTTAGTCGTTGACTGTATGAAATTTAAAACATTAGTTCCGCAATATTTCCCAATCAGTCTGCCAGTTGAAGCGCCATCAGAAACTTCCAATGAGTCATATCCACATTTACTGTGCTCCTCTAACGCAAAGTCCACAATGCTGAAAAAATATTTGACATGTACCAAAATGTGACTGGTGTGAAAAAAAACTATACGCTCTGCATGTATAATTCTTTACTTTGACCACAGACCTGGGGAAAGTGTCTAGCCCTCACCAGGATTCAAACCCGGGACCTTCGCTACGCTGGCTAAACGCGCGCTGGCCATATAATGCATTAATATGTCGTGGCGACAAACACTGATGAATGCAGCTTCACTGGCCCGGTGGACCAATTTAGTCCAATGGGATTTCTAATCTTATCTTGTACATTACAGACGCTCATTCTATAAAGAAGATTATTGCTCATCTGTGGTCCGAGTCTAGTGTTGCGATTTTTTTTTATTAATGTTTTAAATGATGTTAAGTTACTGGTTTTCGTGGTTTGTTCAGGCAACCCATTCCATGCCCGAATGCCACTTTTACTAATTTACTTTGGTCTCGTATTATAGGCCTAAGTACTAAATGTTTATACTAAAGAAATTACCTCAATGAAATGATCGTATTCACTGGTGTAGATATTGTCCATGTGCAAACTGTATTATCCAAATAGTCCCTTGGGTAATTAAGACTTGAAATATAGCCATTAGTAGATGTAATGGTTGTGTTGCAGGCTGAAAAAAAGTAAAAAAAATATTAAGCTATTCAGTAGATTCCAAATTTTTAATGTCGTTTTTTTTAAAATTAAATGTTATATTTATTTTAAACAAGATTTCTAATTATTTAAACGTTTATGTTTTTAAGTTATATTTGAAAATTCTCTACACATCTTCAGCTTTGTAATCTCCATACTGGTGAATGATTAAGGATGCATTTGCAAAACATCATTGCAATCCGGTTAATCTTTAGTCATTAGGTTAATGTTATCTAATCCCGTACGATGTAAAGTTGTCGAAATTGGTACTTTCTTGTACCGAAAGTCATAGGTTAGAATCTGTTATTTTTCCCCTGGCCCGGAGAGTGCCCCCGAGACAATACGGCTCTGATTGGTACCAGGTACATTGTTTGAGATATATAAACAAACATTCAGCTGGGCATGGTTCTGACCAAACAATCCCTTGTATGCCTTGGCGAAGAAAAATGGTGAAAGCTGCTTAACTGGCAATATGGATTTGATTGATCCGACAGGATTACTACTATACTTAGTTTGTAGCGGTCTAATGTTTAATGTGTTCTGATCAACACCCTCTGTAACCTATCGCCCAAAGACGGTTTACAAGTTTCACTAACTTACTTGAGTAGACTCCTGTAAGACATGTGTAGCTCGATCCCTGAGACTGACACGTGGAGTTTGCAGGGCAAGGGTTGGAGAGACAAGGGTCAATCCTCTGTGAGCAGTCACTTCCTGTCCAGCCACTCAAGCATGTGCAGTAGCCAGTTTGGCTGTTGCAGGACGCAGTGTTGTTGCGGACGCATGGGCAAGTCAAAGAACAGTCGTAACCATAGGTCCATGGGTCGCAGTCTGAAGAAACACAAAGGATGAGAACTTGATGTATGTGTTAATAGATATTCTTTGTGAGAGATATGCCAGTACATAGTCTCAATGGTATATGCACAGAAGAAGTGCCCTATAACAATGTTAATTTCAGTTATACATTAATTAAACAACACAAAATGATAAAAAATATTTATTTATTATAAAATACAATAGTCTACTACTAATAGTAACATGAAGGAATGTCAAAACATCGTAAGTACCCAACACAAGGCTTTATTCTGAATTAATGTTAACACGGAGAACGCATCAAGTAGTAGACAAGGTCACAACATACACACTTTGGATTTCTGGGCCAACAACACAAGGGGGAAGCACTCTCACAGATAACACTGGGAAAACAACACAACAAATAGCCATAACGATTACAACAAATATTTAGATATAACTAGATATTAAGACCAAAATTACAGGTTCTTTCATCAAAAAACATTTTTAATTGTATTAACAAGGACAAAATAATCACTTTTCTTATCCCTAATGCGAAAACAAATATTTATAAGTACTTTTTCTTTCCGAGTGGCACAAGGGCATGGAATGGGTTGCCTGAACAAAGCAGGAAAACCAGTAACTTAACATCATTTAAAACACTAATCAAAATGCTTGATTAAACTCCGACCACGGATAATCGTTGGAAGCAATACTTTTCTTTATAGAAGTATTGTTTCTAATACATAAGATATGATTTAAATAGGTCATTACACACCTTGAAATGTGTAGGTAGCAATAAAACCCTGCCTCACGCCATCATTGTCTGAGCTGAAGAATACATGGAGCTTGTTTCTGGTTGACCTCACTTTAAGGTTTGAGACTTCTGATTGGTTCTTGGCCCCGCACAGTGTGACCAATGGCGATGAGTCTGACGTCTCCCCGTTGTACACGCGGACGAAATCATTGCACGAGGAGTTAGTCCCCTCAACGTCAACTAGATAAAATCTGAGATAGACAAAACGTAGGTAAACATAAGAGTGAGGCGATAGCTAGTAAACAAAACGTAGGTAAACATAAGAGTGAGGCAATAGTTAGTAAACAAAACGTAGGTAAACATAAGAGTGAGGCAATAGCTAGTAAACAAAACGTAAGTAAACATAAGAGTGAGGCAATAGTTAGTAAACAAAACGTAGGTAAACATAAGAGTGAGGCAATAGCTAGTAAACAAAACGTAGGTAAACATAAGAGTGAGGCAATAATTAGTAAACAAAACGTAGGTAAACATAAGAGTGAGGCAATAGTTAGTAAACAAAACGTAAGTAAACATAAGAGTGAGGCAATAGTTAGTAAACAAAACGTAAGTAAACATAAAGGTGAGGCAATAGTTAGTAAACAAAACGTAAGTAAACATAAGAGTGAGGCAATAGTTAGTAAACAAAACGTAGGTAAACATAAGAGTGAGGCAATAGCTAGCCTATTTACTTTTTTTCAAGTCTAGAGCTCACTGTATAAGTATACAATACACAAGCGATGGTCCCTTTATTATCGAAGTTGTATTAGCTTTTAAAAGAAAATTGAGTATCCCTTGAATAACAACTTGATAAGGGTGAGGGCCAATAAAGCATCGTTCACAAGTTTATGTAGCCACGGCATAATAAAAAGGGATATGCGTTCAGCACAATGCCCAGCCGCCGTTAAAAAATCATCAATTACTTTAAGTTACCCATTAAAACAGGGTAGACGTGAACAGGACCCTTATTATTATGATACTAGTGGTTATGCCCGCCAAAATGACGATGAAACGAATGAATACAATCTGTTTTGTTAACCCTTACAGTCCCGGGCGCGTATATAGCGGTACTGGGGGTATGCATGGGAAAGTAGGTCGGTACGGGAAGGGTTAATAGAGAAAGACAAAATAACCATCACTATTACAATAAAAACTGTAGTGGGAACGTATCTTTCGATATTTAGTTTTTCTTTCTTTTTTATTGTTTACGGTCTTCTGGCCCTGGAACATGCATGCACATTGTTGTTGTCAATCTTGTGGTATTAAAAAGTAGCGAACGGGAAAGAGACATCATTCTAAAATGGCGTTCAGCCTAGAACCTTAACACAGTAATATGGCCTACGTTTATTTAAAAAAAAAAATTTACTGATTATGCAAGCTTGCTTATATAATAAAAATTTCTTTTGGCGGACGTTTTTAATTTATACATTTAACTTTTGTGCCGATCGGTCTAACGGCCAAGCAGCCTATAGCGAACAAACATATAAATAAATGTATAAATAAAAGTATAAATAAATAAAAAAACATATATATACAAAGTCACGTAAATTATATATATATATAGTGTTACGTGACACAGTATTTATGTATTAATGTACCACTATCAAGCCACTTAGTATTATATTAATGTCTAAGCAACTATTCTACTATATTCCCCATCTACAGTATTGTATTGGAGCTGTTCATTCGTATAAACCACAACGTTACAAAAGGGGTTACTGAAAAGTACATTCCCTTCATTCGAGTGGCGTAGCAGACGAATTTTAAATATCTCATTATTCGAACGAGAGTTTGCGGCATTGCTATTTTTCACCTGGTTGCTAAGAGACGGGTCGGTTGTCGCAGCCTCTCCTTTCCCCCCTATACTTTCACCCACTGATCTATAAAAATAATGGATAGCGCCTCCTTATTAAATGTGCATGCGCAAATTGAAGACCAAAATGAATTCCCCTTTCCCACTATTCACTTATCTACATAAGCGAGTTACAGGAATAAACTATTTATGATTAGAACAAATCCATACGATAGAAAGAAAGTACAAGTCACTTGAAATGTCAGTGCTTAGGAAATATAATTTCATAGATAAGTGAAAGTTACGTGAAAGCCTCTTTATTTTGACTTCAAGAATATTACTTCCGTGCCTAATCCATTCTTTTTATAGATCTGTGACTTTCACCCTATCATAATAAGTGATTCACGCATTGCCATTTGTCTGCCGCGAAAACCTTGACATTGGAAGGTACTAGAATGTTCAACCGGAGAGTCGTTCTTATTAGCTGAACTCATTAACATTTTCGCGGGCTTTTCAGCTCCCATCCATCCCCAGCATGTTCAGTCTGCGCCCAACTCTTGTAATGAGAAGACAGGGTCGATACTACGTAACCTCATAGCGGTGACTCTGTGTAACGGAGCACAGATCCGAAAAGTTCCACCTAGGAACGTCGTGTAGCTGGACTGGTGAGGCCCGCATGCGGGATTCCCGGGTGAAAAGGCAATGCACGATAGGACTCTGTTCCGGCTAATAACGTAGGTCCCCGGCCCTTCATGGCTGGGGAGTGTCTCCTAGCCTCCGCAGTAGAAGGTTATGGTCCAGCGCGATGGAGCTAGTTTCCAATACTGCAGCATTGCAGCCAGCTGTCCTCTGATGGCTAGCTCAGACTTTAGGAGAAAGTCGTGCTAAACGTACCTCAGCGACATTGAGGACAAACACCAGCAAACGGTTGACTTGACCCTTTACTCTGGGTCTTGCAGGTAGTGCGGCAGAGGCATTGCCGATCGTTTGTTTTGCTACGTCACTTTAGCCCCCCTGGGCGATCGCTCCCCCTGGAGCAGACAAAAAACATGGCTTGTACAACCGAAACGAATACCCCGAGTCTGGGTATTACTCAGTTGAGCTGCCCCGGTCACTTGCCAACTCGCGTTGGGGCATTGACCGATAAGTCCGCGACCAACGTGAACTGTCAGTTTCCAGTCTCCATCTCGGATGGAGGAGAACCACGCGGTTCTGAAGTCTCAGGAAGTGGGACCGCTCATATGAGGGTAGAGGTATTAGCTTGTGACCCTTCTAGGGCAGGACTGCCATTGCAGGGGCCCAAGGTGTGCACTATCTCTGTCCGTACGGGAAAAGCAAAGCCTGGGAATGGTGAAAACCCGGGCGCTGTTGTAGCTAAGCAGCAGTCGAAAGTCACCCTCTGCCAAGCGGAGCACAGATCCGACAAGCCCCACCTAGGAGCTTCGTGTAGCCGGACTGGAGAGGCCCGTTCGCGGGATTCCCGGGTGAAAAGGCAAGACACGATAGGACTCTGTTCCCAGGATAAGCAGAAAAGCAGCTGCCATTTGCCAGCCAGGAAATGTAGCCGCTCTAGACGGGAGCATTCCTGGAAGACTGGAGGTCAAAGCGGCCTACGAAATGGCAGTAAAACCAGGGCTGGTGGTACCCTGTGTCCCGGTGTACATGACATACATCCGGGGAATCCCACCTTGGGTGGTCAGGTCAGTCACAATAAGACCGCGTTCTGCCAATCCCCGACGGTGACTCCCGCGACTAGTGATACGGCGCACAGATCCAACAAGCCCTTAGGGGTTTCGTGTTCCCGGTTTAGGGGTGCTCGTGCGCGGGTATCCCGAGCTGAGAGGAGTAACACGATAGGACTCTGCTCCCAGCGAAAGCGGAGGAAGCCCGACGGTAGACGTGACCTAGGCAAAGGCTCGCACCAAAAGAGCGCCCAGCTCCGGGTGATGCACCTGAACGTGTTCGGCCTGATCCCCAAGTCTCTAGAGATCCTAAAACTCTTGCATGAGTATGATATTGACGTGGCAATGTTCCAGGAGTGCAAAATTGGTAAGAAGAGGGTGGCATCCTTTTCGGGATATACGATCTTCCGATGCACCTGCTGCTTGGGAGGCAGTGGAGGGCTGGCAACCCTTGTCCGAAGTTCACTACAAGCTCGAGTGGTGAACCGCAGAACGGGCAGTTGCAAGACCGATATCCTAACCCTGGAGGTGTTGAAGAATGGAAAGGCTTATACCCTGACCAACGTCTACAACCCTCCGAAGAAGGATTTGGACCTCACCGTGGAGGCACATCTTTCTCGCACTTGTATTGGCGGTGATTTCAATGCGGCATCACCGGCCTGGGGCTATGCTGTCGCCAACAACTCAGGACGACTGGTGGAGGAGCTATGCAACAGCACGACGCTTATCCGATTACAGGGTACCGATACCCCAGCTACCTTTTTCCACACGGGAAATGGCAGTGAATCGAGGCCGGATCTCACGCTCGTGAGTGCTGATCTGGCTGCTAGCACCTCTATGGAAGTCTTGGGCGATGTTGGGAGTGATCATTTGCCCGTGTTGGTCACTATCAATATAGGAAAAGCAAGCAGTGAACCTTCCGGGCCCAGGAAGTGGATCTACTCGAAGGCACGATGGGACGAGTACAGAGTGCGCACCGATCGCGCTCTTGAAGAAGTGCTTATCGAGACTGGGCCTATCGACTCAGTGTATGGTACGATGGTCAAAGCCATACTAGGGGTTGCCAGAAAGACGATACCAAGGTCACATGAGAAGCGCAAGTTCAGACCGTTTCGGACAAAAGCCCTAGGAGAGTTGGTCCGCAAAAGGAGGGCTGCTCGCAAGCTCGCGAGCAGGCGGAAGACGGCCGAGAGCCGTCGAGAGTACAACCGTTTAACGGCGGAAGTAAAAGGGGCTATCGCGGAGGCAAAGTTGTCGAAATGGACTGATACATGTGCTGGATTGGACCTTGCGGATAGCCGGCAGGCATGGAACCTAATCAACCACCTTGAGCGAGCTGAGGTAGCTAGCAGAGCACCAGCTTCGTTGGCAAGAGCAGGGGCAGGCCCCATGGTATCGGATACCAAGCGGGCTGAGATGCTCAACCGTCACTTCGTAAGTGTCGGAAAACTGGGTGGAAGAACGAGTGTGTCTGCTGGGCTTGATAAAGTCCGGAAGGCAAACGAACGCCACATGACGGGAGAGGGTGAGGCTAGCACATTCACGGTGCCCTTTACTCGGCAAGAACTGGAGTATGTTTTGAGACGGTGCAAAGCGAAGAAGGCCCCTGGGCTGGATGGGATCAGCAACGAGCTGATCACTCACCTTGGGGCTGGTGGCAAGGGCAAACTCTTGGAGCTCGTAAATCGAACATGGTCTGAAGGTGTCCTACCGAAACAGTGGAGAGAGGCCTTGGTGGTACCCATCTTGAAGAGGAGTAAAGACCCGGGTCAGGCCGAAAGCTACCGACCGATTTCCCTAACATCGTGTGTAGGGAAGGTAGCTGAGAGATTAATCAATAGGAGGCTTGTGAGGTTCCTAGAGGATAATGGACTGGTTACCCCCACTCAAGCAGGCTTCCGTAGCGGAAGAAGCTCGATGGATCAGGTGACGCTCTTGGTCCAGAAAATGGCTGACGGGTTTCAGCGGAAAGAGTCTACACTAGCAGTGTTCCTGGATTTTAAACAGGCCTATGACAAGGTCTGGCGGCCGGGGTTGTTGTTGAAGCTACAGAGGCTAGGAATAGCCTCTAACATGTACAATTGGATCAAAGGGTTTCTATCCCGAAGAACAGTTGCAACTCGTTACGGGAAAGCGGTTTCTCGGAAGCGCGTCCTGGAGCAAGGATTGCCCCAGGGCTCAGCACTGTCCTGTACATTGTTCCTGGCTTTTATCAACGACCTGCCGAACTATCTGGGATGCTCGTCGCTGCTTTTCGCAGACGATCTTGTGGTCTGGTCGACCGGGAGGGAAGCGCGTGCTCTCGAGCGGGCCCTCCAGCAGGATTTGAACGCAGTAGCCTGTTACGCCAAGCTATGGGGTATGGAAGTAAACTGCCTAAAAACAGTTTACTCGCTCTTTACCCTCGGAATCGATATCCTCAAAGATCCGATCGAGCTGAACATTGACGGCCGCGCCCTGGCATGCGACCAGAAGCCGGTCTATCTCGGAGTGACACTGGACCGAAAGCTAACGATGTATGACCATGTGAGGTTAGTCCAAGAGAAAGCATCTTCTAAGCTGAACATTGTCAAGAGACTGGCCAGTACTGGCTGGGGTGCGAAGGCGAGTGTGTTGAGAAATCTCTACCTAGGAGCGGTAAGATCTCAGATCGATTACAGCCTCCCGGTGCAAATCTATGCGTCTGATACTGCTTTGAAGACGTTGGACTCTGTACAAAATCAAGCCCTCAGACTAATATGTGGAACGTTCCGAACCGCCCCGACATCGGCTGTTGAAATCATGGCAAACGTGCCGCCTCTGAATGGGAGAAGGAAAAGGGCCGTTATTACTGCTTACGAGCGGTATAAGCGGTTGGAGGAAAGTTCCCCCCTCAGGATGCTCGTGGATTCCTGGGTGGGAAGAGCTCGGATCTCAATGCAGTCCTTCATGCACCACGCACTGAAGCTCAGCGCAGAGATTGGACTCCCGATCGACCGCATGCCCATGCGGACGGGAGTGGAACCTCCTCCTCACCTATCTTTCAACCTACCAGAGATACGGGCGAACCTGATGGAAGCAGTCGGACCCAGCGCTTGCCTGACTGAGAGGCGCGCAGCTGCTCTAAGGACGGTACGGGCATACTCGGGATTCGTTGAGGCATACACTGATGGGAGCGCGATCAGTGGTACCGAGGCGCGTTCTGGGTATGGTGCTCTTGTGTCGTACCCGAAGGCAGAAGAAAAACGGGCTGAGCTAAGTGGGCCGTGTGGAGCAATCTGCATCTTTGATGCGGAGATGGAAGCCATCAGAATTGCCGTTGAGGCAATAGGGAAAACGTTCGAAGAAACACCATCTGCTCGTGATGATGTGGTTATCTTCACTGATGCACTTTCAGTTCTCCAAGCCATCGACGGCTTGGGGAGTTGGCCCGAACTGCTTGTCCGACTATTAGCTGCTATTTCCGATCTGATCCTCAGGTACGAGGTGAAGGTCATCTTGCAGTGGATTCCAGGTCATGCAGGAGTCCCTGGCAACGAGATAGTGGATGCCTTGGCCAAGAAGGGATCCCTGACACCCACTCCGGAGGGTCCGTCCACCTTCGCGAGTGCCCGCAGATCAATACGTGAGTGGGAGACAAGACAATGGAACAAGAGTTGGGACGAGTCTGACAAGGGTCGAGGTGTGTGGCAGCAACTAAAACGGCCAAATCGAGCTGATCCGTGGTGGAAGCTCCGCAGGAGAGAACAGGCTACGATAGCCCAGTTCCGTACAGGGCACTGCCCTATTGGTGCCTATTTCGGACGATTTAGGCCCAATTTCGATTCGCGGTGCCGACATTGCTTTGAAGCAGAAGAGACGGTCGAGCATTTGCTTTTAGACTGCCCTGCCTTGCAGGAGGAAAGAGTGGATGGGAATGGTCAACAGTTTGCACCATCCCTTTATGGGAACCTGGCTGTGCTACGTAGTACAAGTGTGTTTGTCCTCCGAATCCTAAGAGATTAGTCTCGATTCGATCACTCCGGTGAGTGAGGTTTAAAGTCTGTAATGAGAAGACGTGTTTAATATGCGCTCTCAAACTTTGTAATTATTCCATGTCTAGTCTGCACATTATTATATTATTCATTAAATTTTTAAGCTACTACACTGAAACTATTATTCAATAAAACGTTAGAAATGCTATTGAAGGATTTGCTTCAATTATTTACACAAGCTGAATTTATAGGCTACTGCTTTTATCAAACTGAGAAAGTATTCAATAATACACTGTCAGAGATAGTGATGAATCTAAAGGCCTTTGATCATACCACAAGAACCTAGATAACTCATCTTAAAATTGGTTGTTTTGCTCTTGAATCAACGTGTGGCGACCAAATAACCTGGTGCTGTCGTAGTAATCTGATTCAAGTCAAAGCTCTAATCTAACAATATATTATTATAATTTTGCTAAATTTTTAAAGCTTTTTTACTTCAGTCACTCAAAAATGACCCACATCATAATAATTGTCCTTAGCATATTATTAATGGTAAGATGCTTTGACGAAGATAACCACTGGTGTCTTCCATCTTTTAAAAGTGAAATCACAACTGTGCTTAATCCAAAGACATTACTTACTTACGCCTACTACCCCTCTCGGGGCATAGGCTACCAACAAGGGCTCTCCAGCCATCCCGGTCCCGAGCGAGTCTTTCCAAGAGTCCCCAAAAATGACCTGATCTCTTGACGTCGGCATCCCTGTCACGGCGCCAGCTGTTTCGGAGTCGGCCTCTCTTCCTCTTTCCTTGGGGGTTCCACGATAGGTACTGTCTGGTGATGTTAGATGCTAGTTTTCGGAGTGTGTGCCCCAACCATCTCCATCTTTTTTGCATGATCTCCAGATCGGCTGCCTGTTGACCTGTGCGACTCTGGAGCTCATCGATACTGATCATGTCCGGCCAGCGTATATGTAAGATCCCCCTGAGACACGTTTATGAAAGTCTGGATCTTCTTGGTGTTGGTAGCTGTGGTCCTCCACTTTTCAGCACCATAGAGTAAGACTTACTTCACGTTTGAGTTGAAGATCTTGATCTTTGTTTTCAGGTATACATCTCTTGAGCTCCAGGTATTCTTAAGTTGAAGGAAGGCTGTCCTGGCCTTGCCAACTCTTGCCCTCACATCGGCGTCGAATCCACCCTTCTTATTGACGAAGATGCCTAAACAGGTAAATTCTTCTACTTCTTCCAGCGCTTCACCATTGAGAGTGATAGGCGATGTGTTCTCTGCGTTGACCTTAAGGAACTTGGTCTTCCCTTTGTGGACATTGAGGCCTAGGCGAGTGGAGTTTTCTTTCACGATGTTGGTCTTTTCCTGCATCTGCTGCTAAGTATGTGCGATTAGTGCCAGGACATTCGCAAAATCTAGATCGTCTAGCTGTGACTATAGCGTCCACTGGATGCCATTACGCTTATCTGATGTGGATGTCTTCATGACCCAGTCTATAGCTAGTAGAAACAAAAATGGCGACAGTAAACACCCTTGTCTCACTACTATCCGTACTTGGAATGCCTCTGTTTGGTGACCTCTTTGGATTATGGATCACTCTGCATTTCAGTCCTTCATAAGAGTTCTTAATTATAGAGGTAGTTTTCTCAGGGAATCTATAGACATTAAAGATACCTAATTTCATATCATTCCAACAAGTGTTATTGTGGTTCATACTAAAAGAAAGACATGAGACACATTTATAAAAGTAAACGATATGTAGTCCATTTCTAAATTCGTGAAATAAATATGGTTTTAAACCATTGTTACTGACCTTAGTTCAACAACGTGTCCTAATGAGGCGGATATTGTCCAGTGGCAATTCACGTTAATAGGGTAATTGTCTGGGTAGCCAGGAGACTTGAGTACACCATAGGAAGATATCAGGAGACCTCCACACTGTACGTCTAATTATCCAATGAAAAAAAAAAGGTTTTTAACGACCTATTTTTTCCGAATAAACTAATTAGTAATTTTTTCATAGATATATCAATAATTACTTTTTACAGTTATAGGTCTTCATATTACTATATTGTTGTATTTAATGATGAACTCATCAATTACCTGCTTACCATTAAATCATTAGGACTATCTTTACAGAATAAATTCTCTACGAAATTTAAAAAATCGGTCCTATATTTTTTTACTGTAACATTTGTTTAAATAAACAAGACTCCTCAGTATAATTTAAAAAATTGACATTTAAATGAAACATAAAAATGACATTCAGGTAGACGTCTGAAAAAAATAGAAAATGACATTCAAATAGACGTATAAAATAAACAAAAAATGACAGGCAACTAGACTTCTGAAATAAAAAAAAAAAGGACATTCATTTAGACGTATTAAATAAACTTAAAAAATGATATTCAACTAGACTTATTGGGGACGTATAAAGTAAAAATAAAATAGCATTTATTTAGACGTAAAAAAAAATACAAATGGCATTCAGCTAGATGCATAAAATAAACAAAAAAAAATGGCATTCTGCTAGACGTCGGAAATAAACAAAAAATGACATTCAGCTAGACGTATACAATAAACAAAAAAATGGCATTCTGCTAGACGTCGGAAATAAACACAAAAATGACAAACAGCTAGACGTCTAAAATAAACACAAAAATGACATTCAGCTAGACGTACTAAAAAACAAAAAATTACATTCATTTAGACGTATAAAATAAACATCCAAAAATAACATTCAGCTAGACTTGTAAAATAAACATAAAAATGACATTAAGTAAGACTTTTGAAATAAACAAAACGATTCCCCAGACCTGACACATTTTGAGACTGTCCAGTGGATGGAAATATCAAAGCCAAAAGAGCTATCATGGACAACCATGCCCATGTCCACTTGACCGGTCTGTCCATTTGTACTTGTTTCACCTATATTGCAAAAAATACAGCCATAATTATAACAAAAATATATATTATTTATAATAAATGAGGTATTTCCTTTTAACGTAAACACTGGTTAAATATTTTAAATATTCCAAATCCCCATTAACACTATAAGCCTACTTTAAAAGGGGAATCGCTGTTTACAATGTGGACATAGAATCAGTATTCTTACTCTCTCTCTCTCTCTCTCTCTCTCTCTCTGTATATATATATATATATATACATATCATCATCCATAGTCTCGAAAGACGATTAGATTTACGCTCCTGTCATTTGGCCAGCCCTGCAAAATTGACTCTGTCTGTGAAGACCTATCCTTGAGAGACAGGCTCTATCGCATCTGTGGCACTTGAAAGCTGGGCCGTTGGAGATTGTTAGGGGCAGCCTACTTTTCTTCGCTGCTCGTTTAGCCTCCGCCATAAGGCGAAGTTTGCCCTCTGCCGCATTTATAGAAAAAATTATATATATACAGCTCTTTTTTTGTAAAAAAAAATAAGTGCCAGTAGGCCTACTCAGTGATGGATTGCCTAACTTTTAAAGCAGTTTCGCATTTTATATTTTAATTCTTATTGCGCGCAATTTTAAAATAATTAAATTTTAACAAATTAATAGTATATTAAATTTATAATAAGCATTAAAATACAAGAAAAGTAATAATTTTTTCCCCACATTGAAAACGGTGCCGGTACGCCGTACCGGTGCGTACCGTTACAAAAAAGGCACTGTGTATATATATATATATATATATATATATATATATAGTGCCATATACGTTAGAATTTAGATTTTAATATATAATAGATAACTTTTAAACATTATCTAACATTATGATTTGATATATGTATGCTAATTTAAAAAAAAAGTCAATTGGATAAGTATATGTACGAAACTAGTGAGGTGGGCTTCTTTATTTCAAACTGTCTAGATTTCTCTATTTATGCGTTATCACATTCTTATGTCTAGAGACTTAGTACCATTAAATGAACGGCACAGCACTTCGCTGGTGTACCGAAAGTATTGGGTTCGATATCATTAGGGCTCCTTAATTCTACCCAGCTCTGATGGGTACATTGGCTTAAGTAATGCGCAGAGTGTGGTGCTAGCCTCCATCAGAAACAATGCAATCAGGACCAGACACCACAGTCTGATAAACTCACACACCTAGGCTACACATTAGCACATGACAGCAACAAACTGCACCACATTTAAATTTGGGAACTTACACACCTAGGCTACACACTAGCACATGACAGCAACAAACTGCACCACATTTGGGAACTTACACACTTAGGCTACACAGTAGCACATGACAGCAACAAACTGCACCACATTTGGGAACTTACACACCTAGACAACACACTAGCACAGGACAGCAAAAGACTGCTTCACCTTTGTGCACCTTTAGTTAAATTTATGTAAGAGAAAAGACTTCAGAAAAGACGCCACTTGAAAAGTGTGCTCAGCTACAATAATGCCAACATTGATGTACGCCAGAGAAACAAGGACTGTTTACAGCAGGCACTCCAAATAACCGAAACGCTTCCAAGTCAACTGTCGTGGAAGCAGCACACACAAGCATCAACATATAATTTGGCAAGACAAAAGCCGAGACCAGCGAGTGTTGCTAAGAGCTGTTTTTTTTCACGTTTATACATAAACAGCTGAAAAAAATACTGACTCAGTTGCAGTGGCGTATTTAGGCATGTTCCACATGTTCCAATGGAACAGGGGCCTCCACACAAAAATGGCCCCCACACATCCCAAAAAGAAATGTGTTAGTGACATCCCCTTTCTTGCGTTGAAAAAAATGTACAATAAAATTCATTTATTTCCCTACAATTTTAAGTTATCCAGTGCAACCAAGCTAAGCGCAACATACAATTTATTTATGATTTTACAGAATGTAACATGAATTAACGACACTTTTCTGAGATATGTGGAAGGCAGTGGCAAGGCCACGAGGGGCGCCACATAAATTTGGAAACAGGGCCCCCATAATCCTAAATACGGCCCTGCTCAGTTAGTTGGTCACTTGTATGTCAGAAAACGGAATATCTTAACCCTTACAGTCCCGGGCGCGTATATAGCGGAACTGAAGGCAGCATAGATAGAAGTAGGTCGGTATGGGAAGGGTTAAGGAAAGTACTGTTTAGCGACATGCCAATTGACAAGAATAAAACTGTAGCCCGCAATAATATTGCTATATACATACCTAATAACAGTTGATCGATGATGATGTTGTACTACAGTTCTAGAATAACATTTAGTTATAGAACCGTAAAGCTTCTAGACACATTAAAATATACTCTTTGTAAGTAGGCACGTCCTTGTAATATTGTTTCAATATCGTTACAATGCAACCTGTTTTTTTTTTTAACTTTGCTCGGGTGTTTACATGTGTAATACTATGTACGGATGTGACCGTTTCTAAGAATAAACACTTACGCCATTTTCAAATTGTGTACCTTACAATCTTAGAGTACCACAGACGGTTCTGAATCTAAACAAATGTAACCCCTTTATATTGTAAGCGAACATTTGAAACAGCATAACTAGAGCATTTAAATTATATTTGTATAAATGAATGAATTAGATTATCATTAAATTCGGAATACAGGGCAATGTATTGATTGATACGAAATTTATGAAGTAATTATTACATGTCACATGCTTCCCTCCTGTCTCTCTATCTCTCTTCTCTACATACATACATATACACACACAAACACGTATATATATATATATATATATATATATATATATATATTATGTTGACTCAACTATGAACAACCGCTAAAGTAGGCAAAAATGGAGAAAGTTGACTACTGAAGTGTCCATTCGATCCCCCCAACGACCACAACTGTCATGGGATTGATGATGATGATGATGATATATATATATATATATATATATATATATATATTAAGAGAGGGGGAGAGATAGATTGATAGATAGATTCAGAAATATATTTTCTAATTAAAAGGGGCTATATTGGGTAATAAAAAGATATTATTTGGGGTATCTGAGACAGAAAACTGTTAGTACCTCTTTATGCATCATTTATAGAAATAAACCTCTAGCTGACTGGGGAAACAGGATAATACAAGATTGTAATTACAATAATACTTGCAGAGATCAAATCTCAGGGTCATATCCTGTTAGATGGATCCAATTACTTAAATACCCTACGACGAAAACACAAATTGCACACCCTAGATTTAAAGGTAGCGAAGCGGTCTAAATCTGAATGTTGTGCAGTTGAAATGTTCGTCTAAAGTGAAGGACTTTTTATTTACATCAGCCAATGTTAAAACAGCAACAAAAAAACACTTGAGGCAACAGTGGGAGGGGCACGGTGGCCGTGCGTCAGCGCGTTTGGCTAGCGTACGGAAGGTCCTGGGTTCGAATCCTGGGATTCTTTTTCCCCGGGGTCTAGAGGTTGTCCCTGAGTCTACCCAGCTCTGATGGATACCTGACCTTAGTTGGGGAAAAAAAAGACGGCTGGGCATTGTGCTGGCCACACAATCTCCTAGTATGCAGTGGATGAAGAAACTGATTAACGCTGCTTCTCCGGCCCAATAGAGCACTTCGCGCTAGAAATTCGGTAAAATAATTTCAAGAGACATTTTAGCCCCCCCCCCCTTCCCACACACCCAGACAAAAATCCTGGCTTCTCCCCTGCCTAAATGTCAGCTACACATTTCTTTATAGGAATTCCTTCTTGCCACAAACATATCGCGTTTGCCATTGTTGACACCATTGATTCAGGGCTAGAGCTATGTACATGCGGCTTTATTGTTCTGTAGCTATGACAAGCAAACTAATCCACCCCCCCCCCCCGAATAAAATACTTAACTTTTTGGATTTCTATTTCCCGAATAAAATACTTAACTTTTTGGATTTCTATTTCCCGAATAAAATACTTTACTTTTTGGATTTCTATTTCCCGAATAAAATACTTTACTTTTTGGATTTCTATTTCCCGAATAAAATACTTTACTTTTTGGATTTCTATTTCCCGAATAAAATACTTTACTTTTTGGATTTCTATTTCCCGAATAAAATACTTTACTTTTTGGATTTCTATTTCCCGAATAAAATACTTAACTTTTTGGATTTCTATTTCCCGAATAAAATACTTTACTTTTTGCATTTCTATTTCCCGAATAAAATACTTTACTTTTTGCATTTCTATTTCCCGAATAAAATACTTTACTTTTTGGATTTCTATTTCCCGAATAAAATACTTTACTTTTTGGATTTCTATTTCCCGAATAAAATACTTTACTTTTTGGATTTCTATTTCCCGAATAAAATACTTTACTTTTTGGATTTCTATTTCCCGAATAAAATACTTTACTTTTTGGATTTCTATTTCCCGAATAAAATACTTTACTTTTTGGATTTCTATTTCCCGAATAAAATACTTTACTTTTTGGATTTCTATTTCCCGAATAAAATACTTTACTTTTTGGATTTCTATTTCCCGAATAAAATACTTTACTTTTTGGATTTCTATTTCCCGAATAAAAGACTTTACTTTTTGGATTTCTATTTCCCGAATGAAATACTTTACTTTTTGGATTTCTATTTCCCGAATAAAATACTTTACTTTTTGGATTTCTATTTCCCGAATAAAATACTTTACTTTTTGGATTTCTATTTCCCGAATAAAATACTTTACTTTTTGGATTTCTATTTCCGCACTGAACACATTAGACTGGGAATGCTGGAGGTAAAACAAAACAAAATAAAAATGTGTATAGAGCTTAGAGCTTGTTTCTCCATTTCCAAGAAATTGTTAACTGTAAATTCCTATAGTATTAACTTACTGTCACTGGCATGAATCATTCAGACAAGAGTTTCTCAAACGTATAACTTTGACGCCGTTAATTATTACATTTTATCTTATATATTACAAACGCTCCTTATATAAAGAAGATTATTGCGTCCTACATTCATCCGTGGTCCGAGTCTAGTCTTGCATTATTATTAATGTTTTAAATGATGTTAAGTTACTGGTTTTCATGATTTGTTCAGGCACGCCACTTGGGAAGAAAGAGGACTTACATACATTTGTTCTCGCATAAGGGTTGAGGAAAGTGTTTTTATCCTTATGTTTAGCTCAGCATTGCAACATGTTGTTATTGGGTTGTATATCTAAATTATAGTTTAATACCTTATGCATTATTACTACTTTACTCTTTGCCCTTCATTCTTTTAGTGTTTATAGGTTTAGTGATTTGATATTACTATTGTCAGTAACAGAAATCGGATTTAAATGTCACATAATATCTACTGTGACCATGCGTTTAATATTTAGCGAGAAAATTCATTAGTCAGCGATTTTAGAAATTAGCCAGTTTAATAATTGCAACTTTAAAAAAAATGACGTTTTTTTAAACGCGAACCCCCTGACCCATCCTTTTACCTGGGTTGGACCCGGTCATCGCGTCTATGGAAGCAATAGTTTTTATTTATTACCCTTTGAACGAGAAGACGGTCACTTTGCAATCTCGCTTCAGGCATGTGCCCTCCCTAGCGGAGTGGATAGCGTATCCGACTGCAACGCGGGCGACCTGGGTCTGATTCTTATCCACAGAAATAGTAATAACTTTTTCTTAAAAAAAAAAAGACATGTTTTTTTTTAACCCGATGACAATATTTAATTTAAATAACTTTCTTACATGTTTTCAGTAAATAAATAATAATTTTAATTGTAAAATGTAACTGTATTTTTTTCCACGGGCAAGCTTGGCAATTTAGCTTTTTGTGAAATAAAAAGACTTGCCTATTTTTAACCCGATTAATATAATTATTTTTTATTACTTGTCTAAATGTTTTCAGTAAATAATATATATATATATATATATTAATTTTTAGAACTATAGTTTTCTGTTCATTGTAGTTTATGAAATTTGTATCTGTAGCTTATACAGGCCTATTAAATTTTCTTTCTGGCAACTCAAGTGAATAGATCAATAGCTTGTATTGAATAAATGTAACAGAAACAGCTACACGTAAATGTCGTTATGACTCTTTGTGACCACTCCGTTCAATTAACTTGACCAACATGAATCTAGAGTAGTGAGGAGTATTCAAAGACAATGGATATTTTTACATGCTATTTAATGTAATGCGTCTAAAAGAGAAGAGTCTAATGGGCCGTATTGCTGCTGAGAGTTAACACCCTTGCCCCTTATACAAGTCAATCTTGTAAAAACATACTATCAATAAATATGGACTGAGATTAGTTTTTCTTATTAAAAAAAACCTTTTATTTAATTTTACAAGAAAGAATGCAGAAAAATTTCGGTAAGCGAAGAGAAAACACATTTAAAAATAATACAAACACAATAATGATGTGGGAGCTTGTGCAGAGTGACTCTTCGTGCTATCATATGTATCCTACATGTTACAGGTGCTCCTTCTATGAAGAAGAATATTGCGTCGTACGCTTATCCATGGTCTGTGCATTTCTAACAGAGACGTAGCTAAAGAGGGTTTGTGTGCATCTGTTTCTAGGCGCTGAGGGAAAGGGGTGCAAAAGCTTACAACCTTAAATATAGCAAAATGTGATAAAATGAGAAAGAATGGTGGAGGCGCCAATGTTAGAGTCTGTGATTGCCGAAAAGCCTAGCTATCCCTCTGATACCCATTGCGCCTCTATTACAACAGTTTAGTTGTAAAAAAATTGGTGAAGAGAAAATTATGTAAATACTTGTCTACTAAAAAGGACTCTTTTGTTTTAATATAAGATAATATTTATTTATTGATCCAAACAAATGGAATTTTGACGTGATTCCATAACGTCCATTTTTTCAGCAAATTATGAACAAAATAAAAGAAAACTTAGTACCAAGCACATAAACATAGTTTTGTTAAGCAGCGGATGTTAGTAAGTAAATAATGCAAAGCAGAAAGCTTTAATTACAGAACAAGAAATACAAATACAAAAAACGCAACGACAACAATGCAGATAAAATAGTAAGGTAATTTTTTTAAATGAGAAAATGGTATTCTTGAATCATATCTCTTTATTTCTTGATATTCCTGTAAAAAAAGAAAAAAAATTATTTAGCCTACATTAGTTTTAAATTCTAAATATTTTTGTTTTTATGTTCATAATATTATTATATCAAGCTGTGGGTAAGAAGATGGCCCGGTGCCTGTGATGTTATGATCTTTCCCGGGACTGCTGGGCATTGTGTTGGCCACACAATCCCCTAGTATGTCATGGCCGAGGAAACTGGTGGACGCTGCGTAACCATCTCTATGGATCAATGTGGTCTGACGGGATTACTTCAATGTAATTTTTTGTGGGCCACACAATCCCCTAGTATGTCATGGCCGAGGAAACTGGTTTACGCTGCGTAACCATCTCTAGGGACCAATGTGATCTGACGGGATTACTTCAATGTAATTTTTCGTGGGTAATTAAAAATATAGAAAAAGTAGTAAATTTCAGTAAAAGTACACAAATCATGTATATTTTAACTTTGTATAACCACTTGTTGATCTAATAACTAACTAAATAACTGATTTACTGTGTAAAGAAAATGCAAATTATTTTCTGAGTTATGGTTAGACATAAAAGGGTTCCCTGGACTTATCTTGTAAACCAAGAACACTAAAACCCTGATTGTAGTAGTAGACTTTAACCTAAAATATAAATAAACATAACACACCAATCTTTTGAAAACTCATCAGTAGATAATATGATAGTTTAAAGAAATCATTTCTCACTTTACATTACAGTGTGTTGAACTGGGCTTTAAATCCTCTAGCAGTGACTGACTGGTCAGTTTTAAACAGAATATAAATGTACTGGCCGCTGGATCTCACAGGGAAAGGAAGAGAATCACCACAGAATTGTCCAAGACATGGTGAACTAGTACTGTTACCATTAAATATTTTGACGGAGTCGTAGGAACAGTCAGAGTTCTGCTCAACGTTTATGTCGGAGAATCTAAAATAAACACCAGAAAATATTATATCAATAGTCTTAAAAACACAAGTGAATTGAAAATTTCCTTTAGAAATAAGATAAAAATAACAATTTTTTATGTTAATATAGACAAAAGTGCGCTACATTTTTCATCAATGGGATGATTAAGAACTTTGATACTAATAAACAAACATTATGGGATGAACTATAATGAATTTACATTATTAATTACATAAATAACAAAATAAAAAATGAATAATTTAGACGCTCTGATTGGGCCACAGTCAAAGGTTTGTCCGCTGTGTTGTGGTCCCGCCTGTGGTACAAACATAAACCTCTCCAGAGCAAGAATACGAAACGAGATTACGGCGCATCCAAGTCACCATATCGGTTCGGTGCAAACAGTTGACCGTTCCCATCCACTCTATGCTCCTGCAAGGCAGGGTAGTCTAAAAGCACATGCTTGACCGTATCTCTAGATTCCCTGCAATTTCGACACTACGAGTCTAGGTCGGATTTAAACATTCATAAATAAAATAGAAATTTAGAGCAGTGACCTGTACAAAACTGGGCAACGATTGTCTGATCCCGTCTGAGGAGTTGCCACCACGGATCAGATTGATTAGGTCGTTTTAGTAGCTACCACACGCCTTGTCAGATACGATTCAGTTTTTAAACCATTGTTTTTACTTCCATGCATGTATGTTTTACACTCCTAATGTAGAGTGTCTACTTTCATCAGAAACATATATAAGAAATTTAATGTTATCGTTTCTAATTTCTAACTATTTTGTGAATTTTCTAAGTCTAGGGCCTTAACACAAAATATAAATCTATAATTAGATTGTAGAGATTTTACACCTACAATTTTTTTTTTATCTTTTAATTTTATTTCTATAAAAATATATGTTGAAGTATATTGGTTGTGTTAATCATTGAAAACAGTCAATCAAGTTGGGAAAGGATGGTCTAAATCTTATACCAAAGGTCTAGTCCATACTATCATGAGTGAGTTACATTTAATACACCTTTCCTTGCACTACTACAGTATGCGTCTAGACTTTAAAAAGTTGTAGAGATAATTACTTAATTTCATTTAATAACCAGTAGCACGAGAGACGTACCCAAATGTAATCTGTTTTCCTGGTGTGGTGACAATGATCCAGTAACAATTCAAGTTGTTAGAATAAGCATTCGGATAGCCAGGACTCACGATGTAGCCAGATGAAGCAGTTACCGTTGAATTGCATGCTGTTATAGTGTTAATACAAAATATAAAATGAATATTACAATCTTGCTATGTAAGCTGTCAATACAGAATATACAATAGCTACACCTTTACCAATATAATACTGGTATATAATATGACTATACAAATATAAAATGTCTACAACATTACTTTGTTAGGCCTACTATTATATAAGATATCAATACAGAATATTGAATAGTTTCAACAGTACTATGTTACTATGTAAGCTGACGTTTCTCTCATAGATAATTTAGAGTAATAAAAAAGCACACTTTGAATAGGGCTAGCTAGAATTTACCATTGATCTCAATACATCTGCTGCTGTTGTTAGGATCCAGTCTTGCCCATTCTGGACACACACATTGTTCCACTCTTGGATTGCTGGATACAACTTGGCAGGAATGGGAACAGTTCCTTAATCTGCAGGTGCCTGTCAAATCAAATAATATTAGGTACACAGTTCTTACAGTAAAATTGTCGAATATACTGTTTACAGTAAAGTTGTCACAATAAAGTAAACAAATTCGCTCTAAATTGAATTAAAAAGATGTGTACGTTTTTTGCATAGACTATAATATAGCCTACATGGACCGCTTGCTTTAGTATTTATGCTATATGTTGACTGGAAAGACTGCTTTTCGGAATTTCCGATTCGTGTTTCCTTTGCTTTTCCGTTTTATTGAATCGCTTCGATTTTCTCAATGAAAAACTAAAATTTAAAACGAAAGTTCTATACAGCGGAAACATTTAAGAAACAACGAGGAGCGTAGAAGTAATTTAAGACAGCCTTATTGGTTGCGCACAAAAAAAAAGTACACGTAAGCTCTAAAAATAGAGCAAGCGGTCCATCTTATTATAATCTATGTTTTTTTGGTGTATGATAAGAAATGTAGCGATAAGAGCAAATCTAAAAAACATTGACAAGTCTTAACGTGTATGCATGCATAAAAGTTCACAAGAAAAAATATTTCCGGTTGCATTCGATCATTTTATTCGAAACATGTCTGTGTGCTGGGTTACTGGTTGTACGAACATTTGTTGGGGATTAAAATTTCTTTCATTTCCAAAACATGTTTACAAAAGAAAACAATGCATTGTGAAAGTCAGAAGGGAATAATCACATTTTTATAATATCAAACTTATTGCTTAATGCAAAATAATTTTTGTTATTCGTTTTTATGAATCTAAGAATTTAGTTTTTTAATAACCAAGAAAACGCAACTCTTGACTAATTTAAACAAGCTACATACACTTGAGTATTAATAATCGCCTACTCACTTTTGATGTTAAAAACGGATTCCTCATAACAAATATTGTATCCTTTGTATAATTCTAAAAGACTAGAACTAGCCGTCGAGGTTGAAATCAACTGTCAATAACCAGCAAAAGCATGCTTTTTTGTTTACGGAAATGCCTAAAATAATTAAACATTTAAAAATGAAAACGGAAGTTCACGATCACACCAGTTCAAAAGATCACGCATAATTAAGACTTGTCAATTGTTTATTAAACTTTTAACAAAAGAAAAACCTGCAAGTATACAATAATAAAACATATTGAATCTGTATTGTATGTTTACAAAGATAATAAGCGATACTAACTTTGTACAGAATATGATCCAATGAATCCTTTTTTTGTTGCGCTAGCGTCGGTAACGAATACCAAATGCATAGAAGGTCCAGTAGAAGAAACAATTCCAGGGGCGGTGCTACAGTAAGTACCAAGTTTACTTGCATTGGCGTTGTTCCCATCATACATGGATAGAAAGTCGTAAGGGCATCCTTCCACATTATAGCTGCTGATACTGTGCATATAAAGCCACGAATTAGAACGTTAAAAATGCAGTATTGAAGGTCCTGGGTTCAAATCCTGACGAAGGCTAGAAGTTGTTTTTCGTGATCTGAAAGCTGTCAATGAGTCTACCCAGCTCTGATGGATACATGAAATAAGCTGAGTAAAAGTAAAGACATCTGGGTATTGCGCTTACTGAACAATCCATTAGTATAACGTAGCCATATTTTCTTGTGAAGGCTGTTTTAATGGCCCTATAGACCAAATTTGTCTGAAGGGAATTCGAATTATTTTTTTTTTAAATCTCAGTGAAATTTTCAAACAATTTTAATAACTAATGATATTGATATGAAGTCATAATTAGAGTAATTGATGTATATCGTGATTTAAAACAAAGGCCTCCACTCAATAGATGATACTGTACAAACAAAGTTTGAGTTGGCGTATTCCTAGTTAAAGTGCAGTATAACAAAGCCTAGTTAAAAATGCT
The DNA here is from genome assembly GCA_949126835.1 of Anisus vortex. Classification (NCBI taxonomy): domain Eukaryota; kingdom Metazoa; phylum Mollusca; class Gastropoda; family Planorbidae; genus Anisus; species Anisus vortex. The sequence goes on along the minus strand of OX421500.1, from coordinate 40,181,081 downwards.
TATGATGAAGATATATTTAACTAAAAGAACAATGAAGTAGTTAAATTAAATCACAATCATCATCGTAAATATATATAAATCTCAAAATGTGTGGGTAACATGTGTAGAGATATCGCATTATGTTTTTTTAATACTGGCCGAGTGACGCGAAGTTTGCTACAAATATCCTTTGTATTATTGCGGTGAACATTGTCAAGGTTTTACATTTTTTAATGACCGCAGTGGATATTTTAGTCAAAATCTCGGTAAAAAAATGGGCATAAAAAGAAAATATTTTTTAAGTTTAATTGCCAGAGGCAAATTTATATACTTTGTTTTCACAAAATGAGATAAATAGATGGCATAGAGATCGTTTTTACTTGACGTCATCAAAAATTGCACGTGTATTTTTATCAATGAAGGGAACACATTTTATTCATGTTTACAACTGCCTAAGGGTCTTAAACGACTAAAATTAAACTTTGTAAGGGAATTTTTTTTTATTGCCGGTGACAATAATTATTTCATATAAATTGTAGTGGGACATGTTTAAATTATGTTCATTATAACTGTATGGGTAGTTGCGGTGACAGTGTAATTTGAAAATAAATTAACTTTAACCATTTCGGAGAACTGGGAAATTTTGCTAGTCACTTATAAGTTTTGTTGGGTTAAAAATGTTTATTAAGTTATTTAAGTGAACCTTTACTTAAGCGTAATGAGATAGTGGAGTTCATTCAGTGTTGAATTATTGCACCAGTAAAATTAACACTTACTTGACATTAAATTTTGCACCCATATAAATAACAATTTTTAACAGTTGTAGTTGCATCAATATATATAACGCTAGCTTGTAAGTAATAGTGGCGCCTATATAATTAACCGTTACTTCACATTAATAGTTGCATCAATAAAATTAACACTTACTTGACAGTAATAATGGCACCTATATAAGTAGCACTTACTTGACAGTAATAATGGCACCCGTCTGGTTACTTAAAATAGTCCAAGTACAGTAGGCACTGTTCTCATAGTTGAGTGGGTAGTTGGGTGACATAATGACGCCACTGCTATTTGTCAACATTTTGTTACACTTTGGAACTGAAGAGAGATATCCAGAGACAAACCAGTAAGTGGCTTACATTTCGGTGTGAAACTATTTCAGATTTGTTTTCTGTGATATAGCGCTTTAAACGCTGAAAGTATCAACCTTTAGCTTTTATAATAAGTTTTGTAAAAAAATGAATTTTTAACGTTCAAAAGAAATAGGACTGAAAAAAAAGCGAAAATCAAAGAAAATGAACAATTTGTTAAGGATTTTTTTATTACTTATGATAATACTTGTTGATATCTTATATCAAAGTAATAAATCTGGACTTCATACTAATTTGAATAATACTATTGAGACAGATGTTCGTATCTTAGGTACATAACTGAAAAACAAATATTTGATTTAGAAACAATATTACTTGTTAGTTATATAATAAAGTCAATCGCTATAAATAGTTAACAAAGTACATTAAAGTAAATTAAGTATATTTAAGTATATTAAAATATTAAGTACATTTTATCTTTCATGTGGTCTGATTGTAGTAATTGTTTTATTTTAAATAAATGAATTATATTCTCTTACTTAAAAGCTTTTGAAATGCTCTGTGTTTTGAACTATAATAAAAGTATTTTTACCAACACACACTTTGCTGATATTCGTAAAGCCAGCAGGACAATGTCCACACTCTTTATAGAATCATTGCACATATATATATATATACAATATATCTATGTTATGCCCCATTTGAAAAACTCCTGAGTGAACACATTGTTTAAAATACTAGGTCCACATGTCTAAACTAAAAAAAAGCTTGCATTACCTCTCCTTAAAGTGTCTGAATTGACCAAAATCCCTTCTTACTGCCCTTTGTTAACTTAACATCACTCAGTACAGATTCATGCATTTTACAAACTTTCTCTGTCTCTTATTCTTGGTCCACTGACCTTTATGTATGTGTCAAACTGTTAAACCTGTAACACTTACAGTTGCAGACGTAGCTTCCATTAGTGTTGACGCATTCAGAGTTGACGGGGCAGACAGAAGGCGAACTTTGGCCAAGGCATTCGTTTACGTCTTCAGCACAGGTGACGCCAGTCCAGCCAGCCTTGCAGACGCAAATTCCACTCAATCTGTCGCAGTTGTCCGTGTTGGACTGGACGCAATTACAATTCCTGGCACAGCCAAATCCATACGTAAAACTAGAACAGTCTAGCGAAATAAGTGAATTACACATGTGAACGAACAATATGCTATTTTATAATGTTTAAATTATTTAGAACAAATATATGACTTCATGCTTAAATCTCTTTTGAGCAATTTAAATAACTTCCCGTTCAATCGCTTTATAGCAATTTAAATAACTTCAAAAGTCTAAAATTGGCCATTAGCACACGCTCCACCTATCCATATATTAAAATTTTAAATTTCCCGAAATTTGTATGTTTTACTTTAATTGTTTGAGAAAAACTCCATTGCAAATTTTAGAGGGGGCGCGATCTAGTTATAACATCTATGTCTCTGGCAAGTGCTCTATGCTATGTACTTACAGTGCGTTGTAAACGAAGCGATGAACCCCTTTGTGTCAAAACTGGAATCTGTCTTGAACGTCAATCGCATTGAGTTGGTCGTGGACTGTATAAAATTTTGAGCATTGGCTCCACAATATTTTCCAATCAGTCTGCCAGTTGGAGCGCCATCGAAAACTTCTAATGAGTCATATGTACATTTACTATTCTCCTCCAACACAAAGTCCAGAATGCTAAAAAAAAATGTGATATGTACAAAAATGGTACTGGTGTGAATATTGCTATACGATATGATATGCATGTTTAAATCTCCACTTTAGCCACAGACCTAAGAAAAGTGTCTAACGTTCACCAGGATTCGAACCCAGGACCTTAGGTACGCCTAGTCCCACACACACTTACTATGCTCTTAAAACGCCAAGTCCAAAATGCTGGAAAAATCTGACGTGTACACAAATGTCACTGGTGTAAGTCCTGCTATACGATATGGGTGTAGAATTCTTCACTTTGCTCTAACTAATGCCAGGTACTTTGGGTAGACTCAGGAACATCTTCCAGGCGTGGTAAAAGTTTCTAGCCTTCACCAGTATTGGAGCGGGCCATACAGTGCATTAGTATGCCGTGGCCACCAAGACTGATGAACGCAGCCTCACTGGCCCGATGGATCCTTTGGGTCCAATAGAATTTACTTTGCTAATATACTATGTATAATTACTATGTTCATAATCGAAGGCATACAGCGCTCGACAAGATAAGTAAATTTGTATTTCTTCTTCTTCTTCTTCTTCTTGTCCCTTAACCTTGGCGGTCGTTGGGGGGAGCTAATGGACACTGGGTGTCTTTGTATTTAGCGTAGATAAATGTTTATCATATTATTATTATTTTTACAATGGTAGAAAGATAATAAAAAGAAAATGTGATATAATATCTTAAATTTAGATTTACAATGGGGTCAGCAAATTTCTCCTTTAATTATATATACCAAGGACTACTTATAAAATTATGTCCATTCCAATTAATTTTATCTCGTTACAACTGGCCGCTTATTATATTTAATTGATGTTTCGTATAAAACCGATGTTAACCCCATACCATACGTTTGTATAAAGTGTTGGAAATTTGGCTTAATGACTTAAATTGTTTTAAATAGTAATTCTGTATTAAATAGTGTTATCTCTAATGGTTCTCATTATTGTTAAATTATCGTAGCACAAACACAACCAAATAAAAAACCACATTTGAGAAAAACGCATTTAAAAACAAAGACTATAATAATATTGAGTCGACACATACATTTCCAACTCAATATTTTAGTAGAAAACTGTTATGTATTCAATTTTAGTTGATGCATTTTTTTTTACAATTAGGTTTAACGAGCTATTTTTAGCTTTACCACTTTTTCTGAATCGTATTATATGTGATTTATGTTGCTACTACCGAAAATTACCTTAATGAGATGATTGTATTGACAGGTGCAGATATTGTCCATGTACAAACTGTGTTATCCAAATAGTTCTTTGGGTAATAAGGACTTGAAATATAACCATTAGTAGATGTAATGGTTGTGTTGCAGGCTGAAAAAAATTATTATTATTATATTAATATAATATTTAATATTAAGCTATTCCCCACCAACAACACTTGATATCTAGGCTGGGGACGACCCTACGACGTGCGGCACGTCGAATCTTACAGGACTACGGTCTCAAAACAAGCGCCTCTGCTATGGTGGCCAAACTCCATCTTGAGCCCCTACAACACCGCAGAGTGGTAGACAAAGCCACGATGATGTACAAGATCATGAATGGACACGTGGACATGTCCATACAGACAGTTTGCATCCAACAGGTGACTAGTTCTAACGAATATATAAGTCTATAAAACAGGACGAGTCCAAAGGGCTCCATTGTCCAGGAAGTAACGTATTAGGAAAGAGCTCGGAGGGGAGGAGGCACACCGTAACCCTGTCGGGGCTCCAGCCACCCCAAAGGCGAGGAATGCAGTGTAACAGGGAAGGTTTCTGAAGCCCAGCTTATTATTCATTGCGTTTCCTCTAGAATCATTATTGTGGTGGCTCGCCCGTATACCTACAATGTCCCCCGGTAGCAATAATCCTATATTATAGGCACAGGCGTCCAGGCACTGGGAGGGTCTTCGAGACGAGTTCGCAACGTCCTTTCTACCTCCCCTCCAGGGCCTCAGACCTACCTGGTGTGCACGGGGAGAGGGATGGGGATGGTGGTTTCGAGGGGGCGGTGAGGGGTGAAAGGGCGAAGAGGTGGTCAGCCATCCAAGGTGATTCTTATCTTCTGAGCGGCGCCTTTGTTTAAGCTACAAGGCGAATTTTTACCAGAGGAACAACCCTCATATGTTCGTTTAGAGATGTATGTTCGTATACAGGTTATTTCTCGTTGGTCGAGGAAATGAGGAGGGACAAGAGGGGGAGGGGCGAAGGTCAGAGACGGTGCCCTCAAGGATGATTGCGTCACTCACGACCTTGACGCGTTTCCTGAGCTCCATGGTACGGAGGGGGGTAGGGCGAAAAGCATACACGTGCTATAGCATTTAGAATATCCATGAATGACAAAAGTAACCAACCTCTAACACTAAGTAATATACTTATGGGCATGCAAAACATATACATGCAAATACGATTCAATGAAATACTTAATACATTAAGTGTTAATTACAGAAGTGATGACAGAGAGAGTCATTATCGCTTTATCATTCATCAGTGGCGCTAGCATAGTGTTCGTACAGACAACCGTAAAGAGTATATCAATCTTATAATTATAAGAATAGATTATCTTTAAAACCTTACTTGGTTGTGTGTGACGTTATCTTGTTAACCAAATACGTCACACCAACCATGATTGGTAGTATGTTCATCGATACATTGTTAGAGGTAAAAAAAAGGCGACTGGACAATGTTCTGACCATACAATCACTGGTATGTATCGGCCAAAGAAAATGGTGAAAGTCGCTTCCCTTGTAATATTATGGATAACTTTGATCTGAAAGGATTCCTACTATACTTAGTTTGTAGCGGTCTAATTTAAAGTGTTCCGATCAATCCCTCTGTAACACAGCCCTGGAAGACGATACAAGTTTTACAAGTTTCACCAACTTACTTGAGTAGACGCCTGTAAGACATGTGTAGCCCGAGCCCTGGAACAGACACGTGGAAGTTGCAGGGCAAGGATTGGAGAGGCAAGGGTCAATCCTCTGTGAGCAGTCACTTCCTGTCCAGCCACTCCTGCATGTGCAGTAGCCAGTTCGGTTGCTGCAGGACGCAGTGTTGTTGCGGACGCACGTGCAAGTCAAGAAACAGCCGTAACCATGGGTCCATGGGTCGCAGCCTACAGAAATAATGAAAAAGGATAAGATCTTGAAGTCTATATTAATATATACCATATCACTGTACTGGGTACTGGTTTACGTATTATGAGAACCTCTAGGAAGACATGATACTATGTTTAATCTGTAGACATCTTGAATTCTTTAAATCAGTCTCATAAAGTTGGTCACTGGAACATTATTCTTGTAAATTAATTATTAAATACAAATGAGATATATATAGAGAGACTTTACCTTATAAATGTCAACCGTACACATTTTTTTTTCATTTCTTTTGCTACTTATTACACTGCCTAGTGGTGCGAATTAAACGCTGATGAGTGCAATAAGTACCACATTGTCTTTTTGAAATGTTATTCATTGTGATATTTGTTTTCATAATACACATTGAATTCATATATTTTCATTATATTGTCAACAATAATTGTTTTAACGTTGTTGTTTTTTTCTACGTTTGTTTTATTATTGATATTTTTTTTCCTTAAGGGTTATGAATTAACCACATCTTCATTTATAAAAATGTGAAGCTTTGAACTCTTTAATTGTTAACGAGTCATATACCTTAATATCACGTAGGTTTATGTTTTCAATTTTTTTTATAAAGTTATAACATACTATTTATACTACACCTAGAAACCGAAAGACAATGATACATAAGACATTGTATCTTAGAAACACAACAATACAGTCTTTTTTGAAATCCAGATAAACTTAAGGACAAAAAGACTTTTCTTATTCCTAATGCGAGAACAAATGTAAATAAGTAATCTTCTTTCCGAGTGGCACACGGGCATGGAATGGGTTGCCTAAACAAACCAGAAAAAAACAGTAACTTAACATCATTTAAAACACTTATCAAAATGCTTGATTAGACTCCGACCACGGTAAGCGTAGGAAGTAATAATTATCTTTATAGAAGGAGCGTCTGTAATAGATTAGATATGATTTAAATAGGTCATTACACACCTTGAAATGTGTAGGTAGCAATAAAGCCCTGCCTCACGCCATCATTGTCTGAGCTGAAGTACACGTGAAGCTTGTTTCCGGTTGACCTCACTTTGAGGTTTGAGACTTCTGATTGGTTCATTGCCCCGCACAGTCTGACCAATAGCGATGAGTTTGACGTCTCCCCGTCGAACACACGAATGAAATCGTTGCACGAGGAGTCACTCCCTTCGACGTCGACTCGATAAAATCTGAGTTTTAAAAAACGTAGGTAAACATAAGAGTGATTCAATAGTTATATATTATTTAAGTATAGTGCTCAATGTGAAAGTACACATAACACAAGCGCTGGTGCCTTTATCATCTAAACTCTATTAGCTTTTCAATATTTGCATATTTTTATAGCTTATTTTGGCTTCAGTCACTCAAAATATGAGGCAAGATTCTCCCCACATCAAATATGTCATTAGCTTATTATTATTAGTATATGGTACGATGCTTTGACGAAGATGATTAGTGATGTCATCGCTCTTTTAAGAAGTAAAACCTTGACAGTGCGTACACCAAACATATAAAGAATATAGAGTATATAATTTCATTCCTTCACGTGTTATGCCTAAATGGTTCATACAGAAATAAAGCCTGTGTAAGAGATATAAAAGTAAACGATTTGTAGTCCATTTCTAAATTTCAGTAATAGATATAGTTTAAAACTGTTGTAACTGACCTTATATCAATCATTTGTTCTGGTGAAGCTGATATTGTCCAGTGGCATTTCACGTTAATAGGGTAATTGTTTGGGTAGCCAGGAGACTTGAGTACACCGTAGGAAGATGTCAGGAGACCTCCACATTGTACGTCTAAATATCCAATGAAATAAAAGTAAGTTTTTAACAACCTATTTTTCCAAATAAACTCATTAGTAATTTTTTTATAGATATATCAATAATTACTTTTTACAGATATAGATCTACATATTACTATGAACTCATCCATTGCCTGTTCAACATTAAATTATTATGACCTTATTTACATACTTAGTCCTCTAAGAAATTTTACGGTACTATATATTTTACTGTAGCATTTGTTTAAATAAACGAGACTCTTCGGCATAATTTGAATCGACTTTTCAATTAAACATAAAAATAACATTCAGACATTCAGTTAAACGTCCGAATTAAACACAACATGACATTCATATTGTCGTCTGAAATAAATACAACATGACATTCAGCTAGACTTTTGAGATAAACACAACATGACATTCATATTGTCGTCTGAAATAAATACAACATGACATTCAGCTAGACTTTTGAAATAAACACAACATGACATTCATATTGTCGTCTGAAATAAATACAACATGACATTCAGCTAGACTTTTGAGATAAATTTAAAACGCCACTGACCTGACACATTTTGAGACTGTCCAGTGGATATCCAAGCTAAGAGAACTATCATGGACATCCAAGTCCACTTGACCGGTCTGTCCATTTGTACTTGTTTCACCTATAGAGCAAAAATTATAAGTAGCCTGACATAATAAGATAAATATATATATAATTTAAAATAAATCGGTTATTTCCGTTAAACGTAAACACTGATTACATTTTTTTAATATTTTAAATATGGCCCCATAAGTTACAAGTAAGATATCACTATAAAACGTTTAACAATTATCTAACATTTAAAAAAAACAGTCTAGATTTGTCTGTCTATGCTTCACAACATTTGTTTGTTTAACTTAAACAATTAAAGGTTAGGCTAAGGACATAGAGAAAGAATAAGTGGCCAACAGAAGAAATGTTGGCAGTAAAAAACAAAAGACTGGACCAGGCTGTCCTTCATTGGCGCCCAAACAGCAGCACTAGATCGTGACAAGTGGCGAGTGATGACACAGCAGTCAACATCACATAATAAATATAGAACAGAATGCGAAATCGTCATTTTTTCTGTTTCCGGAAGTAATACCGACGCCATACTGTTTAAACGCAGCGGTCCTGGTTACACTATATATTGCTGTTTATCTACAATTTTTTTTTCATCAAATCTAAAAGTTCGAAAACCCAAAGCTAATGTTTCAGGCAAAAGTTACAAAGGCTGTTGTGTAATAAACTGAAACAATGATGCAAAAACGATTTATTATCGTACAAATAAGCATGTCAAACTACATGGCTTCCCTGACCCCGTTAAGGATAAACAACTATAACTTGTAACCTCATATTGCTTAATATTAGTATCCTTGCTTTAGACCTAAACTTGCTAAGACTAGATATCAGTAATAAATTAAGCCTTTCTCATTTTACTATGATAGCGTTTCTAGTGACTGCTGCCTTGAATCAAATGAAAATGGCGGAAGCCGAGCTTCACTTTTAGTGACTGCGCATATAGGAATTGCGCATTCTGTTCTTTATCTATTCTGTGGTCAACATGGTCCTCCGAGAGAACATCCCAGTGCTTAAGGGGTGGGTGATGGGAGACTGATCATATGAATCCAGGCAACGCCAAGGGTTGCAAGACATTGAATGGTTACATCAAATAGAACATTTCCTGAATGAGCCTCATTTTGGAAAATTCAAATTGTAACAAGTGTATCACATGTGGAATTCATGCAGTTTCTATAGTGTTACCCTTCAGCAAATGGATCAATGCCTTTTTTTTCTAAGACAAGACTTTGTGTAAAGTGTAATAGCAATTCCTTAGAAAAAAAAAACTACATGGAAATTTAAAATAAGATATCTATAAAGCGAACATAACCCCTTGTACGTCTAGGGTTGCCAAAAGGGGGACATGTGCTCCTTTTCAGCCTCGCGTCTTCCGTCCGGCAAGCAAAGCTAAAAAACCCTTAAAATGTCCGGCTTTTGTAACATTTAGTGTTTGTATGCCAACGGTTTTTATAAATCCTTAGTGCTCATATTTTATTTTTTTTTTACTGTCAATAAGCGACTGGGTCGAGTAAAAGAAAGCAAAAGGGATATTTAGCGGGAAGATGAAATGAATTTGATTTTGTTATCAAATTTGGTGTTAGGTTAATTGTCCCATCTTTTCTTTCGCCACTTTGCCACCCTATACATACATACACTAACATTTGCCTCCGTCGGCAACTTTGTCGCAGATTTATTATTACAAGAGATTGCAGAGATATCCGCCGGGACTAGCATCTTCGCCGTTGACTCACATTTACGAGTATTAACGAACGGTTAAGGTGAAGGATGCACAAATATAATGAAAAAAAAAAGCTGTTTAAAGACTCTTGCTTAAACAGTTGAGTTTTTGTTCTTATCAAAGATGACCAAAAGCAATTTGCTTTTTTTGAGCTACAAAAAACTTTGAACGATTTTTCTGTATCCCTGGGCAAAATGGTAATGTGTAAAGAGTGTTCTCATTGATCAACGCTCAATGGACAAAGGAAAGATACAGACTCACAATTAAATCTATAAATGGAATTATTCTTACAAAGTATAATTTGAAAACAGTTTTATGGATTTGTGCTTGCTAACGAGGATCTTCTGCAAAAAGGTTGTCTCGTCTAAGAAATATGGTCTCTACTTAATAAAGATGATAATCTATTAACTATAGAATTGACAGTTTGATTTTAAAATAGCATTTGTATTGTTGCATTTCGAAAAAAAACTGTCATTGAATGTATATTTCTTTATATTATTTTTTACAGGATAATAGGCCGAATACTCCTATTATTATGCCTGCATTTCATTAGATTGTGGTAGGCGTAGAACGATCGTCTATTGACTATTGTCTATTGTGATAATATTACTATTTAAACTATTGTCCGAGAATATAAAATCAAAACATTTAGATTATATAGGATATTTGGAATAATATTTCTCTACAAATGCTGATAATAGTTTTATTATAGTGAAATTTGAGTCTGGGCCTTTACGTAAACCTACGTATAGGCCTACTAATTTAAATAGGCAAAACTGTTTTCGTTAGCTTTGATTTAGGCCTACACTTTGACTGAGTTGTTTATTATTTCTTTTAAAACATTATACCATAATAAAAAGCGAAGATGATGTTTAATACAAGCTTAGCATTTTCTTAAGAAAAATACAAATTCCTATGAATTAAAGAAACGTAATGTAGTAATGTAATGGACGCGAAAGACTAGAATATTTGAAGTAGACAAATTACTTTTCTATAAAAAAAAAAGGAAATGCCTGCAGAAATGAGATTGTAACAATAAGGAAATGGCATCAAGTCTTTTAACAAAGCTGTTTCCATCTACAATAATTTAATTGCAATGCCTTTATGTAGACCCCATTCATGGTAGTAAGTTGAAAGAAATAATAGCCTTATGAACTGTATGGCACTCATTGAAGAAACTTTGCATCCTAACGAAGCGGGAATGAGAATTTACTTCATGCGGACATTACCAATAGTGTAACAGACTAACACTCTTAACACTTTATTATGTTTTTAAGAAATGTGTTCTATTTATTTCAAATCAGTGGTATATTATTATTACTAGAGTAAAAAAAAAAAAAAGATTTAAGTCCAATCAAAAACGATGTAATTCCAATTAAAATGAAAGAAAGATGCAAGTCCAAAACAGACACGCATTTTGTGTTTAATTTATATAACCTATTTATTTTAGTTTTAGATTCTGTTTTAGGTGAAATTTGATTTAAAAAATGTATTCATCTAACTAAAAAATATGTTTGGTTAATGACCTTTTTAATATAAATCTATGACTTAGAGGGAACGTTTTAAACTTTAATTTTGCGTTTTTCCAAATTGCGAAAAGTGTGACTTAAGACATTCTTGCACTGGCGCCGTCATGTCAGAAATGTGAATATCTGAAAGAAAGTACTGTTTTGTTACCTGCCTATTGACTATAATAAAACTATAGGCCACAATAATATTTTATGTACATACCTAATAACAGTTGATTGATGATGATGTTGTACTTCAGTACTAGTATAAAATTTAGTTATAGAACTGTAATGCTTCAAGGCATCTTTTTATATACTCTTTGTATGCAGTCACTTCCTTGTAATGTTTCAATACCGTTACAATTCAGTACATTATTTAAAGAGCACAATTTTTTTTCAACCTGTATTTTACTTTTAACTTTGCTCGGGTGTTTACCGTGTAATGCTAACTGCGGACGTGACATTTACGCCTTTGTCCAATTGTGTATCTTTCACTCCAGAATAAACTCAAGACGGTTCTGACTCCAAGCAACTGTACGTATATATATATATAGATTTTGAGGGTTTCCGAGACAGAAAACTTAGTATATTTCTATGCATCCTTAAAAAAACATGTAGCTGATCAAGGAATAAGGATAAATGTGCAATAATACATGTCGAGATCAAATCTCAGGACCGTGCCGTGTTGGATATATCTAATTACTTATACGCCCCTATGGCTAAAATGGTGTGCACGCCCCTGATTTAAATGTAGCGAAACGGTTTGAATGTGAATGTTGCAGTTGGGTGTAGAAATCTTCGTCAGAAGTGAAGAACTTTTTATTTACATCAGCAAATGTTGATACAACAACAAAAAGAAACACGAGGCAACAGTGGGGGGGGGGGGGGCGGTGGTATGGTGGCCGTGCGTCATCGTACCGAAGGTCTTGGGTTTGAATCTTGGTGCAGATTTTTTCCCGGGTCTAGACTGGAGGGTGTCCTTGGCTCTACCCAGCTCTGGTGGATACCTGACCTTAGTCGGGGTAAAATAAAAGGCAACTGGGCATTGAGCTGGCCACACAATCTCCTAATATGTAGTGGCTACAGAAACTGATTAACGCTCCTTCCCCCAACCAAAAGAGCAATTCTTGCCAGAAATTCGGTAAATTCATTTCCTGAGAAAGTTCAGCCCCCCCCCTCCCTCCCCTAAACAAAAACCCTGGCTTCGCCCATAGCGTAAATGTCAGCTTAACCTATGTTAAGGACATCCTACGTTCCACAAACATATCGCGTTTGCCATTGATGACACAACTAGTTCAGGGCTAGATACATATACATACGGATATCATGTTCTAAAGCTATGTAAAGTAAACTAACCATGCCCAAAAACTTTAGTCCCACTATTCAGCTTTCTACATCCGCATTTAAGATGATAGAGTGGGGACGTTGGTGGTAAAAAATAAAAAACAATTTGTATAGAGCTTAGAACTATTCAATTATTTCTCTGTTTCCAAGAAATTGTAGCCTATTAGACTACTGTCACTGACGTGAATCATTGGGACAAGCGTTTCTCAAACATATAACTTTGACGCCTTAATTATTTACATCTTATCTTATATATTACAGACGCTCCTTCTATAAAGAAGATTATTGTGTCCTACGTTCATCCGTGGTCCGAGTCTAGTATTGCATCTTTATTCATGTTTTAAATGATGTTAAGTTACTGGTTTTCCTAATTAGTTCAGGCAACCCATTCCATACCCGAATGCCACTCGAGAAGAAAGAGTACTTATATAAGCTTACATTTGTTCTTGCATAAGGGATAAGGAAAGTGTTTTATCCTTATGTTTATCTCAGCTTTGCAACATGTTGTTATTGGACTGTATTTCAAAATTCGAGTTTAATGCCTTGTGTATTATTACTATTTTTTTCTTTGCCATTATGTCTTCTAGCGTTTCCAGTTTTAGTGATTTGACTATTGGTTTTACTCTTGTCAGTAGGTAATACTCGCTAGTAATGAACCTTGCAGCTCTTTTTTTTTTGTATTTGTTCTAATTTGTTTATGTTTTCTTTAGTTGGTGGGGCCCATACATATTTGCATATGCGTATTCTAGTATAGACCTAACTATTGTGATATTACATTTAAATTTTGTATTCTATTACATCTATAAAAGTTCCTTTATATGAATTCTAATGTTTTGTTATATTTTTAATGACTTCATCAATATAAGGATTCCAAGATAAGTGTCGCGTGTTGGGCACACGATCAGGTGGGAACTGAGATAAGGGCTGCTCGTTGTCGGGTTGATGATAGCGGATAGACACATTACAAAGCAGACTCTTATGTTTGAACGTTTCGAAACTGTTTTATTTAGTCAGGAGTCACCAATGACCTCTGACTGAGATATTTGCAGAAAATAAATGGAACACAGTAGGCTAAATGACAAAGACTCTTATCAAGCCAATTATAATCTATAGACAGGTCAAAACTATACAGTACCGGTATCTGGGAATTTACAACTACTTTGAATCACTGTAAATTCGGCAAGGGTAAATTCAACAACGGTATTTTTGGCAAGGTAATTTTAGAAAATGGTACATTCGGCAAGGGTAAATTCGGCAAAACTCACAAAGCGGTAAAATTGACAAACGGTAAAATTGGCAAGCATAAAATATACACTGCTGAAAATACCAGGTTCTGAATTTACCGTCTTGCCAAATTTGCCAAGCACCGGCGACTGCCCACTGGCGCGTCTCAGAATCGACTAACTTCCTCCCTTGTGTTAAAACTGAAGTGGACTGGAGTAAGGGGTGGGGAGGGGGAAATTGACCAACATGTCGCCAGTGATAAGTCACTGGTAGAAGGGGGTAGGGCAGAGAGGGGAGGTGTTTGGTGGCCCGCGCAGGTGCCTCCAACGGCTCTTGAAGTTCTCAGATCTGCTAACCACTGAGAGCTTATTATGTAGGTACGTGTTACCTGGAGTAATCCTATGACCGAGGGAGAACGGACAGCGAGTTGGGGAAGGGGTTGGGAGGATGCGTTGGTGACTCATGGGAAACTAAACATGTATCTGTAGACAGATCCTAGGGGAGGGGATAGTTACTTCAGACGTGTATATTTAATCATGAGATAGGTGTTGGATATATATAATACATAATTGTTGCATAAACGTGAAGAAGTGTAGTTAATCAGTTATATATACAGGCATAAATACAGAGTGCAAATACACGGAGACGTTTAACTATTCAATTACAATACACAGGCATAGATACAGATTACAAATACAACATACACCCTTCTTATTCACATTGGTTCGCACCGCTAAACCGCTAGAGTAAGACTAAGTAAACGTTAACAGGTTGGTGCTATTGTAATGTTTGTGCTTATGTCGCCAGGCTGGGCACGGTAGTTAAAAGCCGATCCCATCAAAATAAGTATTATTTATTATTGCTCCTAAGTACTAAGCATTGTTAGTCTGAGTTAGTTCTTTACCATGAATCAAGTAGTTTGTTATTATTTGTTTCTTTTTCTTGAATGGGGGCCTACTCTTATTATACATTTTTGTGTGGATCCACTGAAAATTGATTCGCCTGTACAAGCCTTTAATTAACATAGTACAT
Organism: Anisus vortex; assembly: GCA_949126835.1. NCBI lineage: Eukaryota > Metazoa > Mollusca > Gastropoda > Planorbidae > Anisus > Anisus vortex. The sequence continues at coordinate 40,165,950 of OX421500.1, read as the reverse complement.
AACATATGTTCATAAGTAGTAAAGTAACTGGTATATTGACGGGCTGTAACAGAAACTGGATTTAAATATCACTTAATATCTACTGTGACGATGCGTTTAATATTTAGCGAGATAATTAATCAGTCCGCGATCTAGAGATTAGCCCGTTTAATAATTGTTGTGTTTAAAAAAAAATGACCTCTTTTAAAAAAACGTGAACCCCAGAAAGGATGTGAACAATTACCGTTGACCCACCGTATTAGAATTGGTCAACGCGTCTATTGAACCAATAGGTTTATTTATGACCCCTTTGAAAGAGAATCCGGTCACTTTGCGATCTCGCTTCCTTGCTCGTGACCTCCATAGCGGAGTGGTTAGCGTAACCGACTGCAATGCGGGTGACCCGGGTTCGATTCCTTACTGATAGCTTTCTTTTGCAATTTTTTGTACAAATTTCTATTAATATTACCTTTTTTAAAAGATTGTAAAGAATTTTAGGGCTGGACTAAAAACCTAAAGAGAAACTCTTATCATCTGATTATAATTCTTGTTTGTGACGTGTTTTTTTTATTTTATGTGTTGTTAAATTGGGGACTCTTTCCTCAGTCCTAATGGGGTCTCCATGGTAATATGAAGAACAAGAAGAAGCGGGTTCTATCCCTGCCACCGGCGGATCCCTGTCACCCTGCAGGAGTTTTGGGCTTGTAAACGTATTTGCGCCAGCAGGCAGCACTATGTTTACAGCAGCGCATAGAACTGTTCTCAACGGGAAGGGGATATGCGCTATATAAGTCTCATATTTATTATTTATTTATTCATTGTTGTTGATACAATTTCTATATGTACCCAGTGCTTTTTTTGTGAAGGTACGCACCAATACGGGGTACCGGCACCTGGGAAAAATTATTACTTTCTCTTGTATTTTAACGTTTATTATTAATTTATTATATTATTCATTTGTTAAAATTGAATTATTTCAAAATTGCGCGCAATAAGAATTAAAATGTAAAATGCGAAACTGCTTTAAAAGTTAGGCAATCCATCACTGAGTACCGGCACCTATTTTTTTTTTACAAAAAAAAGCACTGTATGTACCTATAAGTATGTAACTATGTAGGCCTATTAGTTTCCTATCTTTACACTCTAGACGCATGTGGGACACGGATGTTTGATTCTCAACCACAGGAATAGTCCTAACTTTTTCTTAAATAAAAAGACATGTTTTTTTAACCCGATTACAATATTGAATTTAAATAACTTTCTTAAATGTTTTCAGTAAATAAATAATAATTTTAATTTTAAAATTATTATAGCGTTCTATTCATTGTAGTTGATTCAATTACTATATGTAGCTATGGGCCTATCTAACTATGTATTTTTCTCAACGGGAATGGCCTGGCAATTTAGCTTTTGTTAAATAAAAAGACTTGCATATTTTTAACCAGATTACAATATTTATTTTGTATTACTTCTCTAAATGTTGTCAGTAAAAAATAATTATATTTTTTTACAAATTATTAGGTCTATAGCTTTCTGTTGATTGCAGTTTATAAAATATTTATTTGTACCTTAAGCAGGCTTATTTAATTATCTCCCTGGCAACGCATTGTAATAGAACTATAGCTTGTAATGAATAAATGTACAGAAACAGCTACACCTAAAGACTCTTTGTTACCACGACGTTCAAATAACTTGACAACATAAATTTAGAGTAGTGAGGAGTTATCAATTACAGGAATATTTTTTATTGATATTTAATGACATGCGTGGAAAAGAAGATAGTCTAATTGACAGTGTCTCCCGTTACAGTATTGAAACCTGACATTGACATTGGTTGTGACATTTTCTTAAATAAATTTTAAAAAATACACAGGTACAGGTTGTGACATTTTGATAAATACCCAAATAAACACAGGTCAACAATCCAAGTTATATGATGCTGGATAAAAGTGTGATAAAAGATAATTGAATTAAAATTGCCAATTCGATAAGGCCAGTGAGCAATGAGTGTCACCATGTTGTTAAGTCAACGTAATCTTTATTGGCAGTAGGAATCGAGCATTATCAGCTGCCGACAACGCAATATAATACACTAAAATATAAGTGTTTAGTCAGTTTGATGTCAATAAGGTAAGCTACCTATAACCTATCAAAGTATTTAATATTCCATTAGAATACTGTGACTTTTTCAAATAACTATATTTTACTATCAAGGTATTTAATATTCATTAGAATACTGCGACTTTTTCAAATAACTATATTTTCCATCAAGGTATTTAATATTCCATTAGAATTTAGTGACTTTTTGAAATAACTATATTTTCGTGATTTCCCAGTTAGCAAATAGATATTATCGCTATAATTTGAAAATGGAGAAAATTATATTGCAATTGCATTACTATGTTTCAGAGGAAGACAATATTTTTAATGAAAACATGTTAGGATAAATAGCGTGTTGAAAAGAAGGTAAACTTTATGTCGGTCTACACAATGATAACAAATTGATTTAGTACTTATAAAGATAATTTAAAACAAATAACTATTGTTCCTTAACGACAAAACGGCTTTTGTTCCAATACGTCATGACTCGGTCTGAGATTGACTAGTGTAGGACATTAAAGTAGGATACGGTCCATTTTATCATGTGGGTTTGAGCATTGCCCTGCAATTTGGTGGATTGATTGAGTTTATTAAGTTTAAATATGAGTTTAGTGTAATGTGTAGTGTTTTTAACTGGAATAAATAATATGTATTATTAGGTATTACTAAAGAGGAAATTAATTGAATTTTAAAAAGTGTTTCTTAATTTAGATCTATTGCTTTCATGGATTTTGTAGAACTTTACTGGGAAAAGTCTTATACATATAAGGAAAAACATACAATCAATAAATATGTACTAAGACTAATCTTTTTTTATAATCTTTATTTTAATTTTCCAAGAAAGAAATGAGAAAGGTATCGGTAAGCTAACAGAAAACACATACACAAACAATACAAACACAAAACAAACACAATACAAACACAATACAAACACAATACAAACACAATACAAACACAATACAAACACAATACACACACAACACAAACACAATACAAACACAAAGTCGCACTGAGCATGCTATTATAGCATGGATAGTTGCGCTATAAAAGTGCTCATTATTATTATTATTATTATTAATACACATACAATACAAACATAATACAAACGCAATACAAACACAATACAAACACAATACAAACACAATACAAAAGCAATACAAACACAATACAAACACAATACAAACAAAATACAAACAAAATACAAACACAATACAAACACATTACAAACACAATGCAAACACAATACAAACACAATACAAACAAAATACAAACAAAATACAAACACAATACAAACACATTACAAACACAATAATGAAGTAGGAGTTTGTACAGAATGACTCTTTGTGCTATCATATGTATCCTACATGTTACAGATGCTTCTTCTGTGAAGAAGATTATTGCGTCCTACGCTTATCCAATATCCATGGTCTGTGCATTTCTAACAGAGCCGTAGCAAAGAAGGGTTTGTATACATTTGTTTTCAGGCGCCGTGGGAAAGTGGTGCGAAAATAAAGTTTACAGTTTTACATCTAGCAAAATGTGATAAAATGAGAAAGAATGGTGGAGGTGCCAATGTTAGAGTCCGTGATTGCCAAATAGCCTAGCAATGCCTCTAATTCCCAGTGCGGCTCAATTACAACAGTTTAGTTGTAGGGAAGAGAAAAGTCTGTAAATACTTGTCTACTAAAAAGGACTCTTTTGTTTTAAGATAAGATAAGATAGTTTTATTGATCCAAACAAATGAAAATTTGACTTCATTACGTAACGTCCGTCTCTTAAGCAAATTGTAAACAAAATAAAAGAACTATTAGTACTCAAGCACAGAAATAATAATTTTGTTAAGCAGCTGATGTTAGTAACTTAGTAAGTAAATAATTAAAAGCAGAATGCTTTATTTAAAGAACAAAAAAAAAAGAAATAAACAAAACGCAACGACAACAATGCAGATAAAATTGTAGGCCTAAGCTAATTTTTTGAAATGGGAAAATGGTATTCTTGAATCATATCTGTTTATTTCTTGATATTCCTGTAAAAATGGAAAAATATTTAGGCTACATTAGTTTTAAATTCTAAATATCGTTTTTATTTGTATGTTCATAACATGTTAAGCTGTGGGTAAGTAGGGGGCATAGTGCATGTGCATGCTATGATCTTTCACGGGACTGCTGGGCATTGTGTTAGCCACACCATCCCCCTGTATGCCGTGTCCAATGAAAATGGTTGACATAACACCATCTCTATGGATCAATATGGACTGATGGGAATACCTTAATGTACTTATTGTGTGTAATTAAAACAAGAAAGAAAGTAATATTTACACAAATCATGTATATTTCAACTTTGAATTAAAGCGTGGTGGTGATCTAATAACTAACTAAAAAAATAGAGATAACAAAATCTGATTTAATATGCAAAGAAAATGCATATAAGTTTTCTGAGTTATGGATACACATAAAAGGTTTCCATGGGCTTATCTTGTAAACCAAGAACATGAAAAGCCTTATTGTAGTAGTATAATTTAAACCTAAAATATAGATAAACAGGACACACTCATCTATTGAGAACTCTCATCGGTAAATAATAAGATAATTAAAGGAATAATTTCTCACTTTACGTTACAGTGTGTAGAAGAAGGCATTAAATCCTCTAGCAGTGTTCAACTGGTTAGTTTTAAACAGAATATACATGTACTGGTCACTGGATCTCAGACAGAGAGGCAGAAAAGTTCTACATAATTGTCCGATAATTGGTGAACTAGTACTGTTGCCATTTAATAGTTTGACGTAGTCGTAGGAACAGTCAGAGTTCTGCTCAACGTTTATTTCGGAGAATCTAAAATCAACACCAGAAAATATTCTATCAATAGTCTTAAAAACATAATTAAAAATATATTTTAGTAATAGAAAAAAGTAAATAAGCAAAATTTTATGTTTATATAGACCATGGGGGTGCTACATTTTTCAGCATTTGGATGTTTACAAAATTGGATACTAATTACTAATTAACAATCATAATGGGATGAATTTACATTATTAATCACATAAATAAATTAAAAAACTGCCTAATTTTAAAGCTCTGATTGGGCCACATTCAAAGGTGTGGCCGGTTGTGTTGTGGCACCGCCTGTTGTATAGACTTACACCTCACTTCTCCAAAAGGAGAATACGAAACGAGATTACTAAGGACTTGGAGGATAAACACACTTATGCTACGCGGCGTATCCAAGTCACCATATCGGTTCGGTGCAAACAGTTGACCGTTCTCATTCACTCTATACTCCTGCAAGGCAGGGCAGTCTAAAAGCACATGCTCGACCGTATCTTCTGCTTCCCAGCAATTTCGACACCGCGAGTCAAGGTCGGGCTTGATAATTCCGAAATGGACTGGGGTTACGATTGCCTGATCCTTTCTGCGGAGTTTCCACCACGGGTCTGTTCGATTAGGTCGTTTTAGTTGCTGCTACACACCTCGGCACTTGTCAGATTCATCCCAGTTCTTAAACCGTTGTTCTGACATCCATTCACGTATGTAGTACACACCTAATGTAGAATGTCTACTTTCATCAGAAACATATAACAGAAATTAAATGTCATCGTTTCTAATTTCTAACTATTTTGTGAATATTTTAAGTTTAGGTTTTTAACACAAATTAGAAATCTATAATTAAATTGTAAAGTTTTTACACCTACACAAAAATTGTTTTCTTTTCATTTAATTAAGGTGCCTAGGGGTATTAATGTCCGGTGGGTAATAAGGCCCACTTGTCTAAACTAAAGGGAAAATATAAAATGCGAAACTTTCTTTCTGCATTAAAATTTGATAGTTTTATGTCTTGATCACTGGCAGCAAAAAAAAAGTACTTTTTTTTTCTATTTTCCAGTTTCCAAAAAGTGACATAAGAAAATGGCAATTGGAAACTCTAGAGCTATTTGAACAGAAAAATCAAATGCAGGATGCACTCTAAGCTGTGCAAAAAGGTTTGCCACAAAGAGAAGCTGCCATAAAAATGAAATTCTTTCTAAAACACGACAAAATCTCTTAAATTCAGGATTTAAATTACTATTTTATTATTATTTTTAATGATATTTAATATGCTATCACGAAATGGCTTATTTTTAAATATATGATAGTTTTTTTATTTTGTAAATGTAAATATATTTATCTAAACATTAAATAAATACAGTTTCACAATTTTGTTTATTATTTCTTTATTTTTTATAGTATTTATTACATGGGCCTTATCACCAGCCTATGAGGGTAATAAGGCCCATTGAGGGCATAATATTACAAAAATATTAATAACTTCAATTTTAACTAATATTTCAATAAACAAATAGCATGTTTACATTGAGAATTGATTTATCTTAAGCAGCATTAAAAATATTTTTCTAAAGTAATATTTTATGGTTCAGGTAACTAAAAGTCTGTTTGTTGGGCCAGGTACCTTACTATAAAAAATATAGGTTAAATCATATTGGGTCTGTTATTCATTGAAATAGTCAATCGAGTTGGGTAAGGATGATCTAAATATACATTAGGTAGAGTCCGTACTTTTATGTATAAATATCATGATTGAGATACCTTTAATACACCTCTTCTTGCACTACTACAATTTGCACCTAGACTTAAAAAGTCGAAAAGATAATTACTTTTATATATTATTTTCATAAACTGTAGCACGAGACACATACCCAATTCTAATATATTTTCCTGGTGTAGTAACAATGATCCAGTAACAAGTCAAGTTGTTAGCGTAAAAATTGGGATAGCCAGGACTCACGATGATGCCAGATGAAGCAGTCACCGTTGAATTGCATGCTGTTATAGTGTTAAAACAAAATATTAAATGAATTTAATATTATTATGTTACTATGTAAGATGTCAATACAGAATATTGAATGGCTTTAACAGTAATCTGTTACTATGTAAGCTGATGTTTTTCTCATAGATAACTTTAGGAAAAAATGCACACTTTTAATAGGACTAGCTGTAGTTTACCATTGATCTCAATACATCTGCTGCTGTTGTTAGGATCCAATCTTGCCCATTCTGGACACACGCATTGTTCCACTCTTGGATTGCTGGATACAACTTGGCAGGAATGGGAACAGTTCGTCATTCTGCAGGTGTCTGTCAAATTAAACAATATTAAGCACACAGTTCTTACAGTAAAAATGTCGAATATACTGTTGTATGTACATGTATAATAGTAAATTTGTCACAATAAAGGAAACAAATTCGCGCTAATTAGAATAGGAAAAGTGTGTTTTACTTTAATGTGGTATAGCGCCCCAGAACATGGCTAATGTGGCAGCACAGTTGGCAGATGATTGAATGCTGTTTCCCTATGCGCGCCCCCTATGCGCAGAAGTTTTACGAAATAAAACTATGCAAACTACAATCTAGCCAGTAGCCAGTGCGTTTGCCATACGACTAGGGTTGCCATATCTAGCTGGGACCTGGTCGGGACACTCTGGAGTCTGATTACTTGTTGCGGCAGAAACATTTAATACACTAAACTAGAGATCGGCAACCTACGGTCAGGTTTGGCACGCAGAACAATTTTCAGTGGCACCCAGCAAGGCCCCCGAAATATGCAATCCAAGCCTCTTCGAAAAGAAAAAGGCAAGATAGGGCATACAATTTTGTCTGTAGGCACGCTGAATGATTTGGAAATCTTACTCTGGCACGTTTTATCAAAAGGTTGCCGTTCAGCATGTCTTTTTTCCTTTTACGTATTTATATAACTCCATGCAAGTCAGTCTGGTATTTTCTTGAATGATGGCGCTAGATCTAGAAGGTACTTGCATAGTCGATACAGGATACGCAACATGCAATGCCATCTGTGAGACGACCTTGTCAACATAAAATTGTTGATATAAATAAAACTAACTGAGGCTGCATTTACATGTTGCGCTAACAGATGGCGTTACTTCAGTAGTACCTATGCCAAGCTCGTAACAGTATTTTGCAGAATCCGGACAAAATTAGGTCCTGTCGGGATGTCGGGACAAGAAGTTCCATAACGGTGACGGTCCCGATATATCGGGACGGATGACAACCCTACATACTTCATCTCTAATGTAGGACTCAGTTATTATTTGTCTTTTATTATTATTTTACGCGTATCCCTTCTGTCCCTGCTGATTGTTTAGGGGACGTCCATTAATTCTCCGATCTCTGCACTGGCTACCCATTAACCACCGGATCTCCTACAAGCTGGCGTCTCTGTGTTACAAGTGCCTGAATGACTCTGCCCTCGACTACATTCGCTCCTGTCTGGAGCTCTACACTCAATCCCGTCCACTCCGCTCGGCTTCTGATACACTAACTCTTCAGATCCCTCGTGTGAAACTGGTGTCCGCTGGCGAACGGGCATTATCATACGTGGGCCCGTCCGCATGGAATGCCCTCCCACTACAACTTCGGCAGTGCCCTAGCTTTGACACCTTCAGAAGTCAGCTGAAGACCTTCCTATTCAATAAACAGTTTATTATTATTTTATTATTTCCCATTTATATATTTATTTGTCTTTTATTCGTTGTCTGTACTGTGTCTGTAACTGTTGAAAGCGCATAGAACTGTTTCCAACGGGATATGCGCTATATAAGTCTTCTTCTTCTTCTTATTATTATTAATTACGTCAACAAAATAGGGGGGAGGGGGGGGTCTGAAAAAGTTTGACAATTGTTGACATGGGAGAAGAAGGGGGGGGGGGGTCAAGAAAAGTTGACGTCAACAATGTTACTTTTTATGAATGTTATAACTTTAAAGACTGCATAAACTACATAAAATCACAACTATGCAACTAACGATATATATTTTTAATGTAGCCTATTCCATAGCTTTAATAGTACCCTAATTGTTTAATGTATTGGTAAGGGCTAAATTAACTTGGACTCTTTCAAACATATAAACTATCAAACTCTATATGTCCTTTTTTACTCCCTTTCTCTTAACTCGTACTGTCTGTCTGCTTGTCTGCTTGCTTGTCTACTTGCTTGTTTACTTGCAAAACTTTGCATCGATTTTTCGACCACTTCCCGCCTTCCAATGGAGCTGAAAATTGGGCAGCAGACTTGTTGCGACTAACAATACATTCTATCAAATTTTAGGTCTTTGGAATAGTCACTAATACCTTCGACCAATTTGCGAATCGAAGAACATTTTACGTAAAACATGGCTGCCTCTACCGGAAGAGACGGAAGTAAATAAACTTTTCGGATATGTTCGTTTTTACAAAATAAATAGAATGAAAACGACACAATGTAGCCGAAACAAAGCCAGTTATCTTTTTATGGTTTTTGCGGGCCAAAGCTAGAAAAAAAGGATGCGCAAAATTTTAGTGTGGAAAATTCAAAAGGTATGATATCACTTATATTTATTTTAATCTATCAAAATATAAATTAAATAAAAACTTAGTTTACAAAGAAAGGGAGTTTTTATGGGTTAGTTTTTTTTTTAATTGATAGCACAATTTTGAACTGATTATATTTTGTTGCGCGTCCAAAATGGTAACGATTTAAATGCTTTAAAACCGGAATTACCGAAATGCCGATACTAAATAAAAGTCTTCTTGACTGTGGCGTCAAAACAGTTGCCTTGAACGTGATCGCCTTAGATGGGGAATCCAATGACATGTTGTTGTTTTTCTTTTAGCCCAATTTTAAAACTTTTTTTAGAAATGGTCAGTGGTTTTTCCAAAAATTGAGGGTCAATCAGAGGTTTATAAGAAATGAGATTGATCTAAAATGCATTTTCTCACCAGAATACATCAATAGGACAGTTTTTGCGAAAATAGTAGGGCCCGTTTTCGAGAACGCTGGCACAAACACACAAAGACACAAATATACCTACAATTTTTTCTCGTTAGATATATTAGATACTAGCAGGTATGTGCCCGGTCCTCCGAACCGGCTAAAAGTTATGTTTACATACACTCTAGCTACTCAAGCAGTTATAATAAGATTGCCGCAACAACTACAAATTTTATATTTCGTATACGACACGAATTTAAACGTGAAGGAATTTTTTATTTGCCCGCTACAAACTAAATTACCCATTAAAACCATTACCCATTATAACAATTAAAAAATTGCCGATACAAATTAGGACACAAATTCTAATGTGAATATATTTTGTTCTATTTATTGTTACGAATATTGATCCTTTGTATGTGAGGTTAGAGTTTTTAATAAAATTTATAGTGTAAACAGGAGATTGATTCTAGTTTTTTAGTAGATTAGACAGTAGGACGTTAGGATTTGTTTTGTTCTCTCCTCCCCTTTTTATTTTAATAGTAAGTGTTGTTTATATATTACACTACGACTATATATTCTCTAATATACTAATAACTTCTTTATTAGATTTCCTACTATTTCTACATATTTAAATCTTATAGATTGTTGTTTTATTGATTGGATTCGATAAGCATCAATTTCCATTACTAGTCCTAAGAGTAATATTTTATTTGGTACTACTTTCGGTTATAACAGTTATTGACAATATCTTCTAAAATATCTTCTAAATTATAATAATATCTTATTTATCCTTCTTCTTATCTATTTAAGTCTTCTTGATTGTAGTTAAAACCTTAATTTGTTTTGAGGAACTTCAATTCACAGACTTTATAGCAATATAGTTTCACTTTTCTTGCCAGGGTTATTGGCACTATTTTTTCTATTGAGACTATTGTAGCTGTTAATAATTTAGATTAGGATTTCATAAATATATTCCTTATTTGATTGTCTTATTTCATTTTATGTAATTAAAGTTACTTGTTTAGTTTATAAATAGGAGTTTCGTTCTTCTATTTAATATAGTTTTGTAATTGTTTTTAGACTAGTATTCATTATTTAGCTATTAGATTCCAACGAGCATTCTTGAGTTCATACGCCACCCATTAACCCCTAGACAATTCTATTATTAATTAGAGCCATTTCTCTATTTCATCTTAATTAAAATATCCAGTATGATCTCAAGGATAACCGTAAACCGTAAATAAAACTCTTTAGCGTAATATCATTCATAAAGTACATTAGCAAACATTGAAACATGAATACGCAAAATTTGATGACGTCATAAAAAAAGCCAGGCTACTTTTGTTGCTCAACCTCGCCGCACTTTTTTGTCTCATTTATTTTTAGCGCGATCGATGGAATTATGATACAAAGTTGAACCGGAATTTTTAACATTAAACCAAAATGTGTCTTTTTATTCGTGTTTTTTGACCAAACTGACCACTGCGGTCATTTTAATTTGTTTTAAACCTTGACGGTATTGACCGCAGTAACAGAAAGAATATTTGTAGCAAATTTCACGTCATTCTGTCCAGTATTGAAAAAGATTATGCGGTATGTACATACATAGTCACATACATACACCTTTTGAGATGTATATATATGACAAGCTACATTGCCCAGCGTTTCCCGGGTGAAAAAAAAAGCACTGCACTGTATTAGGTGCAGATGAAAAATTTATAAACTACACTTCAAAAAGAGCTATAAATCTTATATTTAAATTATTATTTTTTTACTGAAGACTTTTAGGAAAGTAATTTAAAATAAATATTGTAATCGGGTAAAAAAATAAGCAAGTATTTTTATTTAACAAAAATCTAAATTGCCTGTAGATTTACAATGTCTTTTGTTTTTAAAAGTTTGAACAAAATTTTTTCGAAAGAAAAGGAATAGTCTAACTGGAGAATCGAACCCGGGTCACCTGCATAGCAGTCCGCTACGTTAATCACTGAGCTAGCGAAGACACACGTCCGATGTGAAAAATTATTAAACAGTATATAGGCCTAGGCCTAAATAGGTCAGTGACAAAAACTCACGGGATGTCAAATTGACCAATGGGGATCCGTATGCGGACAAACACTCTTATTATATATATATATATATAGATATGATATTAATATGTAAATAGTAAATATGTAAAAAATCATCAGTCAGCTAGGAAATGCAATGGCTCAAAAGTTGACTCCTAAAAGATACTTTTTCTTGTATAATAAATGGTATGATAGTGTGCGCGAATGTCTATTGTGTTTGAGTACATATGGTTCTTTATTATTGTTTTAACTACCGGTATGCTGAAAGACGGAATTTATGTAATCAAGTCAAATTTCCATTTATTTGGATCAATAAAGCAATCTTATATTATCTTAACAAATGTATACATATTAATTACATTTTTATCCTAATGTGTTCTAAATGTGTTGTTTTTTTTCGAATCAATGAATTATATTCTCTTAGTTTAAAAGCATTTGAAATGCTTTGTGTTTTGAACTATCATAAAATTATTTTTACCAACACAGACGTTGCTGACATTCGTAGAGCCAGCAGGACAAGGTCCACATACGTAGCCTTGAGAAGAGTTGCCTTGTTGGGCAGCTGTAAGGTCTGTGCAGTTCTGTCCTCTAGAACATGGTTGGGATGCGCACGCATCTAGTTCCGATTCACAGTTTGCACCTTGAGTTAATAAAAAAATCTATCTTTGTAAGTTTGGTTTTTTTTTTTTGGTGAATGTACAATTAGAAGCATTCCAATGTAAATTATAAGTACTATTATATAAGGCACACAGAATGATGCATTTTTTGAATGAAAAATGAAACACAAGAGTTGGGGTGTAAAACTCTTAAGGAGTTGTCATTGGTTGAAACGTACCTGTGTATGCTGGCTGGCACAGACATCTCTGAACTTTAAACATCCCGCCAGGATATACCAGCAGATTGTTTGAATCACACACACCATGTCCACTACAGAATGGACAAACTGTTACAGGTATGTTAAGAATTGAAGAGTAGGCACCTCTAGAATCTTTGGCCTGGAAACTAATTTAGAAATGACCTTCATAAGTCAAAAAGTATGATCCAAAACTCAATAAAGTTATGAGCGTATTACATTACATAAGTATTCAAGGGAATCTTATAAGTTGGTAGATGCATTGTTCAGAATTATTTGTCAATCGTATACCTAATATGTTGTATTAAAACATAAGATCTTTAAATGAGCTATAAAACATGAAAAACAACAACATGATAAATTGAAGATTCGAGAACGGCAAGAGATAAATACAGATACACATTATGTAACCATAGTAAGCAGTAGGCCTACAGTTAGTTACATCTGGATTTAAAACAGTTTATTTGAACTTAGAACTACATAGAATATCAGTTTGGACAAAGGAATTTATATAGGTTCATTTTTCCTACGTATCTTTAGAAGTTAGACAAGCCAACATCAAACATATCCACATCCATATGACAAAAAGTTTTCTCACTTCAATATTTTTATCTTATAATCAGTAATCTTATCAACATTCTTAGGAATAAGAGGGTTCTCTATTCAATACAACTGCACTTCTTAACAAGCTTATGAATAAAAGAATTCTCAATTCAATACATTCATATCTATTGTTGTGATCTATTTTGAGTGTGTGGGTGTGTATGAGAGGGGGAGAGAGCGAGGCAATAATAGTAGTGTTATTGTAAAAGTTAGTAAATGATTGAATTCAACTGAGCTATGCATGAATGGGAAAAAGAGAGAACGGGGTATGCCAGATGTGTAATTAAAGAGAAGGGAGATCTGTAGAGCAGTGTGGTTATGTAGAGGAAAATAAAGGGTGTTGAAAATTTAAATGGTCTCTGGTGTTGTTAATTAAGTAGTAGAAGTATTAACACCTAACATAAAAGTTAAAATTGAGCAAGACAGAAACTAGCTCTTTATTGCTCAGTTTATACGTGGGTAGCCCTATTGAGGAACTTTCTCAAAATTATCAGGCAAGCATAATAAGTATTGAAGCACAAACACATTAATAACACCTTAGTCTAACGGGACTATTCCTGCTTGGTATGAACTGCACACTGCCATTCAACAATAAAACAACGTTTGAGCTATTGGTCAAGGAGATGAGGGTAACATTGTCTCTGTCAGCATCAAAGGTAATCAGCTGTAGAATGTTGATAGAATTCTCACGGACCAGCCATCTGTCATTGGTAAGTTTATTTGCACTTATCTCAACAGTCGGTGGAGAGTTGGCTGCAAGGTACAAAAAACTGATAAAAAGTTTTGAGATTATAATGCGTACATTTGATCAGGGCTGTGGAGTCGGAGTCGAGGAGTCGGAGGAAATTTGGGTACCTGGAGTCGGAGTCGGCAAATAATGCACCGACTCCAACTCCTACTAAATTTAGATTGGAAAAAGACATGGCTTCATTTATTTTAAACAACCGATCAATAGGCCTACAGAAATTAGTGATATGAGAAAGTAAAGTATCTGTTTCTTCCTCTAAGTCCCCATCTCTACTCAAGATCCTATCCCTATCATACTATAGCGGGTCGACACACAAAAAAAAGTCTTGAACTAATTTGAAATGCGTCATTAGACTGAACGTCATATAGACTGCTCGGCGCAGGTATTGATGACGCTATACAAGTGCCCAAATTACTAATTACCATTCACGTTGTTTGTAATTATTGCAAATGATAGGACATGGCACGCGCGCTTTTCTCGGAATGCTAAACACTGCCTTAGTAGGCTACAGGCCTAGGCCATATGTCCTAAATAAAACGCATCTTAATTAAGCTACTAGTGTACAAGCATACCTTTATTATAGGCCTAGAGAGACTTTTACACATTTACGATTCTTTCCATAATGTAATTTGCATTCAATAGGCCTACAAAATAATGCCGCCTTTACGACTTATAAATGCGCTACGCACGCAACGCACAATTAGGAGCGGCAATCAGTGGCGTATAATTTAGGCATGTTCCACATGTTCCATTGGAACAGGGGCCTTCACACAAAAGGGGCCCCCACACATCCCGAAAAGAAATGTTTGAGTGACATCCCCATATTTCGTTGAAAATGTAAAAAAAAATTCATTTATTCCCATACAATTTAAAGCGTTCTAGTTCAACCAAGCTACGTGCAACATAAAATGTATGGCTTTACAGAATGTAATATGAATTAACGGCCCTTTCCTGAGGTAGGCTCTATGTGGAAGGCAGGGCGAGACCACGAGGGGCCCCATATAGACTACATTTGGGAACAGGGCCACCACATAAATTTGGGAACAGGGTCACCACATAAATTTGGGAACAGGGTCACCACATAAATTTGGGAACAGGGTCACCACATAAATTTGGGAACAGGGTCACCACATAAATTTGGGAACAGGGTCACCACATAAATTTGGGAACAGGGCCACCATATAAATTTGGGAACAGGGTCACCACATAAATTTGGGAACAGGGCCACCACATAAATTTGGGAACAGGGTCACCACATAAATTTGGGAACAGGGTCACCACATAAATTTGGGAACAGGGTCACCACATAAATTTGGGAACAGGGTCACCATATAAATTTGGGAACAGGGTCACCACATAAATTTGGGAACAGGGCCACCACATAAATTTGGGAACAGGGTCACCACATAAATTTGGGAACAGGGTCACCACATAAATTTGGGAACAGGGTCACCACATAAATTTGGGAACAGGGTCACCACATAAATTTGGGAACAGGGTCACCACATAAATTTGGGAACAGGGTCACCACAATCCTAAATACGACCCTGGTGGCAATATTTATAATTTTCATAGTTTTGTGTTCTGCTTAAAGTTGTTAAACGAAAAACGGAATACCGGATCCCGGTTTTGAAACCGAAAACCGGTTTTGATTTTCAAAACACCGCGTCTGTGCTTTATTATTAACGGCACTATTAAATACACATTATTTTGATTCTCTTTCAACACATTATTTTACAAGTTACCATAAATATATGCCTCTTCATATGCGTCTTAATATTATGGTCAACGATAATCGGTACTTTGATTATCACTATTAACAAATTGAAAGCTATTATCGGTTTTAATCAATTAGCCCAGATTTTTTTAGTTCCAAAGAATTTTATGGTAAAGAGTACAAAATCATATTGTATTCACACAAATCAACCCCTTGAATGCCATTCTTCTTCTTCTTCTTCATAATACTGTGGAGACCCCGTTAGAACCGAGGAAAGAGTCCACAATTTAAATACACGTAAAATAAAAAGCATCACAAACAACAATTATAAACAGATGACAGAGTGTCACTTTAGGTTTTTAGACCAGCCCTTCAGTGACGATTTAAAAGCCTATAGGGGCAGTGATGGAGGCCTGGTCCAGGGTGTTCCACAGCAAACACTAATTAAGTTTGAAGTATTTTTCAAATATGCCTACAAAACTACGCACATTTGGCTGTTCCGGCATGTGACTTGTGACATTGCGCGGGGGGTGGGGGGACCGAAATCAGGTTTTATACCGGTTTTATAGAACCGATAACCGGTTTTATCATCCCTAATTCTGCTGTTACAGGGAAGCCCATATGTAACCTATCCTCTCACTGGTAAGGGATTAACCGTTTGCCCGTTGGAGTCGCCGATCGTGATCTCTACTAATCAGGCCCCACTATGGGGGGTACAGCCGGTATGCCGTACCGGGGCCCTCAAGAGTTTAGGGGGCCCATGAATATTTAAAATTGAATACAGTAGACTGTTGGCTTTCCAGCCAGTAGTCCTGTGGTAATGACACGTAGATGTATGTTGCCTTTCTTTGATTCAAGGAATGTACTAAATACATTCGCATATGAATACAGAAGAGTCGGAGTCGGGGAATCGGAGTCGGAGTTGGAAGTAAAAAAAAATGAGGAGTCGGAGTTGGAACATTTATCTACGGGCTCCGCAGCCCTGCATTTGATTAATTATTATATAGGAAGTAACAAAAGCTAGAACTCTGGGGCGCCCCTGTGAGAAAATTATTGAATGTCTCACTCACATGAAATTAGTCTACGAGAACAATCCAATCGCAGAGGTCAAATCTGGTGCATATATGACCAATACAATGCCCAAAAGAACTTATGTTGCCCGGAAAAATTGCCCGATGACGGGTCCCATACAGAAGTTCTAGTTTCGGTCTAACTAATGGGAGATTGCATTTTTGTTTTATGCTCTTATTACATTTGTAATTTCTAGAACTTCCTTTTATGAAGCCTTATGTTTTGTAATATTTTAAATTACTTCATCGATATATGGATTCCGATATAATTTATCATTTAATTTATTATTACTCCTAAGTATTTTGCATTTTTATTTTGTTTTAGGTCTTTATCATAAATAAAATAGTTTATAATTTTTTTTTTTTTTTTTTTCTTAAAATTGACAATTTTCTGATTGAAAAGACATACTCCAGTAAGATTTCCATTTTATTTTTTGTAATTCATATAAGTCTTATTGCAAGAGTTTATTAACTTTTTCTGTCTTTAATGTTCTATAAATTATACAATTATCTGCAAAATATATGGCTCTAAATATAGTATATATATTGGCAAAAATAAAACCGTTATGAAACTTGGATCGGCTGCTCGTTTAACAATACTTGTAGAGATTATAGTTCTAACCTTGACATTGGTCGGAAACAGTACGGTTGTACCTAGGCTTAATGTTATGTGCAGTGCTTTTTTTGTGACGTTACGCACCGGTACGGCGTACCGGCACCTTTTTCAATGTGGGGAAAAAATTTTTTACTTTTCCTATATTTTAACGTTTATTTTTACATTTTTATATTATTAATTTGTTAAGATTGAATTATTTTAAAATTGCGCGCAATAACTTATTGAATAAGAATTAAAATATAAAATGCGAAACTGCATTAAAAGTTAGGCAATCCATCACTGAGTACCGGCACCTATTTTTTTACAAAAAGAGCACTAGTTATATGAACATGTTATTTGTTTGACTCAGCTGCCTTTTATAGTAGATGACGTTGTTTTATAAAACAATTAATATAAAATATATATATCATAAATTAACTCCTACCATCGCTCATCAAAGTTCTTTATAGAATAAGTGCACATAATTATAAATTGTATATATCTATGTTAAGTCACACGACTGAACACATTGTTTAAAATACTAAGTATATTACACATGTCTAGACTCAATAAAGCTCGAACTGCCTCTCCTTAGAGTGTCCAAATTGACCAAAACCCCTTCTTACTTCCCCTTGTTAACTTTCTTAACGTCACTTAGTACAAATTCATGCTTTTACACACTTCTCTCTGACTCTTATTCTTGGTCCACTAACTTTTATACAAATGTCTATTTAATTTGTAACACTTACATTTGCAGACGTAGCTTCCGTTAGTGTTGACGCATTGAGAGTTGACGGGGCAGACGGAAGGCGAACTTTGGACAAGGCATTCGTTCACGTCTTCTGCACAGGTGGCGCCAATCCAGCCAGCCTTGCAGACGCAAACTCCACTCAATCTGTCGCAGTTGTCCGTGTTGGACTGGACGCAACTACAATTCCCGACACAGCCAGGTCCATACCTAAAACTAGAACAGTCTTAGAACAAAATCGAAATAAGTTAATTACACCTGTGAAAGAACAATATGCTATTAATGCTATTGTATAAATGTTTAAATTCTTTAGAGCAAATATATAACTTAATGCTTAATCTCTTTTGAGGAATTTAAATAACTTCGCGTTCAATCGCATTATAACATTTTTAATAACTTCGAAAGTCTACCAATTAGCACACGCACTACGTATCTATATATAAAAATCGACATTTTTATGTTTTATTTATAGAATATATAGCTCAATGGTGAAGACCATTGCAAATTTTGGACAGTTTTCCAATTATAATAATTAATATGTATGGGAAGTATTCTTGGCTTTGTACTTACTGTGCGCTGCAAACGAAGCGAGGAACCCCTTCCCAACAGCACTTGAATCTGTCTTGAACGTCAATCGCATTGAGTTGGTCGTGGACTGTATAAAAGTTTGAGCATTGGTTCCGCAATATTTTCCGATCAGCCTTGCAGTTGAAGCACCATCAAATACTTCTAATGAGTCAAACATACACTTAGTATGCCCCTCCAACGCAAAGTCCAAAATGCTGGAGAAATTTGGCATGTACAAAAATGTTACTGGTGTGAATCTTGCTTTACAATGTGCATGTATAATTCGTTACTTTGCCCTAACTAATGCCAGGTATCCTGCGTAGACCCAGGAACACCTTTCGGACCTAAGAAAAAGTTTCTAGCCCTCACCAGGATTCGAGCCCAGGACCTTCGGTACGCTAGCAAAACGCGCTGGCCATTCAATTACTTAATATTGCGTAGTCAAAAACACTGATAAACGCAGTTTCACTGGCCCGATGGGTCAATTTGGTCCAACAGGATTTACTACTTAACTAAGTGTAATTCTTAAGTCCATTAACACAATATAACAAAAAAAAAAAACTTTTATTCTGTTTATCGACATTTTTTGATGTTCTTTAATTAATTTGAGTATGCTGAATCTGAATATGACATTGGTTTTTTTTATTGCATCAACCGTTTGATCATAACACCAAAAAGTCAATTAAACATTTAATTAATATAAATCGTTTTGCCTGAGATAAAACTTTAGTCAATATATAACAATTACCAGTTCAAAAATATTATGTTACAAAACGTCATGTTACATCACGTTACATACATATATTACATAATGTTAAATATGTTGTAATGTAATAGTCTCTCGAAATCTCGAAAAAACACTAGAAGTGAACAGTAGAACGTGGTTTTATTTTATGAAGTTTGTCGTCATCGCGTATCAAATACCAGATGTATTCACCCATCAAAGCTGCATCCCATCTGCCCTGGTATCTTTTCTCCATTGCAAGAATATCCTGATGAAAACGTTCTCCGTGCTCTTCACTCACATTGCCCAAATTCGGTAATGAAAACTTCAAAGTGATAATGTAGGTAATGCAGCTTTATTGACATTCTGCATTTCATATCTGCATACCGTACAGTTACGTTTTCCACTAGCTCTTTGTAGTTATCACTCTTATTGTTGCCTAAAATCTATGAACAACATGGCTAAACGTTTTAGTGAACTTTAGTAGTCCTAAGTATTACCATAGTTTAGTTTGTTTGTTTTTTTTCTCTTACCATTGAAGTCACTATCTAGACAGATAACTTGTAGTTGTATTATATATTGCAATTTCATTTGAGGATAAGAATTTTTTTTTTCGTATTTCTTGGTTAAGTCATAGTATAAGTTGTATTGAGTGGCTTGGTAAACAGGTAAAGATGGATACTGTAGTCTTCGAAAAAGGGCTTTACGATCTAGTCATTGGTAACATTCCAAATGAAAATGACCCACTTGATGATAGATTTAGTTACCTAGAAGACATAAGGAAAGGCAGGTATTTTACTCAGATTCGGGGGACATAAATTCTTTGATACTTTAACTACCTTATCAGAAGTGTTTGTAAGAGCTGGGCGGAAGACTACTAAAAGCCTAGCACGAGATATTTTTGTCCCTAACTTTATACATAGAAATACCAATGAAAGGTACTAATTTCTTTTTTACGCACTGTGCATTTTTACTTCCTTTCTTCCTTGTATTTCTGTCTATCTGTCTTGCTTGATAGCAAATCTTTGCATCGATGATTTTTCGACCACTTCCCGTCGTCCAATCGAGCCAAAACTTGGCCGGCAGACTTGTCCCGACTAACAATACATTCTATCGAATTTTCAGCATCGTAGCCTTTGGAATAGTTACAAATATCTTCCACCAATTTGCGAATCGAGGAACATATTATACGAAAAAACATGGCTGCCTTTGACAGAAGTAACTAAAGTTTTCGAATATGTTCGTTTTTACGAAAAAATATGAATGAAAACGACACAATGTGTTTGTGACACAATGTAGCCGAAACAAAGCGAGTTATCTCTTTATGGTTTTTGCGAGCCAAAGCTATATAAAAAAAGGATGCGCAAAAGCAAAGCCACGATCGTGGCTGCATGCATTTAAACAAAAATGCGCAATCGTTATAATTAGATATGTATTTGCCGACATTACCGATTCGAAATTTTAGTTTTGTAGTGAAGTGGACACGGTAAACTTAGTTTACAAAGAAAGGGAGTATAATAAAAACTGTGTTTTTATGGTTTTCTTGTTGTATGTAATGTTTCAAATTTATTCAATTTTTTTAGGTTAATATGCCACAGAAAAATTGTACTGGTTCCTGTTGGACACAAGTTGAATTGGCAAGCTTGATGTTGGAACTCACTGACGTTGTTACAGATGTGAAATAGCAATACACATGTGTTGGTCATTCTATGATGTGTAGTAGTGAATGAAAGGAGATTGGGTGTTGCTATAGATTTTAAATAACAATGCGCAGCATTCTATGACATGTATTATATATTGTGTACTATTATATATATATGTATTAGTGAATGAGAGGAGATTGGACGTTTTAAGATAGTGATTACCATCTTGTCTGTGGGCGGAGGGAGATGTGATGACTGGGAGTAGGGGATAAGAGGGTTGTACGTTGGTATAGCTTTGATCTTGTGAGTTAAGAGTGAATCTCGTGAAACGTGTGAATGGTAATGGTTGGAGCAGTGTATTGTGGGATATAAATAGGGGTAGAGTGGATTGAAGGCGTGGAACTGTTCCAATAAAATATGGTATACTTGGAAAAACTAGAGTCAGCCTATCCTTCGGCTTTTTATACTTTGAATTGTCAACCATGCAGAAATAACAGTTGTCATGATGGTTCGTCGGTTCTCTCCATATTCTCGGAATCGCGAAGGGAATTGACTTTCGGATTCCACGCAGCCATCCTTCCAGAGTTGATCTGCAGATGCCACAACTGTAGTGTGGTGCCCACAAATAGTCCTGATCTACCATAAAGTAAAGTATCCCGTCGGACCAAATTGATGCAAAGGGCCGGTGAAGCAGCGATCACCAGTTTCCCATAGCCATGCCAAAATAAGCATGATAAGCCGTAAAGAATTGTGTACCACTGACAATCTTATGTTTAGTTTGTGTTGGACTAATAAACCAAAAACATAACAGATTATGTCATGACAAAGTTTGCAGAATCTACTAGACATATTCACCACTACATATAACAATTGTAATTAGTTAAAATTAAACTAAACAAAAGAATATAGTTAAAATCAATATATATATATATATATATATATATATTATATATACATATACGAAAACTCTGAAATATACTTTATGCTTTTTCTCAAGAAATCTTGATGATAGAGCAAAACCAATGGTACCACTGAAATTAGCATACCAAAATTATGTAAGAAACATTACAAAATTAACATGTTGTTACATGGTGTAATCGAAGGCATACAGCGTTCAACAAGGTAAGTCAATTTGTATTTAACGAAAAAGAAATGCTTATTATATAATTATTTTTTTCACAATGACAATACGATAATAAAAAGATAATGCGATATGATATATTCAATTCAGGTTTACAATGGGGTCAGACAATTTATCCTTTAATTATATATTCATAAAATTATGTCCATTTCAATATTTTTTTTTTCATTTTAAATCTGGCTACATATTACATTTTGTTGATGTTTCGTACACAGCCGATTGAATATATTCATTCAGTGGTTACATGATGTACATTTATAAATGAACAAACTCTGTAACGTAATTTTAACTTCTTAATTATCATGTATACATGTCAAAAGATGTCTAAATAGAATTATGTTTCTAAAGACTATATGGCTCGATAAAGAAAAGAATAATTGTCGGTCTGCTGTTGTCTTGTCCTATGCCATAGCTACCGTAACTTGGATGTGTTGGCATCACTTAACCTCAGGCAATAGGCTTATAAAAAGATATAATAACATTTCTTTCTTGGGTCAAATTGTTGGAAATTCATAACAAATTGATAACAAAAATGGCTTACTGAAAATGTTTTTAACATAGTAATTTTGTATTAAATAAGTCCATTTGAAACAATAAATATAAAAAGTGCTTAACTTTTATTTTCGTATCATAATATAAGTGACTAATTTTGATACAAAATAAATTACCTTAATGAGACGATCGTATTGACAGGTGTAGATATTGTCCATGTACAAACTGTGTTATCCAAATAGTTCATTGGGTAATTAGGACTTGAAATATAGCCATTAGTAGATGTAATGGTTGTGTTGCAGGCTGAAAAAATAAAGTTAAAAATAGTAAGCTATTCGGTAGATTCTAAAATGTGTATGTCTTTTTTTTTAAATTAAATCTTATATATATATTTTATACTAGATTTCTTATTATTAAACTCATTTGGCTCATCTTATCTCATCTATTGCGATGTAACGTTTTAAAAATTGGTACTTTCTTGTACCAAAAGTCCTAGGCTAGAATCCTGGTAAAGGCTTTTATTTTTCCCGGGCCCTTAAGAGTGCCCCTGAGTCTACGCAGTTCTTATTGGTACCAGGTGTATTGTTTGAGATAAAATAAAGGCGGCTGGGCATTGTTCTGACCATACAATCCCTGGTATGCCTTCGCCAAGGAAAATTATGGAAGCTGCTTCACCGTCAATATGGATGATTTTGATCGACAAGATTAGACCTATAGGCCTACTTAGTTTGAAGCCTTCTAATGCCTAATGTATTCTGATCAACACCCTCTGTAATCTATCTACCGAAGACGGTTTACAAGTTTCACTAACTTAGTACGCAATAATTTTCTTTATAGAAGGATCGTCTGAAATGTATAAGATAATTACTTGAGTATGCGTCTGCAATCCTCTGTGAGCAGTCACTTCCTGTCCAGCCACTCAGGCATGTGCAGTAGCCAGTTTGGCTGTTGCATGACGCAGTGTTGTTGCGGACGCACGCGCAAGTCAAGGAACAGCCGTAACCATAGGACCATTGGTCGCAGTCTAAAAAAATTAATGGATTAAAACTTGAGATATGTATTAATAGATATTCCTAGTGCGAGATATGCCAGTACATATTCTCAATGATATATGCACAGAAGAAGTGCCCTATAACAATGTTAATTTCTGTTTTACATTATTTAAACAACACAAAATGTTTTAAAAAAAATATTCATTATAGATATATAGATATTATTAGATAATATTAAGACCGCAATTACAGGTTCTTTATTGCAAAATCATTTTTAATTGTGTTAACAAGGACAAATACACTTATCTTATATCTAATGCACTCGGGCGCGGAATGGATTGCCTGAACAAACCAGGACAACCAGTAACTTAACATCATTCAAAAGACTAATCAAAACGCTTCATTTGACTCCGACCACAGATAAGCGAAGGAAGTAAAAATCATCTTTACAGAAGGAGCATCTGTAATAGATTAAATACGACTTAAATAGGTCATTACACACCTGTGTAGGTGGCAATAAAGCCCTGTCTCACGCCGTCATAGTCTGAGCTGAAGTAAACATGAAGCTTGTTTCCGGTTGACCTAATTTTGAGGTTTGAGATTTCTGATTGGCTCATCGCCCCGCACAGTTTGACCAATAGCGATGAGTTTGACGTCTCCCCGTCGTACACGTGAACGAAATCGTTGCACGAGGAGTTACTCCCCTCAACGTCGACTCGATAAAATCTGAGTTAGAAAAATGTTAGTTAAACGTAAGAGTGATTCAATAGTTTTATTATTCAAGTCAAGTGCTCACTGTAAAAATATACAATACACACGCGCTGGTCCCTTTATCGACAGTATTCAAGGGATACTTAATTTTCGTTTAAAAGCTCATACAATTTCGACGAAGGGTGGAGGGGGGATGAAGCAGCGTTCACAAGTTTATGCAGCCCCTGCATATAAAGGGATAAGCGTTCAGCACAATGCCCAGCCGCCATACAAATCATCAACTACTATAATGTACTCGTCAAATCAGGGTAGACGTAAAAAGGACCCTTATTATTATGATACTAGTGGTTATGCCCGTCAAAATGACGGAGAAACGAATGTTTACAATGTGTTTTGTTAAAAGAGGAAGAAAAAAAAACAAATAATATTATAATAAAAACTGTAGTGGGAACGTATCTTTCGGTATTTAGTTTTTGTATTTTTTTTAATTGTTTACGGTCTTTCGGCCCTGGAACATGCATACAAATTGATGTTGTTAAGCTTGTGATATTAAAAGTTGCGAACGGGAAAGGGACATCATTCTGAAATGGCACTCAGCTTAGAACCTTAACACAGTATTAGGCTGACGCTTATTTTAAAAAAAAAATAATGAACGCATTAAGCAATCTTGCTTAAATAATACACATTTATTTAGGAGGACATTTCCAATATATTTATTTAACTTTTGTGCCCATTGTTCAAACGGCTGACAAACATATTTATATATATATATATAAATCAACAAACATAGGCCTATATATATCTTTATGTATATATATATATATATATACATAGGCCTATATATATCTTTATGTATATATATATATATTATTTAAGGTAAATAAATATAGGTAATATAAATAATATAAAGGTAAATATATATATAAATTATTATCATTTGCTTTATTTTTATAGCTTTTTTGTTTCAGTCACTCAAAAAATGACGCAGCATTCTCCCCACATCAAAATAATTATTCTTAGCCTATTATTACTTGTAAGATGCCATGACGAACATGACCACTGGCGTCATCCATTTTTTTAAATTGAAACCATGACTGTGCTTAATCCAAAGACATTAAGTCAGTGGTTCCCAAAGTATTTTAGGCCGCGACCCCTTTATACAGCTTCTCATGCTTTGGCAACCCCCCCTTCCCCCCCCCCCCCCCCCCAAATAAAAAAAAGAAATAAAAAAATTCAACAATTTAAAAAATTCGTCCCTACTTTATTACTGTAATTTGTGACTGTTATGAATTGTAATGTAAATATCTCATATGCAGGATGTATTTTTATTGTTACAAATTGAACCTAATTAAAGCATAGCGATTGGTCATTAAAAAAAAGAAGACAAGAACAAATGTAATTAAATATCGGTATAGGCTTAAGTCAATATTTCTAGTTACAACACGAACGTCAGCTTTTGTTATGGTTGACATTACGTATTTCTCTTCGGTTCAGAAATTCTAGGGACAGTCTTTGCAAGAGCACAACTAAGCAGTTCACCTCCAACAATAAGCCTACTGTGTTTAGACTGACTTGATAACCAACACGGTGGAAAAGCATGTTTAGTAAGATATTTTGTTGGAAATGGAAGAAAATGGCGTAACACAATATAGGTCAAAATAGTTTATGACTGTAAACTTTTGATCCATAATTTTTTACCTGGCATTATAGTTCTATTCTCAAACTTCAATCAAGTACAGTTTTTAATTTAAATAAATATAACTTTTCTAAACTTCAATATTGATCTTACAAATAATATTACAAAGATAAACTTTTATGGACCCCGGCGCAGGGCAATAACTGCACACACACACATGCCATCTTCGTTCGTGGGGCCTGAAGTTGACAGCATATAGATCTACATTTCATTTTTTTTTTTAATTATGCAAAGACTAAAGTCTCATTTGGAATGATCGGATCTTTTTTACATAAATTAAGGCATGTTCCATTTTCCTCCTTGCAGTGATAAATTTAACTCATTCAAGACGACAATGATGTCAACCAAGTAAGTTATTGTCTGCAGTTCACTGCTATCACCGAAAAGGGATTCAAATAGCAATCTTGCTTTCAGACATAAAATATATTGAAAAAAACGAGTTCACCATGAAGCTAAAAAAACAAGTTTTAATTTCTCTCGACAATCAACTCACAAAAAGTATGAAATAGCTTGCATTGTTCGGAGCATCATACTCGTTGCACCATTGCGAAAACATTCGAAAACATTTTGTCTTAACAAAAGGGCACAACTTATGACGCTTTTTATTACTTCTTTTAACTGTTGTGGCATTGTCTTCGTTGCTAATATTTACCCATATATCATACAGTGAGATCTAATTACTTTTGGTCACTAATTCTGTTGAAATCCAGACCAAACATAATCTACACTAAATTCCAAAATACCCGTTTTATCGCCAATACTACAGCTTTTAACACATTGGCTGCTTTTAACAGAGAAGAGTAGAAGAGGCTTTTTAACTAGGGATGTTAAACGAAAACCGGAATACCGGATTCCGGTTTTGAATCTGAAAACCGGTTTTGATTTTTAAAACCGGATTTCGGTTTGTTGGTTGGAAAGTAGTCATTACTTCAAGTAGCACACCCTTTATGATTTTTTTTATTGGTTATGATGGAAATATTTTTTTTTAAAATTTGGATTCTCGCAAAACCATTCTTGAAATGCCTTGCTAACACTATTTAGTCTTAGATATTGTGTTTCTTTTCTCCAAATACCAACTATGGCTTGCGATAAAAACAACATCAAACCAAATGTCGGCTCATCTTTTAGATGTGCGCTACACTTTGATGTGCCTCAAGTGCGGCAGGGATTGCCCCTCCCGGATTGGCCTACACAGTTATTCTCGGCGGTGCAGTTGGATACCTCAACCATGAAGCCATCGTCTTTCGAGACGGACGGATGCCGACGACGACTCTTTGATGTACGTAAGCCTACGCAATGGAGAGACGCAAGCTAATTCTGTCCTGTGACCCTGAACAATTCGGCTAGACACCGCGTCTGTGCTTTATTATTAACGGCAGCATTAAATACACATTCATTTGACTTTTGATTGGTGCTACGTGATCCTATTCAATACATTATTTTAGCAGTCTAAGTCCACGGTGCACAAATTATCACTATTGAAAGCTATTAAATCGGTTTTAATCAATAAGCCCATATTTTTTTTTAGTTCTAAAGAATGTTATGGTAAAGTGCACAAAATCATAATGTATTCACACAAATCAACCTCTTGAATGCTCTGAAAACACTTATTAAGTTTGAACTATTTTTCAAATACACCTAGAAAACCGCACATTTGTCTTTTCCGGCCTGTGACTTGTTTAATTGCGGGGGGAGGGGGGGGGAGGGGGGGAAATCGAAATTCGGTTTTAAACCGGTTTTATAGAACCGAAAACCGGTTTTGAAAACAAACCGGTTTTAACGTCCCTATTGTTTAACACAACTCTCTACACACGTGTTACTGGTCCGCATACGTGCATTATGCTGCCGACCTTGTCACATACACCTGTATTGATGTCATAACGCCAAGTAGCCTACACGTAGTATGCGGATGTATCTGCATGTTGGTGGACTCAAGACGGAAAGATGAGCTTTATTTCGGCTCCCAAGACTATCGAAAACATACGTTTTCCGAAGGTCTTTGGCGACCCCCGCGAAATGGTCGTTCGACCCCCAAGAGGGTCGCGACCCACAGTTTGGGCAGCGGTGCATTAAGGATATAAATAATTTCATATCATTCCGACAAGTATTAGTGTGGTTCATACTAAAAGAAAGGTCTGCCTCACATTTATAAAAATAAAATGATATATAGGTTATTTCTAAATTTCAGTAGTAGATATAATTTAAAACTGTTGTAACTGACCTTAGATCAATCATTTGTTCTCGTGAAGCGGATATTGTCCAGTGGCAATTCACGTTAATAGGGTAATTGTTTGGGTAGCCAGGAGACTTGAGTACACCGTAGGAAGATGTCAGGAGACCTCCACATTGTACGTCTAAATATCCAATGAAAAAAAGTAGGTTTGTAACGACCTATTTTTTCTGAATAAACTCATTAGTAATTTTTTTTATAGATAAATTAATAATTACTTTTTAAAGCTATAGGTCTTCATATTACTATCTTGTTATATTTAAAGATGAACTCATACATTGCCTGTTTATCATTAAATAATTAGGACCTTCTTTACACAATAAATTCTCTACGAATTTGTAAAAAAATCGGTCCTGTATTTCTTTACTGTAACATTTGTTTTAAAAGCATGACAACTCAGTATAATTTTTAAAAAAACTTGACATTTATATGAAACACAAAAATGACATTCAGCTAGACGTCTGACATAAACACAACATGGCGTTCAGCTAGTCGTCTGAAATAAACACAACATGGCATTCAGCTAAACGTCTGAAATAAACACAACATGACATTCAGCTAGACGTCTGAAATAAACACAAAACGATATTCCGCTTGACGTCTGGAAAAAAACACAACATGACATTCAGCTAGACATCTTAAATAGATACAAAATGACATTCAGCTAGACGTCTGAAATAAACACAAAAATGACATTCATCTAGACGTTCAAAATAAACACAAAAATGACATTCAGCTAGACGTATAAAAATACAAAATGGCATTCAGTTAGACATAATATAAGATAAACACAAAAAATGACATTCAGCTAGACGTCTGAAATAAATTTGAAACGCCACTGACCTGACATATTTTGAGACTGTCCAGTGGATATCCAAGCCAAGAGAGCTATCATAAACATCCATGTCCACTTGACCGGTCTGTCCATTTGTAGGCCCTACTTTTTTTAACTATAGAGCAAAAAAAAATACTGTTAAAATTATAACAAATATATATATAATTGATAATAAATGGGGTATCACCGTTTAACGTATACACTGGTTAAATATTTTAAATATTTCATAAAACTTTAAGGGGGAATCACTGTTAAAAATGTGGACATAGAATCAGTATTCGTACTTTTTCTTTTTCTCTCTTTCTCTCTCTATATTACTATATATATACATATATACCCGGTATATATATATATTATCGGGGTGACCGATCAGAGATCGGTCTGTATAGGCTGAAATTAATAATATTAATTGGTATTTAGTATTTGTTTTTTTTTATTGTTTAATTGATTGTATAAAGTCGCTCATCGGAGAAACGAATGACTACAATGTGTTTTGTTAAGAGAGAAGGAAAAAAAGACATTAGGCCTATCACATACAAACTTGAGTGATAACATTTCTTTCGGTATTTAGTTTTTGTTCTTTTAAATTGTTTCTGGTCGCCCTGACACTGGCATATGCATAAGAATTGTAGCTGTCAAGATTCTGGTATTAAAAAGTATCGAACAGTTGTGTTTAGTTGACTTGAAATTTATAATATTAAATTAACAATATTATACTATCAAAAATGATTACTATGTGTTTTGTTAAAAGAGAAGAATAAAAAATGACACTATTACAAGAAAAACCTTGTAGTAAGAACGTATCATTCGGTATGTTGTTTTTGTTCTTTTTTTAATTGAAAGCATTTGAAAGGGAGATCATTCTGAAATGGCGCTCAGTTTAGAACTTGAACAAACGGTGATTAGTAATAGGTCTAAGTTTATTTTAAACCAAAAAATAACGAATTAAGCAATATTGTTGATTAAAAAAAATATCTTTTGGAGGACGTTTCCAATTTATACATTTAATTCTTGACCCGATTGGTTAAACGACTTAGGAACCCATGGCTAACAAACATATTGTAACACGTTGGATTCAGGGGTGTGATGATTAGTTTGATTTTCATGGATTCTAGCTGTAACTTTATTTCATAGACGAAGTCGACTCATTGCGTTTCAATGAAAACTCTTTAATTCAACAACAAACATGTACATAAAACAGAAGAACAACCTATCAGCACGACGACTTAAAAAGTAAGCAAGTGTCCACATAAAACAGAAGAACAACCTATCAGCACGACGACTTAAAAAGTAAGCAAGTGTCCACATAAAACAGAAGAACAACCAATCAGCACGACGACTTAAAAAGTAAGCAAGTGTCCACATAAAACAGAAAAACCACCTATCAGCACGACGACTTAAAAAGTAAGCAAGTGTCCACTCGAGACACATACACACCAATGAAAGTAGAGGTCAGCTATAAGGGGAAGGCGGGAAAATAGGGCAAAGTACGTAACATTATATATATATAAACAAAATCACGGTAATTATGTATGTTGATATCATTTAATAAATGCCGGTTGATAAGCTGTTGGATAAAGGTGCATTAAATAGAAGCCGCACATACGGTGGTGCATTTCCTTCTTCAGTAGCACGACGGTTGACATCTTCTTTCACTTCTCTCATCATCATGAAAACGTGTGCAAAATTGTTGTTTGATCTAATGATTTCTTCCAATAAATTGATTAGAGATTGACTGATTTCATGATATACTGGATGTTTCAGTCGGTCGGTAACGGCGTCATCGGAATCTAATAAGTACATCTGTCCATATTGTGGACTTTCAAATTCACCCTTAACATTTGTGTACTGGATGTACTGCCATATTCATCTTATGGTAGACTTGTACGGCTGCTATGAACCTTTAGATTTCGTGACTATTGATTGTCCGATCGTCATCTTCGTTAAACGATGCCAGTACGAAACATGAACTTAAGTTACTGATCCTCTTGTGGAATTCTTCTGCGAGCTAATGACTTTTTAAAAAGAGTTAGGTCAAATCTTTTGGAAACACAGATGGCTCTATGTTTACTTGACCATGAAAACAACAGCCACCTAAGGAGTCGCGGTTGATTCTGTTCAACACCCTTTCTTCGGTAAAATGAAGAGCTTGACGGTGAATACATGCTATATTGAAAGGTCCCAAACTTTTGTAGGTAACGTCGGAATTGGTTGCGCACTTGAAGGTTGAAATATATTTTGTTTCATAAATAATTGTCGCCTTACATTACGGTGGCGTTGCTCTTCCAAGCGCTGTTCACGTTGATCAATGGTCTCTACCGATTGTCTTTGACTGGCTTTCTGTCGCTTCAGTTCCAACCTTTCTTTTCGTTTATTTAGTGATCATTAATTAATTGCTCTGCCTTGCGACGGCTCAGATCGTCTAATTATCTTTCCCTTACATCTGCAGTTTCCTTGTCTAGTTTTTTTTTTTTTCTACGCTCGCTTTGTTCATTAAATCGTATTTTTCGCTGATCTGCAGTTTTCTCCTCTAGTTGTTTTGTGCTACTCTTTCTTTGATAATCCACACTCGTTTCTGTCTCATCTATAGTTTTCTTTTCTAGTTGCTGTAATCTACAAATTTGTTTATTCTTTAATTGTTGATCGCGTGTTTCTGCTAATAATTCTGTGTTAATAAATTCTGAAATTATTCCCATACACAGGTGTCACGTGCGAATCAGCTACTGACGTATGATAATATATTTAGGAATGTAATATTACTACATTCTTTGATTCACATCCCTCTTGGATCCCACAAGGTTGTACAAGAATTAGTATTTGCAATATATTTGAAGATGTTATATTTGATTGGCTCGTAGGAATTGTGTTAATTTTTATTAGATAAATTAGGTAAACTATACCTTAATATAGAGGAAATCCACAATCCTGTTTGAAAATAGTAATCACAATTTATTCCAACAAGTTGAAAATATGAATAGAACAGCAACACAGAATACAGGTACCACTGGTAGAGGATAAACTTAAATCAGTTGAGATTCCTTTATATAATAATAAGCCGTAATAATATATCTTTAAGAGAGTGGTCAAAAACGGTCTTCACACAAACAGCGCCCAAGCTAGAACTCATCTAACGATCTTTCACCCCGTGCGACGAATGACGCGTTTTAATGCAATGACGTAGTGTCTAGACAGATATGCACGTTTTTATTCCTAGTATGGCAAAACATTTTGGGTTAAAGATTTTTTTCGAACTTAATTAGATATTAATAGAGAATGAATATAACTACGGAAATAACACTACTTTCCTTTACGTAACACAGGGCACTTACATGCCTATGTAGCGGCCCAGGGCAAAAGTTTCAGTGACGCCCACTCATACTGTTGCTCATATGTTCTCAACCTTCTTCTTAGCTCACCGCCCCTGTTTCAAATTTTTTTTTCGCTCACCGCCCCCCTCTCCTTTCCGTAATTAAATTAATTCGTTAAATTTGCCGCATAAAATTTGTATAGGACGACTAGATTTGTTTGCGTTTTTATGAGCCTAAAAAGAGATGAAATGAACAAGTCTGTTTGATTATTGTTAAAAAAATATACTGAACAAGAGGTTTTAAAATAAAATCAATATTAAAGTGAAGCTTGTAGGTTGCTAGTATTCTGTCTCTGTTTGGTTCAATTTTGGTTACCAAAACCCTTGGTTTCCACGCTCCATTACTTGCAACTTGCTTCTCTCTTTTTTGACAACAACACCAAATCCACGTTCCACTAAATAGGGGGATGGAAATGCAATAAAAATTGTGGCCAAAACCAAAAGACCTAGTGAAATTGTTTGATGCCCTTTTGCAACCAATAGTCCTGATTATGGCCCATTTTTTTATAAATTTGAATGTTAAGTTTTCGTTGTTTTTTTTATTCAATCAATTCCTCTTGCAGTTGTAAAGGTAGGACTGATTTTAATATTAGAAAATAGGGTCTAAAAACCAATCAGGAATTCTCATGTTAAAAATCAAAAGGTCTTTAAATCGAATGTAAAAGTTACCATTAAGTGCTTCAAGTTGTTGACAATAAGTAAGTATGTCTTAATCAGTGGTTTTTTTTTACAAATGCAAGACATATGCGTCCAAACTTGCATATGTACAATCGAAGTTTGACATTAAAGAAAATATGATCGATTTGAGGGTCATCATCCTGAAATAATTTTTTATACTTATATAAATCGATTATATCAAGTGATAGGCCTATCAGTCTTCAATTTTATTAGATTTTCTCTCAAAGAATCGTTCTTGCTTTTCGAGAACTCAAGCATCAAATCAAAGACTCATACAATCTATTAACATTTTGATGACCAGCATGTGTGAAGTAACAAACGATTTGTAGTCCTTGTTATTTTCAATGCATAACTGAACAATCTATCATTGATTGTATTTTTTCTTATTTGTTATCTTCAGAAATTACGTAATGTAGTGAGCGATGCAGACAATAAATTAGATTTTTTAGTAACTTAAGGTTGTCGATGAGATCACAGAGCTAATACATACATACATACGATAACACCATACTATGAAAAGTCTTCTAGTTCAAGTAATCTAGATTTGCCTTTAGTTGTATTTGTTTTTTCAGCAAAATTAACACATTTTCCCTTGTATAATAAAATAAAAGTAATGCGTAATTGTTTGGTAGAATGGACTCATCAAATTTCCATTAAAATTGGAATGTTTTAGATGACTACACAATGTACTCACTTTATCACCTGCCATTTCATCAATTCGTCTCTGCATATTTCTTTGGCTCAACTTATATTTCTTAAATTCAAGTCGATATCAAAGCTTGTTTTTATAAATCATTTTTTTAAACATATTTTATTCAAATTAAAATCAAACCGATCTGAAACTGCGATAATTAACGAACTCGCCGAATTTTGTTGGCTATCGAACCAATCCAGATATTTTGTTTAAATTGACCCGAGCCCCAACTCAATGCGATTCCTACTTCTTATTCGTATAACATGTTCTGTTGGGTGATAGCAGATGTTTAGCAGCAGTTAGGTTCTATGTCACATTTCATCCATATTCTAATCATTGCTACCATGTGCATTTCTCCGAAACCGTCTAATTATTGCAATAAATCAAGATTAAATATATAAAGGGCTTTGAATTACTTTTATATTACAATCACACAATAGACAGAGTCAATAGTGAAACAGTCGATTAATTATTTACCCTATTATAATTAAAGTACATCTACATTTTGGTGTTTTGGTAATTTTAAATAGCAGTGGTGTGCAAACTACTTAAAGTACTTTCATTCCGCCCACTGGTCATTCAACGTTAGCGCCCCCCCCCCTATCCCCTCTCACAGCCCCCTGGGTGGCGATAACGCCCCCGTTATGAATTTATGAGTGACGGTAACTGCTTTGTTTAGTGCCTGCGCTTAGTTAATTATTATGATTAAAGAAATTTAAAAAATGGAATTTTTTATTAAGAATATTCTAGACGAGCTAATCTTTTATGAAACATTTGTGAGCCTATTAAAAGTGAAACATTTGTATAAAACAGTTTGAGTGTAAATAAATAAGAAGTTAACTTCTACCATCTTTATTCATTATTCCTTTTCTTCACAATTTGTGTTTCAAATTGTATTTTCCCTTCAACTCTACAAAATTTCTGGTATGAAGGTTATATTTGCAGTCCTACTAGAAGTGTCGCCCCGGGCATATGCCCCCTCTGCCCCCCCACCATGTGAGGGCACTGCCCATACACCTGCGCATGGCTGCTCTGTGTGGCTTTATAGTTTTATCCATTGAATCATTTATATATGAAGTCATGCAAGAAATACTTTTTATAACAGTGTCAGCTACTGCACTATCATCAGTCCATGCCTTTCTTTTTTTCAAGTTTAAAAAAAAAAAGATTATTCTTTTTTCGTCCGCCAGGCATTTTCCTGAAGTTGTAAATGTTATAAATTGAAATTACTTTAAATTATTTACCATCACAACTATGCAATCAACGATATAAATTTTAATGTATTCCACAGCTTTAATAGTACCCTAATTGTTGAATGTTTTAGCCTGTCAAAAACAATTCTCCAGTGCACGGCACCTATTCTGTGCTGCACGGTTGAAGTTGGGCGTAGGAGAGGCCGTCAGCGGCTATGCTGGTTCGACACTGCCAAGGATTGGACAGGGCTGCAGTTGACTATTGACAACCGCTCAAGATAGGCAAAAGTGAAGAAAGTTGACTGCTGAGTTGTCCATTCCCTCCCCCCCAACGACCACAACGGTCACGGGATTGATGATGATGATGACTTGTTTAATGTATTGGTACGGTCTAAATTAACTTGGACTCTTTCAAACATATAAATTATCAAACTAATCTTACACCATCTATTTATTTACACTACAATCAACCAGGGCAAAAAAAAAAGTTTTAAACATAAATTAAATACACACTAAAACGATAGAAAAATATATTGGTAATAGCTTTAAGATCTTATGCATCTCAGAAATATAAACAATAACATTAACCATGTATACAAATAATAATATCTGTGTAAAAGAATGCTTTATCACAAAACGTAAACACGTGGTGTATAAAGCATGTGGTTAAAAGATGATTATGAAAGCTCACTTCCAGTTTAAAAAGCATATCATAAACTAATTGATGCGCAAATAAAAATAATTAAAACATAGATCTACCATAGACACTATAATAAGATGGACCGCTTGCTCTATTTTTAGAGCTTATATGTACTTTTTTTCCGTGCGCAACCAATAAGGCTGTCTTAAATTACTTCTACGCTCCTCCTTGTTTCTTAAATGTTTCCGCTGTATAGAACTTTCGATTTTAATTTTACTTTTTTCATTGAGAAAATCGAAGCGATTCAATAAAACGGAAGTGCAAAGTAATATACGAATCGGGAATTCCGAAAAGCAGTCTTTCGAGCCATCATATAGCAGAAATACTAAAGCAAGCGGTCCATGTGTATTATAGTCTATGGATCTACCTTTCCTTTTTTTTAATTGATGACACAATTTCTTGTTGATTATATTTACGCGTCCAAAATGGTAACGATTTAAAGGCTTTAAAACGGGAATTGCCGAAACGCCGATTAGTAAATAAATAAAAGTCGTCTTGGCTATGACGTCAAAAGAGTTGTATTGAACGCGATCGCGCTATATGGGGAATCCAATGATATGCTTTTTTTTTCTTTTATCCCAATTTAAAAGTTATTTTTAAAAATGGTCAGTGTTTTTTTTTTCAAAAAATTGAGGGTCAATCAGAGGTTTATAAGAAATGAGATTGATCTAAAACGCATTTTCTCACCAGAATACATCAATAGGACAATTTTCGCGAATATTGTAGGGTCCGTTTTCGATAACGCTGACACAAACACACAAACAAACAAACAAATATACTTAAATTTTTTTCTAGTTTAATATTATTACATATAAGCCTATATAGTGCCCTATACGTTACAATTAAGATATCACTATAAAAAAAGTTTGACAATTATCTCACACAACGATTTTAATATGTATGCTAATTTTAAATAAAGGCAATTGGATAAGAACAAATACGAATCTATTGCGGTGGGCTTCTTTATTTCTAACTGTTTAGATTTGTCTATCCAAGTCTTACAACATTCTTATGTTTAGACACGTAGGACCATTAAATGAACGGCAGAGCACTTCGCCGAAAGTATTGGGTTCGATATCATTAGGGCTCCCTAAGTCTACCCAGCCCTGATGGGTACCTTGGCTTAAGTAAGGTGACATAATAGTGTGCTAGCCTGCATCAAAAACAATGCAAAACAGGGCCAAACACCACAGCCTGATAAACTCACACACCTAGGCTACACACTAGCACAGGACAGTGTTACGTTCTAGAATCATCTAGATTAAATCACACCCTTCCATTGTTTTGTTTCTGTGTCATATTTGTATCGTATGTTTACTGGTGTGCTTTTTTTCTCCAACCGATATTGCCTCTGCTCCCAGTGTGTATTTTTCTTTGTGTTGTAAGCTGGCTGGATGGTCACGCTTGAGCTCACACCTAAGAAAGTTTTTATTATTTGTATATTTCTTTTTTTTTGACTTGTGGTCAGTTCTGTTTTACTCTCGAATGAATTGTTTATCACAAATGTTGTTATTTATGGTATTGGTGATGTATTTTTTTTAGACCAGTTAGTGTTTAGAAATCACCGTGTATTGGCCTACTATAAAAGACGGATAACTCGAGATTTGGTCAGTCTGTTGCATGCAGTCTTATGGACGCGGTCTTATGGACGCGGTCTTTTGGACGCGGTCTTTTGGACGCGGTCTTTTGGACGCGGTCTTTTGTGCGCTTCAGTTTTCTATACCCTTCACTGTTGAAACCAGTGGAGTGTTTGTGCATAACGATTTTATAATATTATGTATCTCAATTTGTACAAGGCCTTGTTTGCGACACTGTAAGCATTCCATTATTTTTTTATTTTAGCTAGTTTATACATTTTGTTTCAAGAGTTTTTTTTTAATTAGAACTTTCAATTATAATTTTTTATTCTTAACTTATTAAAGTGTATATTGATGGTATTGACCAGTATTAAAACGTATGCATGCATACGTTTTGGATGCAACTTCACTTCCGATCCTATTCGCTAAATTTAATTAAAAAAATGGCCGCCTTCTGCTATAATTTCTGGCATAATCACTTTTAATATTGAAGACATAATCCTCACAATAATGCTTATAGCCTTTATTTATGTGTAGTCGTGCTGAACTTGCAGTTGAAAGTGTAATGAATTTATCAACATCCGTGAATGTTAAGTCAGCAAAAAGGCATAAATCTCTGCTTGTATTACAATCGTAATGGTTGCCACTGTAAGCAATACAAAATGAAACCGGAAGTTCCACAATGCACTTGAAACATGTAAAAAGTGATAACAACCCGTATTGACAAGTCTTAACGTGTATGCATGCATAAAAGGTCACGTGCAAAAACATTTCCGTTCTTATTCGATCATTTTATTCGAAACAATGTTTGTGTGCTCAGTTACTGGTTGTACTTAAATTTGTTGGGGATTAAAATTTATTTCATTTCCAAAAGATGTTTACAAAACAAAGCAATGTATTGTGAAAGTCAGAAGTGAAAAATCACCTTTTTAAGATATCAAACTTATTGCTTAATGCAAAATAATTTTTGTTTTTCGTTTTTATGAATTTACGCATTTTGTTTTTCAATAACCAAGAAAACGCAACTCTTGACTCATTTATTTTGTAAACAAATAAACATTTAACCTCACGCGACTAACACTTGAGTATTAAATATCGCCTATTCACTTTTGATGTTAAAAACGGATTCCTCATAACTAATATTGTATTCTTTGTATAATTCTAAAAGACTAGAACTGGCCGTCGAGGTTGAAATCAATTGTCAAACACCAGCAAAAGCATGCTTTTTAGATTTTTTAGTTTAAAAATAGAACAGGAAGTTCACGAACATTCGGGTTCAAAAGTTCACGCCTAATTAAGACTTGTCCATAGAGTAAATTACTAGAAACATGCCGAAAATATAATTATATGAATGTTTACGGAAATGTAGCGGATGTTGCAATCCATTTTAAAATTAACATGGATTTATGTATTTAAACAACACGCCCAAAAACCCGAGATAATTGACTCTTAACCCTTACAGTCCCGGGCGCTTGTATAGCGCAACTGAAGGCAGCATAGATAGAAGTAGGTCGGTACCGGAAGGGTTAAAGTTGAGATTGTGAATCTTAAATCCTTTCAGTCGAGGGACAGTTTACTACATCTAAATACTAAATACTACATCTTGACTGTCTTCACTGGACCTGGGTTAGATTCTACATCACCAGCTAAGAGCAACAACAGTATTAGGTGCTTATGTCTATGCCTGCAAATTTTGTGTTTAAAATGGTTTAGGGTGATTTTTTTAAGGGTGATATAAATAATTGTGTTGTCAATATCTTTAATGTTGTGATGGTTAATTATTATCTGTTTATGGACATTTACATATTCATAGTTTGGTAGTTTTAGTGCCCTTACCAGAAATAGGGCTAGGATTAGAACTAAGAGTTTCATTTTCTTAATACCTAATAGTTTAATGTATTTTATAATTAAATATAGTAGTCCTAATTGATATTTATTATTGTTTTTAAAATTGACCTGTTAACTGCTACTATTTAGAATTTGATTGAAGGTAAGATTTAATTTGTAAGCCTAGGTTTGGTAAAGTTTGATTATATATAATAGATTAGTTTTAAATTAACTATGACTTGTATCGTAGTTTGTACTATAAGTGGCGATAGTATTGTTCAAATATAGTCTTAGTAATAAAGTGTTTCGTTTAGTTTTGCCGTAGACTTCTGACTAAGACTAAGACCTTTGACTGCAGCCTTTATTAGCCTAATAATACTAATAATAAGAGTTGTATTTTGTCTCTTATATAATGAATTATTTTTTATTACTAGAATATGTGTTTATTTGTCTGAGTTTCTTTATTATTTAATATAATTGGGCTTCAATTATTATTTTAAACCACTGGCCTAGACCGGTAATTGTAAACAAACAATTCAAATATGGCGGTCAATATGGCGACCTACGAAGCGTTGTAATATATAAAAAACACTTTAAGCTCACAGTTATGATCAATTATTCTATTTAATAGTATTTGCACTATACATATACTAAGTATTAACATAATTAAAGGTTAATATAAAGTTTAAATGGGTGTTAGTTATAAAAATATGGAAAATAGATGGACAAACTTATCCGTGATATGAAAGCGTCTACATTCTAACCGGAAGTCGTAATAGAGTCAAGGTATACATTGGCTGTATAATGTCAACCGGTACTTCATGAGACGCAAGTTTTCTATCCTGTGTACTATTATAGACTGCAATAATATTCCTATATACATACCTAATAACAGTTGAACGATGATGATGTTGTAGTACAGGTCTATTATAACATTTAGCAATAGAACTGTAAAGCTTCAAGCCACCTTTATATATATACTCTTTGTAAAGGCACTTCCTTGTAATATTGTTTCAATATCGTTACAATACTTAAAGTGCATTTCAATGCAATCTGCTTTTTTTTTTGTTTGTTTAAACTTTGCTCCTGCGAATGTGACGATTTATAAGGTTACATTGTCACTTACGCCATTCTCAAATTGTGTGCCACACACTCCAGACTCCAGACGGTTCTTACTCTAATTTATTGTACTTCCTTTTATGGTATGAGCGAACATTATAACAACCGTAACTAGATCATATAAATTATTTAAAAAAAAATCATGAATACTTTAAATACGTTACTTTTATAGTTATATTGATTTTACCAATATCAGAATATATATATATATATATATATATATATATATATATATATATATATTCTTGGTTATATATATATATATATAAATATAAAGTGAGAGAGAGAGAGGGGGGGGGGGGGGAGAGAGGTGAGATAGATGGGTAGGCTAGATAAATATATGTTCTAAAACAAGTGGCTATATCTAGTTATAAAAACATTTTTTCGGGGTACTCGAGAGAGAAACATATTAGAACCTCTCTATCCATCATTTATAAAAACCTGTAGCTGATATAAAAAAAAGGATCATACAGAATTATTACAATAATACATGTAGAGGTCAAATCTCAAGACCTATCCTGTTATATGTATCCAATTACTTATTCGCCCCTATGGCGAAAAACATGTTAACATCCCTGATTTAAATGTAGCAAAGCGGTTTAAATCTGAATGTGTGCAGTCAAGAGTAGAAATCGTCTATTAGCGTCTAAAGGGAAAAACCTTTTTATTGCAAGTAAAATTGGCCGAGCCCAACCAAAATCAGGAAGATCTAGACTAGACAGTGACAGCTGACACTCACAGAAACAAT
This sequence comes from Anisus vortex, assembly GCA_949126835.1. Classification (NCBI taxonomy): domain Eukaryota; kingdom Metazoa; phylum Mollusca; class Gastropoda; family Planorbidae; genus Anisus; species Anisus vortex. The sequence goes on along the minus strand of OX421500.1, from coordinate 40,124,774 downwards.
TCAATAAAACAAACACTGGCGTATATTTAGTATATTAAACAGAAAAAAAAAGTTTTAGAAACAGCACTGTGAATGATGCACGTCTTATCTTATCATTTATGTTATGGAAGCCAGGGCCGGCTCATCCATATAGGCGAACTAGGCGGCTGCCTAGGGTGCAACATTTTTGTTTTTTTTTTTGGGGGGGGGGGGGCGCAAAATTGAGGATTTTTTTTATTAGGGTATTTAAAAATATAAACTATATTAAAGTTTAGTGCTTATACGCGCTACTAGTACAGACAGATGAATTACTAGGTAATGAAACGCGAAGGATATTTTTTTAGTTGTCTTAGAAAATAGGAAAGTATGCCCTAACAGTACCCTACTTAGTTTGGCAACCTCGCGGAGTGCAAAAAGTCAACCCCTCACTTCCCCCGGCCACACCCTGGATGCGATGCGGCGGCGGAAATTCATAGTGAAGTGACGTGACCGTGACCTTCAAGTCAGTTCGTGAATCGTTAGTCGTGAGGGCGCTGAGTTGTTCGCATTGGCAGTGCAGTTGTTGTTTTTGTGCATTTTCAGACTGTTAATTACGAAAACGAGTACATTAAATCCCTAAGTGACCCTAAGTGGCCCAGTTTGGTCCAGTCGAAATGATGCACTAACACCTCTGCGGTACCAGTTATCTCATGTTTGTGATGCTTTGGAAAAGAATTCTGAAGACACTACACTAATTGGATCTACTGGCAGTATTGCGAAGGTAGAAGCACTTGTGTTACTTAAAAATATCTCAGACTTTAAGTTTATTGTTGAACTTGTCACATAGCACAACATTTTGTTTCAATTAAAGATAACTATTAAGACACTGCAATAAAAGGACTTGAGTCTCCAGAGAGCAGTTAGTCCCTTGAAAAAAAGACGAAGAGTTTTTGGTTACAGCTAGAAGTTAAATAGAGTTCTGGTTGATGCTAATGAAATAGCATAAGAAGTTGCATGGAGTAGAACCGGTACTTGAGAAAGAGAAGGTTCTAATTTAAAAAAGGAAGAACATGGTTGGTTACGAATCAACCAGATGAATCAGTAAATATTGCAGGTGACCCCTCAGAAAGTTTCAAGATCCACTTTTATTTTGCTGCTTTAGACAAAGCTGCTTATGCAGCAAAAGAAAGATTTTTTTCCAGTTAAATAAATTTTCTGGTGTCTTTGGATTTGTGTACAACATTCCTGGCCTTAAAAACAAGACTACATCAGAGGTTAAGTCGATGTGCAAAAACTTGAAAAAACATTAACAATTGAAAAACATGAAGGTTTTAATGAATTTAACGTTGCTACTGTACGACATTGTTCTGACCTTAGAGCAATTTTTCATCATCTCCATCATTCAATATAAAACTCTGAAGAAGTCCTAAACTACACCTACTAACAGAATCTTGAAAATGGATTTCTTAACATTTGTGTAGCCCTTCGTATTTATCTTACGTTTTCACTTTCCGTAGCTAGTGATGAACGAAGTTTTTCAAAACTTAAGCTAATTAAAACCTATCTGCGTAGTACAATGTGTCAGGAGAGATTTGCGGGTCTGGCGACAATTTCTATTGAAAGTTAGATAGCAAGACAGTTAGACTCAAAAGCCCTCATACAAGAATTTGCAAAGCAGAAAGCAAAAAAGTACCATTAGGGTTTTAGTCTTGAGTATAAATACTGTTAATCAGTATTTAAAAGTGACTTTTGGACCGTAGTTAAGAAAACAATAATCCAATATCAATTAGTCTTTATGTATTTTTTTAAGTGTTATAAAAACATAAAAAAAATATCTATAATCTAACTGTGAGCTTCGGTTTGTTATTAAGGAGAACTGTACATAATGCAGGTATAAAACCTATAAACACATATATCTAATGTAAAACTGTGTGTTATGTAAATTTTCTAATAATAATTTAGATTTCTAATTATTAATCTATAATGCAAAGCCCGTGTTACTTTTTATTCAACCAGTCATGGGTTATAAAATAAACTGCTTTGTTTGGGCTGTAACAATTATTAACAAAAACACATTTTCTAAGTTCCATACCCGGCAGACCCCTAAGAAGGCGCCAAAAACCCTAGAGCCGGCCCTGATAGAAGCTTATGACACAAGGAACTATAAAGCACTACGGAAAAATGCCAAAAATAACATGCTTATTAAGAATGCAGGAAAGTAAGAAAGCAGAAGTCAAGAATACATTTAAGTAGGTTTTTTTTCTCAGACGCCAGAGATAACCATTACAATTTCAGGAATAAAGACACAAATAAACATAACATTAACAACAAGGAAGCCGAAACTGGGGACTATATTTATTTTCTTTCGCATGGTTTCATTCGATGAAAGAAAAAGGATGAATGACATAGGCCTACTACACACAAGGAAGCTGAGAAGTAGGCGTTTCTATTTCTTTTAAAAAAGAAGTAATCATAATTTTAATGTTGTTGCTTACAATGTTGTTACAAAGAATTAATTCAGGCGTTAACAAACTAACGCAGTGGGTGACTGCAAAACGGATAAGCGTCTGAGGATTAAGTGTCTAGGGATTAAGTGACTCGAGGATTAAGAGACGGGGATTAAGTGACGAGGATTAAGTGTCTGTGGATGAAGTGACCTGTCACCTTACATGGTATTACGTGGTATTAGACTGTTAGCGTATGAAGCCGTTGTTGAGGTTTTTTTTAATGTTTTTGTTTGTAAACAAACCCTTCCTCGTTCAGTTAAAAAGATGTCATTCTTCTTCTTCTAGCTGACATGCAGATTGACAAGTCTTAATGTGGCCGGCCTGACCTTTTCAAATGTTAGAGATCATGAACTTCCGGTGTCCATTTTCGTAAATAAAAAATATGCATTTGCTGGTGTTTGACAATTGTTTTCAACCTCGGCGGCCAGTTCCGGTCTGTTATAAATATTCAAAGGCTACAAGATTAGTTATGAGGAATCCGTTTTAACATCAAAATTGAGTAGGCGATAAATAATACCCAAAGTGTAAGTCGCATTAAGTCTGTTTATAAAATAAATTAGTCAAGAGTTGCGTCCTTGGTTATTAATAAAACATAATCCGTAGTTACATGAAAACAAAAAAATGAAAATGCTTTTGTATCAAGCAATAAGTTTGAGGTTATAAATAGGTGATTCTTCAAATCAGACATACATAATCCATCGTTTTCTTTTGGCAACATCTATTGGAAAAAAAGAAGTAATTCTCTACATCTTTTATTATTTGCAGTACAACCAGTAACGCAGCACACCGAGATTTTTTTTTAGCAAATGAACGAAATGTTGTACACTTTGAACCTCTATGCATGCATAATATTTAAGACTTGTCAATAGTGGATCAATATCAGGCAGGATTAAGTAATGCCAAAAGTATTTCACATTTTTTAGTACCCCCCTCTTTATCAAGCCCATTCAAATGCAATGTATAATAAAAATTCTAAAATTCTAAAATGAAATTGAAAACATTTGCATTTTTTTGTTTAATCCGCAACTTGGTTTAAAAAAAAGCCCCGAAACTCAGTTTTCGATTTCAATTTTGAGCCACATTTTTCAAGAAAACGATTTCAACAAATAGAATATAACTCGAAATAAACTAACCCATACAAACAAAGTTTGTATTATACTCCCTTTCTTTGTAAACTAAGTTTATATTTAATTTATATTTTGATAGATCAAAATAGATATAAGTGACATCATACCTTATGAAATTCCACACAAAAATTTTGCGCATCCTTTTTTTTTCTAGCTTTGGCCGGCAAAAAACATTAAAAGATACATTGTGTTGTTTTCATTATATTTATTTCGTAAAAACAAACATATCATAAAAATGTATTTACTTCCGTATCTTACGCTAGAGGCAGCCATAATTTACGTGAAATAATTTCTTCAATTCGCAAATTGGTCGAAGGAATTCGTGACCATTCCAAAGGCTCTGATGCTGAAAATTTGATAGAATGTATTTTTAGTCGGGACAAATCTGCTGCCCAAGTTTCAGCTTGATTGGACGACAGGAAGTTGTCGAAAAATCGATGCAAAGTTTTGCTAACAAACAAACAAGCAACCAACCAAGCAGACAGATAGACAGACAGACAGTGCGAGTTAAAAGAAAGGGATTAAAAAAAAAGATGAAAAATATTTACTCGAACACATATTATCTTATTTATTACAGACGCTCCTTCTATAAATAAGATTATTGCGTCCTACGCTCATCCGTGGTCCGAGTCTAGTCTTGCATTTTCATTAATGTTTTAAATGATGATAATTTACTGGTTTTCCTAATTTGTTCAGGCAACCCATTCTATGCCCGAATGCCACTCGGGAAGAAAAAGTACTTATAAGCATATGTTCTCACGTAAGGGACTTATGTTTATGTCTTTATGTTTCTCTGAGCTTTGCAACATGTTGTTATTGGGTTGTATTTCTAAATATCCGCCTTCAAATGCCTCAAGTGCGGCAGGGATTGCCACTCCCGAGTTGGTCTACACAGCCATTCTCGGCGGTGCAGCTGGACATCCCACCCATGAAGCTACACCACCGTCTCTCGAGACGGACGGATGCCAACAATTTCTAAATTAATGCTGTATGTATTATTACTACTTTACTCTTTGCCCTTCTGTCCTCTAGTGTTTCTAGGTTTAGTGATTTGACTAATGGTGTTACTCTCGTTAATTGGGAATATTCACTAGTTATGAATCTTGCAGCTCTTTTTTGAATTTGATCTAATTTTTACTCCCTTTCTATTAACTTCTATTTTCTGACTGTCTGTCTGCTTGCTTGCTTGCTTGATAGCAAAACTTTGCATCGATTTTTCGACCACTTCCCGTCGTCCAATCGAGCCGAAACTCGAACCAATAGGGAAATGCTACACTTGACTGCACGCAACCAGATTTTAAACCGATTCGCTTTATTTAAATAAGGGCTGGGCACTTTCTTTTCGTCATAGGGTCGTATAAGTAATTAGATGCATCTCACACAACACGGTATTGTCATTTAGTAAGTCATTTGTCATCATTTTTCCTTGATTAGTTACAAGTTTGTATGAATGCATAGAGAGGGTCTAATATTTTTCTCTCTTGAATACCCCGAACTTTTTTATAGCTCGATATAGCAGCCCCTTTATTTAGAAACATATTATCTATCTGCCCATCTTTTTTTTCCCTCTCTTTCCCCCTCTCTCTCTCTCTTTCTCTCTCTCTCTCTCTCTCTCTCTCTATATATATATATATATATATATATATATACATATATATATATATATATATATATTATATATATATATGTGTGTGTGTATGTGTGTGTTTAGAGAGAGAGAGAGAGGGAGAGAGAGAGAGAGAGGATGGAATCATTTGACTTGTCATAATAACTTCAGAAATTTCATATCATTCAATACATTGACCTGTATTTTGAATTTTATAATAACCTATTTGATTCTTGCAGGGGGCTCAAAATATATTATTGTTCTATCAAGACTAGGGATGTTAAACGAAAACCGGAATACCGGATTACGGTTTTAAAACTAAAAACCGGTTTTGATTTTCAAAACCGGATTTCGGTTTGTTGGTTGGATGTTGGAAGGTAATCATTACTTCAAGCAGAAGACCCTTTTTTTTTTGTTCTGATGGAAATATTTTTTATAAATAATGTTGGATTCGCACAAAACAATTCCTGAAAGGCCTTGCTAACACTTGTCCATTTAGTCTTAGATATTGTGTTTCCGAATACCAACTATAGAGCGATTGCAATAGGGTATTTAGTTACGTTCTTGTGTAAATAGCGTCCATCTTGGCGATAATGGCATTAATGGGGAAAAAACATTGTTATTTACCATGTGTATTTTAAACCCGAAATATAAGGAATTAGTTTCCATAAATCTTGATATTAAACTGTGATACTAGTCCTTAGTAATCCGTCCACGAAATATACAAGATTTGAGGCTTTTATAGTTTTTCAATAGCTCTTTTGAGACATTGTACAGTCTGCTTTATGGTTTACTTTTAGATAGTAAGTTAATAGTTAATAGGCTAACATTCGACAATCGACATCTTCAATGAAATATTCGGCACTTACGGAACCTTTTCCATTGATTTTTAATGGTTTAAGTTTAGCTTTGAATGTTAATTTACATCGCTTTTCATTGTTTTATATATGTTTTACGTTATATTGTTGAAATGATCACATTTAAAAATAAAACCTTCTTACGGCTATAGTAATACGGCTGCCATTTATCACCACTAGACACAGTAAACAAACAGCACGCGCTTTTTGTCACGTGATTGCAATCGCTCTATTTTTTAAGTTACAATTACATCTTTTAGATGTGCGCTGCTCTTTGATGTACGCAATGGAGAGACGCAAACTAGCCCTTCCCTGTGATTCTGAACAATTCGGCTAGACACCGCGTCGGTGCTTTATTATTAACGACACTATTAAATACACATTCTGTTGATTTGTGCTACTTGAAACCCTTCAATACATTATTTTACAAGTCACCATAAATGCCTCTTCAAATGCTTCTTAATATTATGGTCAACGATAATCGGTAATTTGATTATCAATATTAAAAATTGAAAGCTATTATCGGTTTTAATCAATTAGCCCAGATTATTTTTTAGTTCTAAAGAATGTTATGGTAAAGAGTACAAAATCTTATTGTATTCACACAAATCAACCCCTTGAATGCCCTGCAAACACTCATTACGATTTGCACATAAACAACCAAATAATAGATCAAGTCTCGCAATATAAATATCTTGGCGTCACAATTACTGACAAACTGACTTGGTCTGACCACTGCCAAAACCTTTGTAAGAAAATGCACCAACAACTTTTCTGTCTTAATAAACTAAAAATATTTCACAAAGAGAAAACCATTATGAATCTATTTTACTCGGCGACTGTTGGTAGCATCACAACCTTTGCAATCACCTGCTGGTATGGTAATACCACCACATTGAACAAACACCGCATAGACCGGTGACAAAGCCTAATAGACAAAGCCTCTCGTACTACACAGACAGAATTACCATCTCTTGCGGATATTTTCAGTTCAAGGTGCCTGTCTATGATTGATAAAATCCTCCAAGATCATGCACACCCGCTTCATGATAGTTACATAATATCTAGTCGAAGTGGTCGGCTTCTTTCAATAAGGGCAAGAACAGAGAGTTTTAGGAACTCTTTTGTTCCACTGTCACTGGGACTCTTTCAAAAGAATCATCTTTTAGCCAGGAAATACAATGGCTCAATAGCTGACTCCTAAATAATAGGCCTACTTTTTTCTTGTATGATAAATGGTATGATAGTGTGCGTGAATGTCTATTGTGTTTGAGTACAAATGGTTCTTTAATATTGTTTTAGGTATGCTGAAAGACGGAATTTATGTAATCAAGTCAATTTTCCATTTATTTGGCTCAATAAAGCAATCTTATCTTATCTTATCTTATCTTATTAAGCTTGAACTACGCACATTTGGCTTTTCCGGCCTGTGACTTATGACATTGCGCGCGGGAGGGGGGGGGAACAAAAATCCGGTTTTAAACCGGTTTTATAGAACCGAAAACCGTTTTTGGAAACAAAACGGTTTTAACATCCCTAATCACGACACAATTTAATATTGCATTAGATACCATCTCTAACAAACATTTTGAGACTGGCGTAAGTGATTCTTAGAAGCTGTCACATTCGCATATAGTATTACATAGTAATTACTGGTAAACACCCGAACAAAGCTTATAAAATAACAATCAGATTGCATTACAGTTTTAAGTATTTTAACAATACCTAAACAATATTAGACGCACAAGGAAGTGCCTACTTACAAAGTGAGTATATAAAGGTGCCTTAAAGTTTTACAGTTCTATAACTAAATGTTATACTAGAACTCAAGTTCAACATCATCATCATCGATTAGGTATGTATATAATAATATTTTTGCGGTTAATGATTATGCTATTGTCAAGTTGAAGGTGGCTAAACAGTTGGCCTACTTACTTTTTTGTAGTCAAGTTTTCTGACATTCAAGTGACCAACCAACTGAGTCTGAATTTTGATTAGCTGTTGATGTATAAACTTGAAAAGATCAGCTCTTAGCAACACTTGAAGGTCTCGGCCTTTGTCTTGCCAACTGATAATAGTGAATAACATTGTTCTTTACCATGTGTATTTAAAACCCAAAATATAAGGAGTTTCCATGGATCTTGGTATTTAACTGTGATACTAGTCCTTAGTAGTCCGTCCACGAAATAAACAAGATTTTAGGCATTTATAGTTTTTCAATAGCTACTTTGCAACATTGTGCATTGTGCTTTATGCTTTACTTTTAGATAGTAAGTTAATAGGCTAACTTTCGACAATCGACATAATCAATTAAATATTCTGCTCAATATTATTATTTTTTTTGGGGGGGGGGGGGCAAAATTTTGCATAAAAAAATGTTACCACATTTTTAAGCAAATCACTCTTTTGAGGCAGGAGCAGCAGCGTTCGCAGATTTTTTTTAAAAAAAAGAAAGAAACATCCAGCGTATAGCGATGTTAAATGGTGGATCGGGGTGGGGGGGGGTACACATAAATCCTGTCCGAGACTAGCCTCCCCATGCCACCTCAACCAATATGACGTGCCAATAGCCATGCCGCGAAGCAAAGGATACTGTCTACACTTTTTCATCCCACGTGCGGAATCATTAACGTGGCGGCTCGCTTGTATACCTACACTGTCGCAAGGTAGCACATATTCCAGACTATAGACCTGTCGACATCCAGGCACCAGGTTGTGGTAGAGATGGACTGTTTCCCTATGACGAAAAGAAAGTGCCCAGCCCTTATTTAAATAAAGCGAATCGGTTTAAAATCTGATTGCGTGCAGTCAAGTGTAGCAATTTCCTATTTGCGTCAGAAGGGAGAGATAACTTTTTTATTTTCATCCGCATAATATGTTACAACAAAAACAACGGCAACAGAGAGAAACACTCGAGGCATTGGTGTCCAAACCCAAAATCAGGAAGATCTAGACATTAACATTGCCATATTGTTACTTGCGATTTTCAGTTGCCAAATGTGATATACTCTTTTTTAATATTTTTGTTTCAGTGTAAGCTTACTTCTTTCGCTCGTTCTTTTATACTACTAAGTGTCAACAATGCGAACATAACAATTGTATTTACACAAAATAATAGTGTTAACATCAATTAAATCCACTGGTCTCAGAATTTCGTAGCTACGCCCACGTGCACACTCAAGTGTTTAAAAGTTACTAGTTTTATCTTTCTACTTCAATGTTCCAAACTCAAGTCCCCAGAACTAACAAGACACAGCTAACGAGACGCAGCTAACAAGATACATTGGGTTGAAGTTGAAGGGATGTTTAGGATTTGGTAGATGGGTGATGAATCGTGGTAGTGTATTATAGATTTAGAAGTAGTGTTTATGAATTTATATCATTATTGATAATTAGACCTTTTTTTTATAAGATTTGAATAAACTTTTTTATTGTGCCTTTTAAATAAAATTTAATGTTTGTTGATTTTAGTCGTTTAGATTCAGTGTTGTGATTTTTTATGTTTTTTTATTTGTTGTGACTTAGTTTAGCTTAATTCTAGTTTATAGTTTACAGTTAGTGTTTTTATGATTGATATGCAGTGACGCTAGGTTGAGCGAAATTTTAGGAAGAAAGGCCCCCACTTTTAGCCATTTTTTCCAGATTTATAGAATAACTAAGAATTTGTACGTATCGAGAGTTATAAGAAAACCCTGTTCCTCATGATACACACACTGCATAATATGGCAGTTTTCATTTAAACATTCACGATTCTTTTTCTACCAGCTAATAGTGATGGGAATTTCTGCAAAGTTGATTGCATCTACTCCTCATTTTCGGGATGAACATCTTGTATCAAAAAGTATTTATAGAATCAACGTGAATGTTCTATAGCAGGAGTCGGCAACATAAGGACAACGCGTGCCAGACTTGGCACACAGAACGATTTTCAGTGGCACGCGAAAGACCTCCAAGAATATTGTTTAATGCAAGTGAAAAAAACGTATGTTAGCATAATTAGCGGGTGCCGCATGGCGAACTACGTGGGAATCACACTGGACGTCGTCTGTTTTAGTTCAGGAATCTTTGTATGCAAAGTTTCGATCATTGGACTTGCAATCTATTGTTAAGATAGTTAATTGTATAGTTTCTCAAGTCTCTTCTAGAAGAAAGTCTTAGGGAGTATAGGTAAAGTCTTGGATAGATTCGTTTCTTGTCTGAAAGCAATTAAGATGTATCTTAATGAAAACAAATCCGATATTGAATGAGGAGAACTGAATGTTGAAGTCAATGTTTCTGTATGACTTGGCAACACGATTTAGTGAGTTAAACATCCATTTACAAGACTGGGTCCAAAAGCACTTAAAGTGTTGGGCAACTGGAATACTGAAATGGATTTGCTTTGAAACTGGGCATATCTTTCCGTGAAATCAATTTCAAAACATTTAACTATTTCCCTAATTTAAGGCAAATTAAAATAGATGAGCATTTTCAGAAGTACACTAGTTATTTAAAACAATTAACTCGTTTGGCATAACTGGCATCAAATTTGGAGAATTGACTTGAAGGGAGATAATTAACCCGTTTACTGTACATTAATATTTATATGTTTCTTGTTTCTTTCCGTTTATAAAAATTAATGGCTTACATATCATAACTCTAAAATGATCAAATTACACAAGATAGTTTAAAATTATATAATAATTTTAGGACTAAAGAATGTACATGTGCATTTTTAAAAATTAAAAGAACTACCCAGGTTGTATGATTATTATGTATCTTCCTTTTAATTGTATTATTGTCGTAACTTGTAGGTCTACTCTTCGGGTTAAAATAATAATAATAATTGTGCAGGTAAACTAAGTATTTAAATATTCTCTGCTGTCTTCTATCTCTTTGGAATTGTAAAAATGCAATAAATGTCTCCTATCCCTTTTTTCTCTGTGTAAAATAATAATTTTGGTAATGTAAATGCAATTTTTCATGAATAAACATTTTTGGAAAAAAAAAATAATAATATGTTAGAGTAAATATCAGTTATTCTGAGATCAAACATTAAAGACTTTATATCTATTATAAGAATAATTTCTTGACAACTAAATTCAAATGTTGATAACTATTAATGTGTAAGTTGAGTAATGAAAGTTTTTATTAGCTACGAATATATTTTTTTTTAAGTTGATAATAACAAACAGGTTAATTTTTTATTAAATATAAAACGCTTTAATGATTTTCTCTATTACGCTCCTTTTCTTTTGGTCTTGGTCTTACTACGGAACTAAATAAATTGTCTTAGAAAAATAATATAGTTGATCAGTTTGACTTTCACGCTGTTGGCACGCTGAATGATTCAAAATGATTGTAATAAATTAAATTGTTGAAATGCAATTTAAAGAAAAAAAAATTAGAAACAGCATAAATTGTGCTTCATGGATTGTTAAAATTACTAATTAAAAAGTTTTTTCCCCGAAAAGGCCTTTTTTTCGGAAATGGTCGTAGGTGGAGCAGCCGCTCCCCCTGCTCCCCCCCCCCCTGGCTACGCTACTGTTGGTATGTCCAGATTGATAATAGCCTCTCTTTACTAACCGAGCTGCACTGATACTACCCATCTCTGCCCTATCCCTGCATGTCAATAATATAATATATATAAAATAATGTGTTATAGAATTTAAAACCACACTCGCTCGCCTCCCTTACATAGATTAGCTATCAATGTTTTGAAATGATATATGTAAACTTTACCTCCAGTCATTGATGAATGCCTCAATGAAAGTCTAAGCAACTGCTCCCAGCTATATATCAATATGTTTGGAGGTTACACCTACTCTTGTTACCAAGGATACACAATGAATACGTCAACTAATTTATGTCCAGGTATCAGATATTTAATAGTTTAGTTATTGGAACATGTTACGCCTGTCTATTGTATGGCCATTGTGGCTAGATGATTTTTTAAAAAATATTAAAACCTAGATTATAATATACATGGACCGCTTGCTTTAGTATTTCTGCTATATGATGACTCGAAACACTAATTTTCTGAATTCCCGATTCTAAATAAAGTAGTAGCTATAACGTAGTTTCTATACAAGTTCCGTTTTATTTAATCGCTATGATTTTCTGAAGTAAAATTAAAATCGAAAGTTGTTTACAGCGGAAAAATTTATAGATCAGTGTTGAATGCGCACGGAAAAAGAATATAAGTTCTAAAAATAGAGCAAGCGGTCCATCTTATTATAGTCAATGATAATAGGATTAATAGTAGAACAAGTATTCATTTAAAGTCGAAAAAATTAGATTTAATAAAAACGGAACTTGTATCGCAACTACTTTATTTAGAATCGGGAATTACAAAACAAGAAGATAAGAGCATAAAAAACTAAAGCAAGCAGTCCATGTATATTATAGTCTATGATTAAACCAACTCTGTAATATAGAAATATTGGTGTTTATTATATATACTCTAAATTAGTGGAAATAATATATATTTAAAAAAAATAAGTTTTTAAAATATTTTAAAATTTTACCATAAAATAATAATGTTAAAAATAGCAAAGCTTCAAAAGATGTATAAAAATATAATGTGTTTCTGGCAAGGGTGAAGTCAGACATTTGTTCCAGGTTGGGCTGAACTTTCGTGTGACAAACTTGTATCAAATTTTAATAGACACACAGCCTAAAGTATTCTAAACTGTAGGTATATGGCCATTGCCCACTACTAGCTGTGTCAAAATGCCCAAATTTTCCGAATCTGGTTCAGGCTAAAAAAATAGTATAAAGCCTACAACCACTGTTTTCTTTGTAAATAAAGTATATTTTAAAAAAACAGCGCTATGGTCAGTGTTTAGAACCATGTTATTATTATTTGTAATTATATGATGCTTAATAAAATGTTTTCATTACACACTTAATGGATAATTTATTGCTTCATTTTCTATAGAACTTTTAATGATACCAGGCCCCACGAGAGGGAGGTACAGCCGGTATGGCGTACCGGGGCCCATGAGAGTTTAGGGGGCCCATGAAGCCAATGAATATTAAAATTTAAAATTAAATTGGCAATTACGCAAGTATATTTAATTGTTGCTATTAAACTAAGAGGAGATGTCCTTAAAACCTCCTACAATCGCATGTGGCGCTGGGGGACCTTAATTTTGATATTCTTTGAATGTGTACTTGAACATTTTGTTGAATATGCAATGAAGTCTTTAGTTGTAATACAGGGCCTAATTTTTTTTCGATAGCATTTAGGATCTTAGTTTTCGACTTGATTCGTCTGCCTGTGCTGCTGCTGTTGGTGATGTGGAGGAGTGCTGTCAAATAGTTAAGGCATGGATGGCTGCAAACAGACTTAAATGATGACAAGACAGAGGCAATTATCTATGGTGTTGATGTCAGTCTTCGGAAAAAAGCTATTACTACGATCAATGTTGGGGCTTCCGATATAACGTTGTCCAACACGGTTAGAGACCTTGTCCTTTTTATTGTTAATAAAATATCAATGGTTCCACATATCAGTGGTGTGGTTAAGGCTTGTTCGTCTCATCTAAGCTTACACACCCTGCAACCTCAACTCAATAGAAGGACGGCCAATACCGTAGCTGTCTCTCTTATCCAGTCAAGGTTGGATTATTACAATAGTTGCATTGGGGTTTGCTCCATAACCTGCTGCAGAGATTACAGAGAGTGCAGACACCGCGTCGCGCATTTTTTTTTTGGGGTGAGGAGGCAAGATCATATCTCCGCAACACTAAGGGATCTCTACTGGCTCCCGGTGATAAAGCGAATAGAGCACATTATTTATGTCCATTACGTACGGATGCTCCTTCCTATCTTCGAGAGCGTATATCAAAGCATGAGCCATCTAGGGAACTGCGCTCTTCATCACAGACACTCCTCAAAACTCCTAGTTTGGATGGACACAAAAAGAAGTACCTGGGAGCACGCTCATTTGTATCAGTTGCGCCTTCTTTATGGAACAATTTATCTTAGACACTGAGAGATTCTGGGACAAGAGAATCTTTTAAAAAAAAACCTTAAAGACCTTTCTCTTTGGCTAATACATCTGCCAATGTAAATAAAACCCAGAGCGCACTAAACATGCTAATTTTATAGCCCATTCTTATCTTATCTTCTTATCTCTTTTCTATTATTTCTCTCCAGGGACGATTACAGATATAGACCTATGAGCCTTACAGGCTTACAGATATAGACCTATGAGCCTTACAGGCTTACAGTTCTCCCTGTTAGATTAGTAGCCTAGGCCTACATACTCTATATCGCTGCATACTAGTACGGCAGTCAAAGCTAGTTAGTCGATCCGTTTACACTTTAATGATATCCTGTGCGGTAGCCACCAGGGGAGGTTAAAGTAATCATAATTTTAAACAAATGTATATACACATTATTCAGTTGCAGCCTCAAGAGGTGGAAAATACTGTCAAAGCTTCATGGCATTTCTAACACAATATGGTCAGATCGAATTGAAAGTGTAAAACCAGTTGTAACTCATCTACCAGGGGTTGAGTTGGCTTTGGAAGACCTGTTAATGCTGAATCTTACTCCGAAAAACAGAAACGAAATCCATGAAATCTATAATATGTTTTGTCAGTTCTTTCACTTGAATCATAATGTCAGTCGTGTGGCACAGTATACTAGTATCTATTGACTTCTGCAACAAAGTCATTCAAGATTGTGATGCGACTATAGATATGGAAGTTGCAAACATAGAAAACTTATAAGATGCACAACTAGTGGCTTTGTGAAACAGTTGGAAAGCACACGCTATGCTTGCTGCAGCCCACCTGCAGATAGAAGTACAATTGTTTAGGAACAGCAATACAACTGCCAGTAAAAAGAACAAGATTCCATGACGCGGATACATACACCTGATGAAAATGTGACTGAGATGAACGAAACAGAAGAATGCCCAAAGGAAGCCCACTTTCGAAAACACATTATTTTATGTTTATTTTGTATTGGATAGTGTCGATATTGTTATTGGAGGGCTTACAGTTCACAGTTCGGTTCAATTCGGTCAAAGATATTACTGACACATTTAGTTTTCTTTGGAGCTACCAAAAGATGGCAGAAGTATAAAGCTGCTAAGTTAGCAGAAAAGTATTATAATTACATAAGGTTTGAAGACTTTCTTCAGGAAATAATTCACCTAACAATGGTTCACAATGCAAATGTTGGTAATGAACAGTTGGGTGCATTGGAAACGTTAAATGCTTTGGCAAATTCCCAATTAGAAAATACTTTTCATAACATAAGTGTCAGTTCGAGGATGTCCCTTACATCACCAGCCACAGTAGCATTAGCAGAGAGGAGCTTCAGTAAACTTAAGCTCATCAAAAATTGTCTTAGGTCCACCGTAAGTCAGTATCGCCTGAACAACTTGGCTGGGCTCAGTATTGAGTCTGGCATTGCAAGACAAAATTAATTAAACTTTGATACGATAATTCGTAGTTTTGCCAAGAAAAAGGCACGCAATTTAATGCAGCCCTGTTTTAATAAATTTAGTCTTTTTCTTCTCTGTCTTTTTTTATTATTCATGTAGGCCTTTTGATGCATTTTCTGTTGACTATTTCTTTTCACCAAACAGTAATCATTCAAAAGATGAATGATTTGGGTATATTTGTAAATAATTAGATCAATTCTGATCAATACTGAAGCGGAGGACCAATTAGATCTACAACAATGTAAACTAAGGACTATGTACTTGATTAATGTATTTTTGTAATAGACATGTAAGGCTGTGATTGAAATGATTACACTCTTATGGTAAATGACACTTATGTCAGTTTCATAAAATGATCCACAGACCTTTTAAAAAGATTCCTAATTTTTCAAACGTATGTAATACAAATAAATCATCAAGATATGACTAGTGTTAAAAAAAATGATGTTTGGCCGGGGCGGGTGGGTGGGGGGCACAAAAGATCTCGTACCGGCTTCTTTTTTTTCTCTCGAGGGCCCTGAATGATACTGCTTAGCATGCATAAAAGAAAAATATATTATCTTCATTCTGTCCTTCTTATTTTGCTTTGTCAACGTAATCCGTTAACTTAGCATATTTGTCTGGAAGACAACAAAATTAATTTAGATATGCAGTGAATTTTCCTTGCGTAGACTATTGGTCTACAATTCCTTTCGTGCTGGATTTATTATATTTTCTTTGTAATTAACTACTTTTTGGGCCAGGACTAGACCGTTTTAGTTAGATAATTTAGTTTAGGATTTTTGTTAGGGAATGTAATTATTATTAGTTGGTGGGAAATGTATTCTAGTTTGTAAATATATATAGTTTAGTGTAGTTATGGTGCGTAGTTATTAAGAAATTTTGTTTTAATTTTATAATTAATACTTTGACCATTCAAACGTAATATTTTGTGTCCAGTCAGATTGGTTGACTGAATCTGATTGATCAGTTGTAATGGGTCAATTTGTTATAGAGCTAGATGGCTATTTCAATTCCATCCGGCCAGTGGTTAATCCATTAATTAGTGGTGGTCGGAAGAGATCACATCATTTTAGTCCTGTAAGTTGGGTTTATACAATTTTTTTACAACTTTTTAGACTTATATAGGTATGCTAAACTGTTGATTGATACATTAACTTTGATGATTTAACACGATGTGTTAAATATGATGTAGGATTGTTTAGATAATTTGTAGATTCTTATGATACACTGATGGACACTGAATTGAGAAAAGACTTATACACATAAGGAAAAACATACAATCAATAATATGGACTAAGACTAATCTTTTTGAATTAAAATAATCTTTTTATTTAAATTTGACAAGAAAGAAAGCAAAAAGGTTTCGGTAAAGCATGTTCTTAATTGCCCGAATTGTACTTCGCCGAACAGCCCGAGCAAGGGTTCGCTTCGTAAATTGCTCGCCTTTCGTCGTTTTCGCGCTTAACAGGGCGATCTATTGCTCGACAAGCGACATCTCGGGGGGTATCGGCGAGCCAAATTCGGGCGAACGATTGCTTCGTCGACATGTTGACGAAGCCGCGTATTGATTGGCTGAATTGATCACGTTCATTATGCGAAAAAGCACCAAAATTTCCTAGTCTTAATGAAAAAAAATGGCGTCTTACAAGACAGTCAGCTGCCAGAGATGTCAGAGGACAGTCTAGTAATATTCATAGATGCATGGGAAAATGTTCCATGCCTGTGGAACTCACTCCATCGGGACTATAAAAATAAGGGTGAAAAAAACCAAGGCCTTGAACAATATTGCCCAAAATCTTTGTGCATTGTAATCGCAACACCCAAAGCTTCTTCGTCTGTGAGCGCAGCCATTTTGCAGCAATATTAACATCCGGCAGTTCGCCTCAGCGCTAAAAATAGACCAGTTAAAAACAAGAGCATAATTTCGCTGAGCTTTCTGGCTCGCCCTTATGTCGGCGAAAGTGCACGAGCCCATTTAAGAGCAAACAGTAGCGAATTGAACAATACCTGATTCGACCGAAACTAGTTCGGGCAATTAAGAACATGCTTAAGCCAAGCAAACAACACATATAAACAAAATACAAACACAATTATGACGTAGAAGTTTGTACAGAGTGACTCTTCGTTCTATCATATGTATCTTACATATTACAGACGCTCCTTCTATGAAGAAGATTATTGCGTCCTACACGTATCCGTGATCTGAGTCTAGTTATGCATGGAAAGAAGGGGTGTAGCTAAGTGGCGTACATCTGTTTCCAGGCGCCCAGAGAAAGAAGTGCCAAAATGAGGCTTACTACGTTGCATATAGCAAAATGTGATAAAATGGGAAAAAGGTAAAGGCGCCAATTTTATAGTCCGTGATTGCCAAATGGCCTAGCTATGGCTTTGATGTGTGCATTTATTACAACAATTTAATGTATATTTAAGGGGGGGGCATACACAAATATAATAATATTTACAAAAAGGAAGGTCTGTAAATATTTGTCGACTAAAAAGGAATCTTTTTGTTTTGTTAAGCAGCTGATGTTAGTACGTAAAAAATAAAAAGCAGAAAGCTTTATATAGAGAACAACAAAACTAGAATAAACTAAAAACAACAACACAAAAACAACGAAACAAAGCAGATAAAAATAGTAAGCTAAGTCTTTTTTTCAAATGGAAATATGGTATTCTTAAATATTATCTCTTTATTTCTTGATATACCTGTAAAAAAGAAAAACAATAATTGTGTAGCCTTCATTAGTTTAAATTAAACATGGTATACATTTACGTAATACACAGTAAATTCTAAATGTTTTTTTTAATTATATCATAATATGATAATATAATATGATAATATGATACATATTATGTAAAGCTGTGGGTAAGTAAGGGGCACGGTGCCTGTGATGCTAGGATCTTTCCCGGGACTGCTGGACATTGTGTTGGCCACACATTCGTATGCGATTTACAGACGTTCCTTCTAGTTAGAAGATTATTACGTCCACTAGGCCCCAAACACCTGCAGGACGACAGGGATCAGTTGGCGGCAGGGATAGTACCTGCGACCTGTCGGTTGACCGTCCGGTGAACTAACCGCAGGAAAAGCCTGCTTCACGTATGCCGTGGCCGCGGAAACTGGTGGATTCTGTCGCCATCTCTATGGATCAATTCGGTCTGGTGGGATTACTTTCATTTACTTTTATGGGTAATTAAAAAAAAAAGAAAAAGCGGTAATATCACACAAATCATGTATATTTCAACTCTGAATTACAGCGTCGTGATCTAATAACTAACTCAAAAGAGTTTTAAAAATGGGAGAGCGGGGGCAAGTTGATGGTTAGTTGTTATAGTCACTATTTCGGATTGTTGTAGCTATATTGATAGAGTGATCCTTTGGTATTATAATATAAAGAAGGTATAAGTGTGACTGCCTAGTCGATTTTATTAAATTGACTTTATTAGTTAGTTATTTTAATGTAAAAAAAAAGCTTCTGGAGTAACTTTTTAAAATGTTTTCATTACCAATAGTCTAGCTATTTTTTTTAATTTGAATACATTGATAATATTTTAGTGTTGAGCTCTCTCCCAATGGGTACGGCAAGCTTTCGTATCGTGGAGCCTTCCCCAAAAAATTGTCAAGTTTTTTTTGCTGGAATGGTTTAAAGTTATCTAAAGCTAATTACTAAGTACTTATGAAAATAAACGTTTAAAATGTTATTTACCTGTTACTTTTTAATATATAAAAATTGATAAAATGTATGACAACATGCCCCTCGCGCACTGGACTTGTCTTGAAAACCAAATATATTTAGAATCCTAAAGCTCTAATCTTAAGTCTTGAACCTAAACTATGAATACAAGAACACAATTATCTTTTTAAAACCCACGTTAGTAAACAATAAGATAATTAAAGAAATAATTTCTCACTTTACATTACAGTGTGTTGAACTGGGCTTTAAACCCTCTAGCAGTGACTGACTGGTCAGTTTTAAACAGAATATACATGAACTGGGCGCTGGATCTCAGAGCGACAGGAAGAGAAGTGCCACAGAATTTTCCAAGACTTTGTGAACAAACAGTATTGCCGTCTAGCACATCGACAGAGTCGGAGGAACAGTTAGCGTTTTGTTGAATGTTCATTTCGGAGAATCTAAAATCAACACCAACAAAATAGTCAATCAATAGTCTTAAAAACACAAATTAAAAATGATACATTTATTTTAGTAATAGAAACAAAAATTAAGCAAAATTGTATTTTAATATAGACCATGAGTGTTCTACGTTTTCATCAATGGAATAATGTTTAAGAATTTGATACAAACAAACAATATAAAATGAATTTACATTATTAATCTAAAAAATAAAATAAAATGCTCTGATTGGGTCACAGTGAAAGGCTTGGCGGGTTGGGTTGTGGCCCCGTCTGTGGTACAGACTTTAATTTCACGTCTCCAGACTGAGGATAGGAATCGAGATTACTCTGTTAGAGCTAGTAGGACAAACACACTTGTGTACACACTGTAGCCAAGTCAACATATAGGTTCGGTGCAATCAATACGTTCCCATCCACTCTAAGCTCGTGCAATAGAAGGCAGGGCAGTCTAAAAACACATGCTGCTCCGCCTTCTTTTCTGCTACCCTTGCAATTTCGACACGCGAGTCCAGGTCGAGGCCTAAGACTTCTGAAATGAACTCCTAGTTGGCAGTGACCTGTACCAAGTCACTTTTGTAGAACTTCCACCACAGGTCTGATTGATTAGGTCGTTTTAGTAGCTACCACACGCCTCAACCCTTGACATATTCGTCCCAGTTCTTTAAACCATTGTTCTGACTCCCACGCACATATGTGGGACACACCTATTATAGACTGTCATCTTTCATCAGAAACTTATAACAGAAAGTTAAAGGTGTCTTATTAAAATTATTTCTAACTATTTTGAGAATATTTAAGTCTAGGTTTTAACCCTTCCCGTACCGACCTACTTCTATCTATGCTGCCTTCAGTTCCGCTATATACGCGCCCGGGACTGTAAGGGTTAACATAAAATATAAATCTTGCAATATATGTTAGCGAATTCACACCATCAATGGTTATTATTTTTGTTGATTTCATTTCTGTAAAAATATAATGTTGAAATAAATAACAATAATGGTCATTTTTATAGCGCTTCTATCCATGCTATTACATTTAGCATGCTCAGTGTGTTCTCTGTGTGGATTGTTGTAATAGATGTATTAGTTTGTAAGGAACACAGCCACCAGCCAAAGAGAAAGGTCTTTAAGTTCTTTTTAAAGACTATTTTGTCTCAGATTCTCTCAGTGTCTGAGGTAAACTGTTCCATAAAGAAGGCGCCATAGATTCAAATGAGCGCACTGTTGTGTTGTTGGGCTGTGTTGGTAAATGAAAATATTAAATGGAGTTGGGTAAGAATGGTCTAAATATTATAATACCATATTTCTGGTCCATACGTTTATTACGATTTATATATTACTGAGTGAGATGCTTTTAATACTGCTTTCTTTGACTACCACAGTTTGTAAGTAGATTTTTTAAAAGTCGTCTAGATAATTATTATACTTCATTTTCATAAACTGTTGTACGAGACACATACCCAAATATGATCTGTTTTCCTGGTGTGGTTACGATGTTCCAGTAACAAGTCAAGTTGTTAGAGTAAAAATTCGGATAGCCAGGACTCACGATGTAACCAGATGAAGCATTTACCGTTGAATTGCATGCTGTTATAGTGTTAATACAAAATATAAAATGACTTCAATATCTTACTATGTAATATGTCAAAACAGAATATGGAATGGTTTGATCATTACTCTGACTGCTCTTAGATAATTTAAGGAAAACTAGGCACCCTTTAAAAAGATATTTCTATATTTTACCATTAATCTCAATACATCTACTGCTGTTGTTAGGATCCAGTCTTGCCCATTCTGGACACACACATTGTTCCACTCTTGGATTGATGGACACAACTTGGCAGGAATGGGAACAGTTCCTTAATCTGCAGGTGTCTGTCAAAGTAAACAATACTAAGTTCTTACAGTAAAAATGTCAAATATACTGTTGTAAGTACACAGTTCTTACTTAAAAAATGTCAAATATACTGTTGTAAGTTGTAAGTACACAGTTCTAACAATAAAAAAGTCAAATATACTGTTGTAAAAACACAGTATAGTGCTTACAGTAAAATTGTCAAATATACTGTTGTAAGTACACAGTTACTACATTGAAAATGTCAAATATACTGTTGTAAGTACACAGTTCTTAAGTTAAAGTAAATTAGTCCGTCGAATAGACAGCTGTAAGTACATGTGCTCTATTTTACAGTAAAGTTTTCACAATAAAGAAAACCAATTGGCGTAACATAGAACTGGAACAGTTTTTAGGTTTTTGGTGTATGAAAAGAATATTAGCATTAAAAGCAAATCTAAAAGAAATTGTATGTTATACTTATAACAAAAGCATAAACTGCAAGTATACAATATAAAAACATATTGAATCTGTATGGAATGTTTTCTAAGACAATAAACGATACTAACTCTGTACAGAATATGTTCCAATGAATCCTTGCTTTGTTACGTTACTGTTGGTGACAAATACCAAGTGCATAGCAGGTCCAGTAGAAGAAACGATTCCAGGGCCGGTGCTACAGTAAGTACCAAGCTTACTTGCATTGGCGTTGTTTCCATCATACATGGATAGAAAGTCGTAAGGGCATCCTTCCACATCATAGCTGCTGATACTGTGGATATAAAGCCACTAATTAGAACGTTAAAAATGCAGTACCGAAGGTCCAGAAAAATGGCAACAGTTTAAGAGTATCCAAGAAAAATAAAAATAATTATAAACTACGTCATTAATGGTAAAGACCTTGCCCAAACAAAAAATGTAAAGTACTTATGAGTAGGCCCTAATAATCAATAATAAGTTATCTTGGAATCCATATATTGATTATGTAATTAAACAAATTTACAATTAATAATCTAGTAATGATACATAAGGCATTAAATTCTAATTTAGAATTACAACACAAAAACAATGTGCTATAATGCTCAGATAAACATAAAGACAAAAAACACTTTCATTATCCATTATGCAAGACCATAAGCATATAAGTACTCTTTTTCCATAATGGCATAGTGACAAGTTTTAAGTATTATGCATGCATGGTGAACCTAAAGGTTGAACGTGTAACAATATTTCCTGTCCCAATTAAGACTTATTCATTTACTAACAAAATATGTCTGTTTGCTACGTTACTGGTTTTACTGCTAGTAGGGAATTTAATTTTAATACATTTCCAAAAGAAGCTGCCGAAAGAAAATGATGGATTGTGAACGTCAGTCGTAAAGAATCACATATTCATAATCCCAAAATTATTGGTTGATGCAAAAGAATGTTGTTTTTTTTCTTTTGGTTTTTATGTATCTACGGATTGTGTTGTTTAATAACAAAGAAACGCTACTCTTGACTACTTTAAATTATAAACAAAGCTAAATTTAACTTAACGCGACTAACACTTCGAGTATTAATTATTGCATGCTTACTATTGATGTTTAAAACGGATTTCTCATAACTGTTCTTGTAGCCTTTGTATATTTCTATAAGACCAGAACTTGACGTTAAAATTGAAATGAATAGGCAAGAATCAGGAAAAGCTATACTTGAAAATAAAATTAAACGCATGATTACGGAAATACACCGGAAGTTCATGAACACGATCGACCTTGATATATTGAAAAGGTCAGGCCTCATTAAGACTTGACCATGGGCTACCTTAACAAACCAGGACAACCAGTAACTTAACACCATTTAAAACACTAATAAAAAAATCACGGATTTGCGAAGGACGCAATAATCTTATTTAAAGTAGGAATGTCTTTAATGTATAAGATAAGTTGCATCTATTTCATTATCACTTACTTGACAGTAATAGTTGTATCAGTCTGGTTACTTAGGATAGTCCACGTACAGTAGGTATTATTCTCGTAGTTGAGTGGGTAGTTGGGTGACATGATGACGCCACTGCCATTTGTCAACGTTCTGTTACACTGCTGAACTGAAGTGAGATATTGATGCCAAACAAGTAAGTAGCATACATTCTTGGTGTAAAAAAATTCACATTACTTAAACAAATTTTTTTTCTGTTTTTTAGACGCTGAAAGTAATATAATTTAATGTATCGATCTACTTTCGTAATTAAAAAAAAAGAACTTTTAAAAAGGAATAATAGGAATAAAATAGTAAAATTATAAAAAAAACATGAGCTATCTGTAAAGTAGTTATTTTATTTCAAATCAATTTGCTAATATTTATTTATATATATTAAGCAGATTAATTCTATAAATATTTCAAACTGTATCTATTATTGTAAGAGTGTAAAAATCAACCTACTTGAACATGTCCTTAAGTTTGTTGAACTCAAAGAGTATCCTTCATTACATTGACATTTGTAGGAACCTTCAGTATTCACACAGATTTGTTCACACAGACTTGTATTCAGGCACTCATTAAAATCTTAGTTCAAAGAAATAGATTTGAACTTCATACTAATTTGAAAAATACTATTGGCAACATGTTAACATCTTAGGTACAGAGTGGAAACAAACAATATAGAAGCTATAGTTAAAAGGAAAAATATTTTTTGAGAAACGATTTTATTTAGGTTAGCTATATAATAAAGGCAGAACAATAAATAGTAAATAAATATATATATTAAGTACATTTTTATGACAAATATGACCCATATTTTCAAAAAGTTTTATTTTCAATAAATGAATTATATTCTTTTACTTAAAGGCATTTGAACTGCTTTGTGTTTTGAACTCAAAATAAAAGTGTTTTTACCAGCACAGACTTTGCTGACATTTGTAAAGCCAGCAGGACAAGGTCCACATACATAGCCTTGAGAAGAGTTGCCTTGTTGGGCAGCTGTTAGGTCTGTGCAATTCTGTCCTCTAGAGCATGGTTGGGATGCGCAGGCATCTAGTTCCCATTCACAGTTCTCACCTTGAGTTGATCAAAAATGTATCTTTATAATTTTGCTATTTGGTGAATGTACAATTAGTAAAATTACCTTTTGGACCAACTTGATCATAGGACTGGTGAAGCAGCGTTCACCAGTCTCTGTGTTCACGGCATACTAGGAGATTGTGTGGTCAGCACAATGCCCAGTTGCCTTTACTTTATCCCAACTTATGTCGGGTACCCATTAATGTACATTAGATTTCTTCCAATTTAATTTAGAATTACTATTATAATAGGCACACAGAATGGTTATACGAATTTAAATTAAACACAAGAGTTCGAATGCAAAATTTAAATTAAATGTGAAACACAAGAGTTGGAATGTAAAATCCTAAACAGTTATTGGTTGAAACTTACCTGTGTATGCTGGCTGGCACAAACATCTCTGAACTTGAAACATCCCGTCAAGATATACCAGCTGAGTGCTAGAGTTTGTATCACACACACCATGGCCACTACAGGATGGACAAACTGTTACAGGTATGTTGAGAATTGAAGAGTAGGCGCCTCTAGAGTCATTGGCCTGAAAACTAATTTAGAAATTACCTTCATAAGTCAAATATTCTCCGAATCTCGATAAATCTATGAGCGTATTACATTACATAAGTATTCAAGCCTATGGAGTCTTATGAGTTGGCAAATGTATTATTATTTGTCAATCGTATAATAACATGTTGTATTAAAACATAAGATCTTGTTTTATATTTTATTTAAATATAAAACATGAAAAACAACAACATGAGAAACTGAAGATTTGAGAACGGCAAGAGATAAATACAAATAATCGTTATGTAACAATAGCAAGCAGTAGGCTTACAGTTATATCTGGATTTAATAATAGTTTATTTGAACTGCATAGAATATCAGTTTGGGCAAAGGAATTATATATAGGTTCATTTTTCCTACTTGTCTTTGGAAGTTAGACAAGCCAACATCAAATAATTTAAATAAAAAAAGAGTTTCAAATTTAAAAATGATATTGTGAAAAACATACTTAAACGAAAGCACTTCTAATAAAAACTAACCCATAAAAACAAAGTTTTTTTGTACTCCCTTTCTTTGTAAACTAAGAAACTAAGTTTATATTTAATTTATATTTTGATAGATTAAAATAAATATAAGTGATATCATACCTTATGAATTTGCATAATAAAATTTTGCTTTGGTCGCAAAAAAAACATCAAAAGATACATTGTATCGTTTCCATTCTATTTATTTCGTAAAAAAGAACATATCCGAAAAGTGTATTTACTTCCGTCTCTTCCGGTAGAGGCAGCCATAATCTACGTAAAATAATTTCTTCGATTCGCTAATTGGTCGAAGGAATTCGTGACTATTCCAAAGGCTATGATACTGAAAATTTGATAGAATATATTGTTAGTCGGGAAAAGTCTGCTGCCCAAGTTTCAGCTCGATTGGACGACGGTAAGTGGTAAAAAAATCGATGCAAAGTTTTGCTATTATGCAACCAAACAAGCAGACAAGCAGACAGTGCGAGTTAACAGAAAGGGAGTAAAAAAGAATATTCTTAAGCTACACTTCCACAAATCGGATGCAAGTACATCATGTAGATTGACTTAGAATACCACAATATCAGCAATTTTTTAACACAGTAAGCTTAGAAATTGATAAATGTCTAAGGGATAAAGTATTCTTACACCTATACAGGCAAACATATCCACATCCATATGGCAACAAATTTTCTCACTTCAATACAGCAAAACTTATCAATATTATTAGGAACAAAATAATTCTCAATTGAATAATTTTATACCAATTCAAAACAGTTAAAATGGAGCAAGACGTAAACTAGCTCTTGAGTGCTCAGTTTATACGGGGGTAAGCCTATTGAGGAACTTTCTAAAAATCAGCATGTAGGCATAATAAGTATTAAAGCACAAATACATTCATATCACCTTAGTCTAAGTGGACTGTTCCTGCTTGGTATAAACTGCACACTTCCATTGGCCAATAAAACAACGTTTGAGCTATTGGTCAAGGAGTTGAGGGTAACATTGTCCCTGTCAGCGTCCACGGTAATCAGCTGTAGAATGTTGGTAGAATTCTCACGGACCAGCCATCTACCATTTGTAAGTTTATTTGCACTTACCTCAACAGTCGGTGGAGAGTTGGCTGCAACATAAAAAACCGATACAAAGTTTTGATATTAAAATGCCTTACATTTGATCAATTATTATATAGAAAGAAACAAAAGCTAGAACTCTGGGGAGTTTCTGTGAGAAAATTATTGAATGTCTCACTCATATGACATTAGTCTACGAGTACAGTCCAATCGCAGAAGTCCAATCTGGTGCCCATATGACCAATACAATGCCTAAAAGAACAAATGTTGCTCGGAAATTTTTTCACATGACCTGAAGACCAATCCTTTGCCCAGAAGCCAATCAGCTGTTTATGTTATTTAATTATACTTTATTCAGTCTCTCTTCGAAGGCAAACACACCGGACCAGGCCTCCATCACTGTCTCTTCTGTGCTGGCTTTTAAATCTTACATGAAGGGCTGGACTAAATACCTAAAGTAAAACTCTATTATATGTTTGTAGTTCTTGTTTGTGATGCTTTAAAATTGTATATTATGTAGTTAAATTGTGGACATTTTCCTCGGTCTTAACGGGGTCTCCACAGTAATATGAAGAAGAACTAGAAGAAACACGTACTGACTTTATAATAGATGACGATGTCTTATTACAAAATTCACATAAACAATATAATATAAAATAATTTCTGCTATCCCTACTCAAAACTCAGTATAGAATAAGTGCACATAAATATACCATTAATGGCAATGCTTTAAAATAACTGGCCCATAGCATTGTTCTATATTACTTTAAAGGTATTTTTAAGATGATTACGGAACAGTTGGTTTCGTTTTGAGATTGAATTTGTATTTTTATTTAATGCTGAAAATTTGGTAATTTTGCATGTTTTATTAAATATTGTTACTTCCCTTTGAGCACTTTGTGTTTTAAATAAAAACTGTGTCATGTCCATTTGATTTGTTTTGTTTTTTCGTTTTTCCAATAATATTAAACGACCACACACACTACATGCACTTCACGCTTCCCGGACCAGATTTTTTTCCCCTAGGTATGTTAGTCTTTATGGTAGATTTAGTTTTTCTTGTTGTTTTTTACCAGTATCGGTTAGTTTATAGATAGGGATGGCTTTGTAGTATTTTTTATTAGTTAGAATTGGTTAATTTCCAGGTTAGGATAGCTTTGTAGTTGTTATTTTAAGAATCCATCCTTTAGTTGGCTGTAGAATGATGACTTGGCGTTTTGTCTCTTTTTGACACATCACATGACTTTGAAGAAAAAGTGATGTGACGTGGGGTTCTAAAGTAGGCAGGAATAGGATTTGGTGCTTTTTGTGCTATTTCTTATGAAATATGGTAAGAAAGTGGATATATTGCGTTACAATACATTGTTGTAATATATTACAATATATTGCGTGTTTTTTCAACCCTTTTGTTTATGGGTTCTAAGGAATTCCGAGTGAAAATATCGCTACTTGGAGCTAAGATTCAAATTTATCGACATAGCGCAAGTGACGTCAGGGGAGGGGAGAGTGACGAATGTAAACGCTAGAAAAATGATCGTTTTTTTTTATTGTAAATGGTCTGCCGCGCTTTCAAAGACACTAATCAAAAGCTCCACGTGAAAAGTTTTCAGTTGGAATTTTTTAGATCCCTACATTTTGTGGACCATCTACACGAGGGGTGTGTAACATTTTCTAATGTTAGGCCACATTGGAACTTTGGAAAGACAAAGATGGCCAGTTACCATAGGATAGCTATAGTTAAAAGTAAATTAAGGTACCCGTCGAACCAAATTGATCTATACGGCCGGTGAAGCCACGTTCACCAGTCTCTGTGGCCACGGCATACTAGCTGATTGTGTGGCCAGCACAATACACATCCGCCTTTACTTTACCCCAGCTAAGGTCAGGTATCCATCAGGGCTGGGTAGATTCAGGGACACCCTCCAGACCCGGAAAAAAAGTCCTGGCCTGCACCAGTATTCCTGCCCGGGACCTTCAGTACACCAGCCGACCACCGTGCCCCCTGCTATAGGTCCATTTGGAAATAAAAAAATATAATCAAATATTGTGTTATTTGAGTATTTTTGCACAATTTATCAATGTCGTCTGCTCTGACCCAGAGCCTCTGGCTCATGTGGTAGCATCTCAAAGCTGACTTGTTAGATGTTCTTCTATGTTCGGCATCGACATTTAGTGAATTTCACCTTTTAAAATAATTGCTCACAACAATATGTGCTGCCGAAAAGTGAGATAATTTTTCTGGCATGTTGCACGAAATTTGGATGCTTTCCACGTACATAGATTTTGTAAAAAGTTACCAAGTCATAGCTATCATATGCTCTTCTCAAGTCCATATCAGACAGCAAGTCTATTAGCTCCATTCGACAGCTCTCAGGATTGTCCTCTGGTACAAAATCAAAGGGTTGAGAAAACAGCTTAAAAATCCTTTTCACATTTTCTGAAATCATCAAATATGTAAATTGTAAAGTCAGTTCATAACTTTTCAACATTTTCAGCATATTTGGAGCCATCAAAATCTGCTAGTTCTGCTTTTCTGAGAGCCAGAATAGGAAAATGAGTCAGTTTTATTATTTTCAACTGGGTCTTAAAAGGTTGTAATTTCTTCTCAAATGAAGAAATGTATTCGTACATCTTGTTCACCAACTGATGTGTACCTTGCAAGTCACATTTAAATCTTGCATATGCTGTATGATGTCAGTTAGATAAGCAAGGTCATTTAACCAGTCATCATTGCTTAAATAGGCAACATCTTGTTTGCTTATTTATCGTGAACTGTTCAATTTCCTTTCTTAAGTTCCAAAATCAGTTTAAAGCTGCAGCTTTACTGAGCCAACGACTTGCAGTGAGATATAGAATATCAGGGTAATCAGAGTCCAGTTCTTCTAAAAAGGACTTTAATAGCCGATGGTTCATTCCACGAGCGCGAATATAATTCACACACTGAATCACATCTTTCACGACATCCACGAAACCAAGTACCTTTGTGCACACGTTTATAATGCAGTGATTAACCACAACCCGTTCTGTACCAATGGTGTCCAAAAACTTCTTGGTGAATCCATTGGTTCTCCCTGTCATTGTGCTCCATCAGTACTCAATCCACACAGTTTGAAAGGGTCAAGTTCAAATTTCTCCATCAGCCTCAAAGCTTGTTCACTAATGTAATGGCCAGTTGTTGTTGAAGGCATACTGGCTATGTCTAAAAATTCTTCAATTACTTCAAAATTGTCAGTAACTCCTTTTCATTTGGTATGGTAAATTCAAAAACTTTAAAACTGGTTTATGAAAAAAATAAAAAATAATTCGTGGCTAAATAATAAAAACAAACACTATTAGCTGGGGCCACACTAACTGGACTGGCGGGCCGGGTTGTGGTCCGTGGGCCGCCTGTCCACCCCTGATCTACACCAAAGTATTACGAACAAAAATAGCTTGGACTACCTCTCCTTGGAGTGTCCGTACAATAATTGATCAAAACCCCTCCTTACCTACCCTCAACACTCAGTACAAATTAACGCTTTTACAAACTTCTCTGTGTCTCTTATTCATGGTCCACTGACCTTCATACATGTATCTAACTGTTCAATCTGTAACACTTACAGTTGCAGACGTAGCTTCCGTTAGTGTTGACGCATTGAGAGTTGACGGGGCAGACGGAAGGCGAACTTTGGACAAGGCACTCGTTCACGTCTTCAGCACAGATGGCGCCAGTCCAGCCAGCCTTGCAGACGCAAACTCCACTCAATCTGTCGCAGTTGTCCGTGTTGGACTGGATGCAACTACAATTCCCGGCACAGCGAGGTCCATACCTAAAACTAGAACAGTCTTAGAACAAAAGCGAAATAAGTGAATTACACTTGTAAAAGAATTATAGCCTAGCTAGGCTATTTCATAATGTTTAAACTCTCAAGAGCAAATTTACTGACTTCATTCTTAAATCTCTTTAGAGCAATCAATTCAAATAACATCGCGTTGACATCGCGTTTAATTGCGTTTAATAGCTTTATAGCAATTTTAATAACCTAGAAAATCTAAAATCGGCACACGCACCACATATCTATATATAAAAATCTGCAATTTACGGATATTTTTATGTTTTTATTTTAAATGTTTGAAAACTCCATATAAAGCTCAGTGTTTAAAACCATTGCAAATTTAAGAGAGTGTGCGATCTAGTCATAACATCTATATCAATGGAAAGTGATGTATCCTTTGTACTTACTGTGCGCTGTAAACGAAGCGATGAACCCCTTCCTAACAACACTTTGATCTGTCGTGAACGTCAGTCGCATTGAGTTGGTCGTGGACTGTATAAAATTTAAAACATTCGTTCCGCAATATTTCCCAATCAGTCTGCCAGTTGAAGCGCCATCAAAAACTTCTAATGAGTCCCATATACATTTATTATTCTCCTCCAACACAAAGTCCAAAATGCTGAAAGAAATGTGACATGCAAAAAAATGTGACTGATGTGAATTTTGCTATACCACAGCACTTTGCTATACCACAGTACTTTGCTATACCACAGCACTTTGCTATACCACAGCACTTTGCCCACATACCTGGTAAAAGTGTCTAGCCTTCAACAGGATTCAAATTCAAACCCAGGTCCTGGCTATACAATGCATTAATATTATGTCGGAATATAGTTAAGTGACATTGATGAACGCAGCTTCAATTGCCCGGTGGAGCAATTTGGGTCCGATGGAATTTATTTACTATGCATAAGTCCATTAATCGAAGACGTTTTACGTTCATCAATATAAATCAATTTGTATTTAACTTAGATAAAATGCTTATTATATTAAATGTATTACTATTTTCACAACGGTTAAAAGATAATATAAAGATAATATCTTTAATTCATTTCTCCTAAAATTATAAAAACATAGATCTATATAATTATGTCCATTTCAATCCATTTTATTATTTTACATCTGATTTCTTATTACATTTTTTTCATGTTTCGTACACAACTGATTGAAGATATCTATTTAGTATTTATATACTATATAAGATATAAATTTAGAAAATAGCAAACTTTTTAACGTAACTCTAACTTCTAAACTATCTTGTGTACAAGTCAAAAGAAGGAACTGAGTCCAAATAGAATTATGTTTCTAAAGAATATCTAGCTCCTTTAAGAAAAGAGTAAAAGTCTGTTTGCTACTATCCTGGCCACCCTAATTTGGATGTGTCTGCATCACTGAAGACTGAAGACTCACCTGTTCCAGTAGCAGTATTCGCGTGTAGGCCCTACATATTATATACATTTCCGTCTGTTGTTCGTTGTCTGTACTCTGTCGTCAGCGCATAGAACTGTCATCAACGGGATAGGCGCTATACAATCACTATTATTATTATTATCACTTAACCCCATGCCATACGTTTTTATAAAATTTCTTTATTGGTTCAAACAGTTGGAAATTCAGCTTGATAACAAAAATGGCTTACTGAAGATGTTTAACATAGTAATTCTGTGTTAAATAAGTTAATTAAAAAAATATTTTTCAAATGCTTTACTTTATTTTTCGTATTATATTATAAAAACTAAATGTTAATAATAATGAAATTACCTTAATGAGATGATCGTGTTGGCAGGCGAATATATTGTCCAAGTGCAAAATGTGTTATCCAAATAGTTCCTTGGGTAATTAGGACTTGAAATATAGCCATTAGTAGATGTAATGTTTGTGTTGCAGGCTGAAAAAAAAACATTAAGCTATTTTTAGATTCCAAAATTGTAATGTCGTTCTTTTAAATTATATGTTAGAATTTTTTAAAACTAGACTTATCTTTATGTAAACGTATTGTTTTCAAGTCATATTAAAAAAGTATATACACAATTGTTTTTTGTTTAGCTGCGTAATCTCCATACCGGTGAATGATTAAGGAGGCATTTGCAAAACATCATTGTAATCCGGTTAATCTTTAGTCATTTGGTTAATCTTATCTCATCCCGTACGATGTAAAGTTGTCAAAATTGGTACTTTCTTGTACCGAAAGTGCTATGTTAGAATCTTGGAGAAGGCTTTTACATTTTCCCGGTCCTGGAGGATGTCCCCGAGTCTACCCGATTCCGATTGGTAGCAGGTACATTGGAACATTGTTTGAGGTATAATATAGGCAGCTGGTCATTGTTCTAACCATACAATCCCTGGTATGCAAAGGAAAATAGTGAAAGCTGCTTCACCGGCAATATGGATCAATTTGATCCGACACGATTACCACTATAGGCTACTTAGTTTGTAGCATTCTAATGTTTAATTTGTTCTGTTCTTATTGTCACGTGCGAAATCAGCTACTGCCGTATAATAATATATTTAGAAATGTAATATTTATACATTCTTTTGATTCACATCCCTCATGGATCTCACAAGGTTGTACAAGAATTAGTATTGGTGTTATTTTAGTAGATTTGATATTTATTTGGCTCGTAGGATGTGCTTTAAGTTTTTAGTAAATGAATTAGGTAACTATACCTTAATATAGAGGAAATCCACAATCCTGTTTGAATATGTTAAACACAATTTTATTCCAACAAGTTGAAATTATGAATATAACAGCAACACAGAATACAGGTACCAACAGTATAGGATGAAACTTAAATCAGTTGAGATTATTTGATATAGTATTAAGCCGTAATAACGTATCTTTTAAGAAAGTGGTCAAGAACAGTCCTCACACAATAGCGCCCAAGCTAGAACTGACTAACGATCTCCAACCCTCGTGCGACTTATGACGCATTTTAATGCTATGACGTAGTGTCTAGACATATACATGTTTTATTCCTAACACGGAAACATTTCGGGTTTCAGATTATTTCTTTTGAACTTTAATTAATAATAATAGAACCAATATAATTATGGAAATAAAACTACTTTCGTAACATTATCAACCCCCTTCTGTAACCTATCTTTTGAAGACGATACAGGTTTTACAAGTTTCACCAACTTACTTGAGTAAACTCCTGTAAGACATGTGTAGCCTGACTCCTGGAACAGACACGTAGTGTTTGCAGGGCAAGGGTTGGAGAGACAAGGGTCAATCCTCTGTGAGCAGTCACTTCCTGTCCAGCCACTCAGGCATGTGCAGAAGCCAGTTTGGTTGTTGCATGACGCAGTGTTGCTACGGACGCAAGGGCAAGTCATAGAACAGCCATAATCATAGGTCCATGGGTCGCAGGCTAAAGAAGAAAAAAGAATAAGATCTTGAGGTCTATGTTAATCTATATATATTGATTTTAAATGTTTTAAATTTTAGCTTTGAATGATAATTTTCATTGCATCAAAGTGTTTTATGTATTTGTTTAAGTCATATTGTTGAAATAATGATATTTTAAAAAAACACATTCTTAAGCCTATAGAAATACGGCTGCCTTTGTTCACCACTAGACAAAGAAAACTAGAAAAAGCACGTGCTTTTGTCACGTGATTGCAAATGTTCTATTGTTTCTTACCTTATGCTATACAGAAAAACCTGATGCTAAAATGCTAATGGTGTATTGACAATCTTTATTTACTTACTAATATACATTTGTTAAGACTGTTAATGATACAGTAAAAATGCTTCAAGAAAAGTCTTACATTAGTATGTTTATAATTTTTGTGAATGCAATATAAAAAAAAACAAAAAAACATTTGCCTTACAGTATGTCATTTCGTATGTTGCAATAAATCCTCTGCCGTCGACTGACTCGTCAGATTTGAACACAATGTACAGGGCATTGGTTGAGGTATTGGTTGAGGCATTCGTAGTTTTGGTTGTGGATGTCCAGACGAACTGTGACGTTCTGTTGCAGTCATGTAGAATTCGTTGCGCGCTGATACTGGCTCCGTTGTACACATCCAGGTAGTCGTAGAGACAGTTCTCTACAGTCTCCAGGTTCAGGTCGCTCAGTCTGAACACATACACACACAGTACAATAGATTTACAATTCGTGTTTTACCATTTTGAGTTCGCACATCAATGGTCTAAAACTAGGCTATTCTAAGTACCAATATGACCAGTATCCATTATCTGTGTTTAACTCGCATTTCATAGGGAAGCTAATCTCCTAACACTAATAAGTTAAGGGTTAGTCGTGTCTACTGAACAAGCGGCTGTGGACCAACTGGTTTGCTGTCATGGAGGGTTAGGTGGGGTATTCCGTGGTAAGGATACTCTTCCAAAAAATGCCTCATACTTTACTTAAGGGACCCCATTAAACTTAATCTTCCGCGGAGACAACCTAGTCTAAAGCCGTGAATTTCATTTAGTAGACAAAAGTATAATCATATCACGAGTTTCAATAAAAACAGTAGATATTATATGTTTACCAATTTTACCGTTGCCAATTTTACCGCTTTGTGAGTTTTGCCAAATTTACCTTTGCCGAAAATACCGTGGCCAAATTTACTGTGAAAAATTCGTATAGATCATAACCTGCATTAGTATTTACCTAAGCTATTTAATAGTTCCTGACAAAATTAACAGTTGTAAACGTATTCCAGCTATTGAGTCGAATCTGTCTGTATCGTAGTCTGTGTCTGTGCTAGCCACACGGAGATAAGGGGTCAAATATAAAATATCTAAGGACCAGCGCCACCAATCACCCTTGTCTCATTTTCCCCTGTTCTTGTACCTAACACGCGACAAAAGGTAAATCTTAAAATAATGAGTTTTTAATTTCTTTTGAAAATAATGATATAATTTTTCTGTCTGGGCTGAATGGGGAGCCGATTCAAGATTTTCCGGCCCGATGTAGATAAAGTTCTCAGGCCATTGGTCGTCAAGGAGAAATGGGGCACCTCCAGAAGTGAGGAGTCAACAGAACGAATGAAGAACATATTATGTAAATGACTGCAGAGTAATCAGAATGTTTTTATTTCGCTTCAATACTGTTTTTCTGCTAGGACACAACAGTAGCTAAATCAATTTTAGCAACATTCACCTTAACGTAATCAGTTGGTTGAGTGTTCCTTCGATTGTCCAGCCACAGGTGAGACTGTTTCCATACCCGTTGGGGTAGCCAGGACTCGCAATGGTTCCACTGGACGCTGTTAGTTTACCACCACAAGATGCTGAAAATAGAACCAATCCAAGATACTTTATAAAATTATTATCCCTTTATTTAAGTGTGTGGCGTACAGTGGCCTAAATGAGATATGTTGCATTGCTAGAAATAAGGTGTAATCTAAATTTGATTGAAGATGGTGAAAAATAAAATCCGCATAGACTTTAGACATTCTTGTCTGTTTTGTGTACCACTGATCAGTAAATCAGTAACCTTATAAACCAAATTATAAGTAAATGGAACTTAAATATTTTATTAGACTGGGCAAGCAGAGCTATTTTCACTGGCACGCGGAAGAACCCCCAAATATGCAACTCAAGTCTCTTCTTTCGAGAAATTGATTGGTGAATCAGATTGACCTTTAGGCTGTAAGCACGCGTAATGAGTTATAAATCCTACTTTGACACAATATTAACAAAAGGTTGTCAACCATTGGTCTTGACCACGTTGCGATGAATGATTCGGGCCAAGCGATCTTAAAATCCCAAAATCAAGAGAAGTCTTCAAAACAACAAGTATTTGATATACCAAGTCTTAGGTGTGAGTATGCAGGGTGTTTGGTTTATTATGCCCCGAGGAATAAGCCACGATTACACATGGAATGTGAGGCAACGGCTTACGATTTTTTTCTAATGTGGCACCATAAATAATATCAATTAAATAGTTTTACAGGGAGATACAGATCAAAATGTGAATGCAATAACTCGCTACCTGTCTTTGTGTAGAAAGCTGAAAATCCTCTTCCAGTGACGGTACCATTAGTTTTGAAAACAATGAGCAGCTGACCACTCTTGGAGTCTCTCACTGTTGGTATAGTGCGTCCGCAGAAATTTCCCAGCGACTGGGACGTAGCCGTTGGTCCATCGTACACTTTAACAGAGTCTGCAGCACAGTTAGTAGAATTTTCCAAATCGAAAGCGTCAAAACTGAAATTAAAATAAAAGTTTACACATAAATTATGATATGAAATCTTTTTTACCTTAAACATTTTGTATATTTCTGCCAAGATCAGATCTATGAATTTATTTATGGTGGAAGTAAATCACATTTCTACAGAAGTTATAATACTTTACCGTAGTGAAACTCTGGAACCGTAAATAATCCAGCAAACGTATGTATTGTCAGTGTAGTTGTTGGGATAGTTTGGACTGGATATGAAGCTGGCGTTACCATTCAGTATGGTAGGGATGCATGGTGAATCTAAACGAGAGTCATAGAAAGTTTCAGATACAAGAAGATATGATAAGATTTAGAATAAAAAATAAATATTTCAGAGAAAACCGTTAAATGTTCGAACACGTCATTGAAAATGCGCTCTACGCGCTAACTATAATCTTCGTCCAATTATTAATAAATAATAGATTAGGGAAAAGGGTTGTTTGCAGAATTGTCTAGATTCAAAGAAAAGATCAGCGGCGAAGCAGTGTTATGGCATAGCTTATGCTATAAGTTAACTCCTCAGTCAGAATAGATCCATATGTGGCCGAGTTCAGCTGGCGTACATTCGAATCTTGGTCAAGGCTATGATTTTTTCCCGGGTTTGAAGGGTAAAACTGAGTCTTCCTAGCTCTAAACTGAGTCTTCCTAGCTCAAAACTGAGTCTTCTTAGCTCAAAACTGTATTCCTAGCTCAAAACTGAGTCTTCCTAGCTCAAAACTGAGTCTTCCTAGCTCAAAACTGAGTCTTCCTAGCTCAAAACTGAGTCTTCCTAGCTCAAAACTGAGTCTTCCTAGCTCAAAACTGAGTCTTCCTAGCTCAAAACTGAGTCTTCGTAGCTCAAAACTGAGTCTTCCTAGCTCAAAACTGAGTCTTCCTAGCCCAAAACTGAGTCTTCCTAGCTCAAAACTGAGTCTTCCTAGCTCAAAACTGAGTCTTCCTAGCTCAAAACTGAGTCTTCCTAGCTAAAAACTGAGTCTTCCTAGCTCAAAACTGAGTCTTCTTAGCTCAAAACTGAGTCTTCCTAGCTCAAAACTGAGTCTTCCTAGCTCAAAACTGAGTCTTCCTAGCTCAAAACTGAGTCTTCGTAGCTCAAAACTGAGTCTTCCTAGCTCAAAACTGAGTCTTCCTAGCTCAGAACTGAGTCTTCCAAGCTCAAAACTGAGTCTTCCTAGCTCAAAACTGAGTCTTCCTAGCTCAAAATTTGAGTCTTCCTAGCTCAAAACTGAGTCTTCCTAGCTCTCATAGGGAAAGGTAAATGCGTATGGGAATTGTGAGAGATACAATAATCCCAACGCTTTCTTTCAGGGTTCGAAAATGTTTTGCGATATTGATTGTAATTCAGAAGGGCTAACTGGTCAACTGAAGCAGCAATTTTATCCCTGCCCTTTTTTAAAAAAACTAAGGAACTGAAAAATGAAAGGAGAACAAACTAAACATAGATACAAATCAGCTTTAAACAATTTCAATTTGTTTTTGTTTTTCTCAAATTTAATTGTCTGTAATCTTATTCCACTTAATCAGCTTGGGGTATACGTATAATTATTTTGCAATTTAACTTTGTGTTAGTGAAACAAGTGTGCATTAAAATTAAATAACCATTTAGACATCTATATTTAATTCAATATTTAATGAATTTAATTTCTGATGGGAAAATTTAATCATTTCATTTTTTTCGACATAGCCTTCAAGAGGATTGTGCCCATCATCATTATTGCCCGTCACCCCAACTCGGGAATGGGCCGTCAACCAGAGTTCTCCAGAGTCCTCTGTCCTGAGCCATTCTCTCTAATTGTGTCCAGCTGTACACCCATCTTTGCAGTTTCTGCCTCAAGGTCGCGTTGCCAGGTATTTCTTTCGGTGGCCCATTTTCCGCTTGCTTTGGGGGGGGGGGGGGGGAGGGGTTCCACTTCAGTATCTGCCTGGTGACGTCAGATTTCAGTTTGCATAGAATGTGCCCATACAAATGTCAAAACGCATTGTCTGCGACATTGTTTGGCATCGAGGAGACAATTTCGTTCAGAAATACAATGTTAAAGTAGAACTCCTGAGAACAAACGAAAACATCAACGAAAGAACCTGTGGTATAATAGAGAAATGGGGGAATTGGAGAAAAGTGAGGTAAAATGAAGACGTATCCTCTTGTGGTGTAATCTTACGTGTTCGTTTCTTTAAGAAGTTTAGGTTTAATTTTGAATTAGCTATATTTTTTTAAATTCAGCCATAAGTACTGAAAATTTCAAGATTTTCAATGTCACGCTGAAGATTACCTTGAGGCAAGGACTACTG
This sequence comes from Anisus vortex, assembly GCA_949126835.1. NCBI lineage: Eukaryota > Metazoa > Mollusca > Gastropoda > Planorbidae > Anisus > Anisus vortex. Next base: position 40,085,883 of record OX421500.1, on the reverse strand, counting down.
AAGACAGGACATGCAGGCTTGAATTTCTGACTTCCTAGCTAAGGCCAGTTTTTTTAACAGTAGCGATACACTCCCTTGGCGCAGTGATATAATGTTAACTATTATTAAGTAACTAACAAAATTCTTTACTAATATGATTCATTGTATTAATGGTTTATGTCATTTTCATTTATTTAATGACAAAGAACGATCTAATAGCCATTAAAATGTCTTAATAATTACCAAGCATGAGCGCACTATTTTTTAATGAGTATGAATAGAAGGCACAGTTTGGTTCCAACATGGATACTTGTTGTTGATATTTTACTTCACTGCGTTTGTTTTCAATTTTTCGATCGTGTATTTTTATCAAAATGCCTAAAAAAGTGGTGTAGTTAATTGTAAAGGTAATTATAATGCTGCCAACAAGTGTAGTTTGTTTAAAGTTCCAAATAGTGCATGTATACCATTATTGAAAGCAGAAAATATGAGAGGAGAGCACAATGTATTGTTTGTTTATTTTTAACTATCACAGTCAATTTACATTCTTTATATTCCTTGGTCATGAAAACACAAATAAATTTTGCCATAGACATAGAAATCAAATTACCGTATTTATAATAATGGTACATGTACCACTTGGCAAAATTCTCAACCCAAATAATCGACTTACTTCATAATCACTTTTTTTTTAGAGGTTGTGCATTTGTCTCTTAATTATAAGCGAGATAAACTTTATGGGTGGGTTACGTTTTTCCCTTTTTAGGTCAAGAAATAACGATTTTTTTAAAAAAAATTTTCACGTTATTTTATTCCTTAGGTGACCCCCCACACGAAACCGTCAACACCAACCGCATATATATATAGGGTATCATGTGTACGGCCCTAATCATTCAATCATCTAAATAGATCTTAAATAATATTCAAATACTCTTTTAAACCCTCTCAATCCTAACCCCTCATTAGTAAACGGCCCTGCACATTAACTTTATTGACAGTATTGACATTATTGACATTAATTATGTTAGTTACTTAATAATAGTTTACTTCATATATAAGCGCGACAAGCGAGTGTATCGCTACTGTTAAAAAAACTGGCCTTAGCTAACTAAGTCAGAAATTCAAGTCTGCACGTCCTGTCTTCAGTAGTCCTTGCCTTGAGGACAATTCGAATGAATGAGGTCTATGCAGAATGATATCCCGGTCACGTGGTGTTGACTAGATACACTTAGAAACATTAACAATGTTTTAATGCGCTGCTTGTTGGGTGCGCAAATTCTACCGCTAAATTATTATGTAAAGAATATAAAAATACAAAATATCTTTTCATCGATTTCCTTTGAAAGATCAACAAATTGGTGTTGTTCTTTAATAATTGAATGTCTATAATCATTGTTGCTTCCGTGAGCATCATTTATAATATCACACTATTCAAGGATATGTGGAAAATTAAAATTTTTAATAATCATAGGTGCCGATAAGATCAATGTAAGATCAGCCAATTTTTTTTCGTTTAGACAACATCATGTGATATATTTTCTGTCTCTAAGGAATTGTGCATAGACCTCATTTTAGGGTGCTGGCACGTTTAAGGAATAAGAAATCCCATGTCAGCCTACTCTTACCAGAAAGATGTCTATCTTTGATTTTGACTTAGAACTATCGCTAAAAAGTTTGCACATTAGATATTAATAAGTGGGAAAAGAAAATGCAACTTAACAAATTCTTCCAACGAGGGCCAAGAATGAAGTCACGAGAATCAGCTGATAAATTGTTCAGTTCTCTACTCAATGCTAGTCCACTGAAAGACCAGACCATGTTCACAATTGTTTCAACTATTCCCCCATTAACATTTACAAAAGATTATAATTCTTATAAAAAAAACTACATCTCATAGAACTGTGTGTATATAAAAATCTGAAGCTTTGAACTCTTTGACCTAACGAGTCATCTACCTAAACATCACGTGGGTGTACTATTTCAATTTTTGTACAAATTTATTACATACTATTTATAATAAACCTAAAAACACTAATGGGTGGAAGGACAAAGAATAAAGTAGTAATAATAAAGAAAGCATTACATTCTATCTTAGTAATCTTAGAAACACAACAGTACAGTATATTATGAAACTCGGATAAAGTTTAGGACGAAAACCCTTTTCTTATCCCTAATGCGAGAACAAATGTATATAAGTACTTTTTCTTTCCAAGTGGCACCCGAGCATGGAATGGATTGCCTGAACAAACCAAGAAAATCAGTAACTTAACATCACTTCAAACACTAAACAAAATGCTTAATTTGACTCCAACTACGGATAAATGTAGGTAGTAAAAATTTATTTATAGAAGGAGCGTATGTAATAGATCAGATATGATCTAAAAAAAGGTCATTATACACCTGAAAGTGTGTAGATAGCAATAATGCCCTGCCTCACGCCATCATTGTCTTTTTTTTCCCGGGATCTGGAGAATAAACCCGAGTCTACCCAGCTCTGATTGGTACCAGGTACATTGTTTAATGTATAATATTCAAGTTTTGACCATACAATCCATTGTATGCCTTGGCCAAGGAAAATGGTCAAAGCTGCTTCAATGGAAATATTGATCATTTTGATTACTACTATACTTAGTTTGTAGCGGTCTATTGCTTGATGTGTTCTGATCAACACCCTCTGTAACCTATCGACCGAAGACGGTTTACAAGTTTCACTAACTTACTTAAATAGACATCTCCAATCCTCTGTGAGCAGTCACTTCCTGTCCAGCCACTCATGCATGTGCAGTAGCCAGTTTGGTTGTTGCATGACGCAGTGTTGCTACGGACGCAAGGGCAGGTCAAGGAACAGCCGTAACCATAGGTCCATGGGTTGCAGACTACAGAAATAAATGGATTAAAACTTGAGATATTCTTAGTGCGAGATATGCCAGTACATATTCTCAAAGGTACATGCTCAGAAGAAGTGTCCTATAACAATGTTTATTTCAGTTAGACATTAATTAAAAAACACAGAATGTTAAAAAATGTATTTAGTATAAATATATACGTATAACTAGATATTAATAACACAATTAAAGGTTCTTTCTTGCAAAATCGTTTTTAATTGTGTTAACAAGAACAAATACACTTTTCTTTGTATATAAATACTTTTTCTTTCCAAATGGCACTCGGGCATGGAATGGATTGCATGAACAAACCAGGAAAACCAATAAATTAATATCATTTCAAACACTAATCAAAATGCTTGATAAGACTCCGACCACGGATAAGTGTAGGAAGCAATAATTTTATTTTCAGAAGGAGCCTCTGTAATAGATTAAATAATGTTTAAATAGGTCATTACGCACCTGGAAATGTGTAGGTAGCAATAAAGCCCTGCCTCACGCCATCATTGTCTGAGCTGAAGTACAGATGAAGTTTGTTTCCAGTTGACCTCACTTTGATGTTTGAGACTTCTGATTGGCTCATTGCCCCGCACAGTGTGACCAATGGCACTGAGTTTGACGTATCCCCGTCGTACACGCGAACGAAATCATTGCACGAGTTGTTACTCCCTTCAACATCGACTCGATAAAATCTGAGTTAGAAACAACATAGGCAAACATAAGAGTGAGTTAACAGTTATTTATTATTCAAGTCTAGTGCCCGATGTGAAAGTACACATGACACAAGCGCTGGTCCCTTTATCATATATGTCACAATGTTGACACTGAGAGGGGTGCGGGGTAGTGGTTGAGTGGGGTTAATGGTGGCTGGTTGTCGTGGGGGTATGAGGTACCAATGCTGAATCGTCCTGGAACAATGATTACGTTTCTCTCCTGGCTCGTTGAGATGTTATGACGTGCATAAACAGACAGTTCTAAGGTAAGCAAGCAAATCTCTGGTTACAGTTCATGTGTTTATTTACGTTTCAATCCAATGATGAGATATACATATGAATTTATACAGTAATGCTGACACTCAGTATATGGTAATGTTATGGAATCCAAAGTTAGGCTACACAACTAAACTGATGAAACTACGTTTACTGGCTAGACCGCTATATATATATATATCTAACATGTGGGGCGATATAATACTTGAAATATATATGAATTTGCACAGAAATGTCTAACACTAGTAAATGGTAATGTTATGGAATCCAGCGTTAGGTTACACAACTATACTGGTGAAAAATACGATTGCTGGCTAAATCTCTACAAGTCCAAGTATACAGTGTTGGGAGTTAAGCCAAGACGATGCTTCTTGCCTGAGAGCCGGGGAAAAACTACTAAAGTTTAGTTGAGCGGGCTTTTCGTGAACATTAGTCACGTGAAAGCTCCTCTGTTTATTGGGTGATTACATTAAATTAGTTTTACCTATAAGTACATATGACTCCCATTGGTCCGTTCAAACATATATTTACATAAAGGTAGATGTATTGGAGGGAGAATGGAGTGGGGTTAGGTGAACAATTATACCGCCCAAACTGCGGGTGGTAGGGGTGTAGATGAAATAATTACTACCGCCCGCAACTCAGCGGGGGTGAACAAGGGAGACGGGGGGGTCGAAGTGGGTGGGGATAGTGGCTGCGAGGAGCGGTGATGGGGGGTCTAGATAAAGGACGATTGATACAGACGTCATGCTGAGTGGAGGGAAATTATCTCCCTTTGATAGAATTTTACGTGGTCATCTCAAATAGCTGGGCGTCGGTTGGACGAGAAATAGTATGTAGGTGCGGAAGTTTCCCCGGTCAATTTCTGGGCCCAACGGGACAATAAAGGAATAACGAATTGAGCCGCTACTCGCTCGTGAGTTGGGTGGGTAAAGGGGAGATAAGTGGGGGGGGGGGTTCGCGTAATGCTACATATATCATGTTGAAATAACAACATGAATGAATATTTACTATGCAAGCACATTAAAAAAACAGCATGAATAAAAAGTTAAAAAATATTATAGAAATATATACATTAAGGTATTCACAACATGCACTCTTCATTCATTCGAGGTTTAGTACCAATGTGGTTGTATTGATTAGCAAACTCTGAATTGGGAATGAGAAGAGTGTAGTGAAGGTTAAGAACATGTGAGGAAGAGGGGTGGCGGGGTGTTTCAATTGCGTAAGAGAGGGAGAAGATAATAGCTTCAGACTACTCTTCTACTCCCTAACCTAAACTTAAGCTAATCTACTTCTAGTTCTATACTACTATTTACGTGAGTTAATAAGTTACGATTAAGTCCAAGATCGTGACAATATAAACTGTATTCGCTTTTTAACGAAAAGTAAGTATCCCTTGAATACCAATTTGTCGGAGGAGGGGGCAAATAAAGCAGCGTTCACAAATTTATGTAGCCCTGGCATATAAAGGGATATGTGTTCAGCACAATGCCCAGCTGCCTTACAAATCATCAACTACTTTAATAAAGTACCCATCATAGCAGGGTAGTCGTAAACAGGACCCTTATTATTATGACATTATATTTCATTTTGCAATGTTTTTAGAGCTTTTTTTGCTTCAGTCACATGACGCAACATTCTCCCTACATCACAATTGTCTTTAGCCTATTAATACTAGATGCTTTGACGAAGAAGACCACTAATGGCATCCGTCTTTATTGAAGTAAAAAGACAATGCTTACACCAAACACATCAAGAATAAAGAGTAGCTAATTTCATTCCGTCAAGTATTAGGCCCATGTAAACGATGTGTAGTCCATTTCTAAATTTCAGTAATATGCTTAGATATAACTTAAAACTGTATTGTAACTGACCTTAGATCAACAACTTGTCCTGCTGTGGCGGCAATTGTCCAGCGGCAACTCACGTTAGTAGGGTAATTGTTTGGGTAGCCAGGAGACTTGAGTACACCGTAGGAAGATGTCAGGAGACCTCCACATCGTACGTCTAAATATCCAATGAAAAAAAGTAAGTTTTAATGAACTATTTTTTCCGAATAAACTTATTAGTACTTTTTTTTATACATGAATTAATAATTACTTTTTACAGCTATAGGTCTATATATAATATTTTCTTGTTATATTTACTGATAAAATCATCCATTAACTGCTTGACATAAAATCATTATGACCTTCTTTACAGACTAAATCCTTTACGAAATTTTACGAATCGGTTCTATATTTTTTTACTGTAACATTTCTTTAAGTAAATTTATAATTTATAAATTAGTATAATTAAGTATAATAAATATAAATACATAAGTATAATTTAAAAAGTCGGCATTTCAATGAAACATAAAAATGTCATTCAGCTAGTCGTCTGAAATAAACACAAAATAAAATTTAGTTAGAAGTCTGAAATAAACACAAAATGTTATTCAGCTAGAAGTCTGAAATAAACACAAAATGTTATTCAGCTAGAAGTCTGAAATAAACACAAAATGTTTTTCAGCTAGAAGTCTGAAATAATTAATAAACACAAAATATTATTCAGCTAGAAGTCTGAAATAAACACAACATGACATTCAGCTTGACGTCTGAAATAAATTTAAAGTGCCGCTGACCTGACACATTTTGAGACTGTCCAGTGGATATCCAAGCCAAGAGAGCTATCATAAACATCCATGTCCACTTGACCGGTCTGTCCATTTGTACTTATTTCAACTATAGTCTATAGAGGAAAAATTATTACTATCATTGTAAATATATATAAATATATATTATTTATAATAAATCGGGTATCTCGGTTTAACGTAAACACTGGTTACATATTTTAAATAATTGTATAATTTTATAAGCCTTTTAAAAGGAAAATTGCTGTTAAAAATGTGGAAATAGAATCAGTATTTGTACTCTTTCTCTCTCTCTCTCTCTCTCTCTCTCTCTCTCTCTCTCTCTCTCTCTCTCTCTCTTTCTCTCTCTCGCTCTCTCTCTTTTTTTCTCTCTATATATCTATCTATCTCTATTATATACCGTGTATATATATTGTTATGGACGTCTCTATGATGACTATTATTACGACTCGTTAAATCGGATTCAATGCATATAGTTGTATCTTTATTAGAAGTCTCTAGATTCTGCTAATCTGTAGCCCAAGCTAGGGGTTCCTTGACTGACAGGTCTATGCAGCAATGTAGTTATATTCGTGATAATTATCTTCAACACCTTTCTCAACAATGATAGATCAAACAACTCCAGTTGTTGAATAAACAATTTTATTTAATTTGTAGACTCAATATAAACGATCAATAAACGCATCCACTGATGGTAAAATAAGTATTTCAAAATAAATGGCATATAATGTACAAGTATTAATATAGCGACTTCACTCTACAAACTTTCCAACTGAACTAACTTTAAGGAGGTGGGGACTTTACAAAGAAAACTATCATCGAAGATTCTACAGGGTCTTAATACGCATTTTAACCTCTTTCTCTATAATTACTACGATCCAGAATTATCCTCCAATTTCCACGGGGTTGGACGAATTATTTTATTTAAACTGCCCTCAGGGCACAAAGGTCAAACCTTGGTCGCCTTGGACTCTGATACGCACTTGTTAAGAGGTCAATGCCTTACTACGTCATTCATTTATGACCGATATTCGTAACACGACCACCCTTAAAAAGTTTTATAATTATTTCTTTTACATTTTAACAATACTAAAAAAAAATTAATTTTAAGGAATAATTATAAAAGAAAATATTCCGGGGAAAACAATACAGTTCAATTGGCTATCCCAATAATTCAATCGAACTGATAACAATAACATATAATATATGAAATATAAGTTAATGTTCTCAAAATGGCTTAACTACAGTCATTCAATCATTCAATTTTTAATTCAAAACAATGGACAATTAAATTGTTTATCTAAATCTTGTATACAAGAAAAATACATAGGGATAAATATTATACAATTTAATAATTTCTATTACATGAACATTCCACTGTAATAAAAACTCTCGCGTCCATTTAATTATAAACTAATATCTTTTACAATTAAACAACAAAAGAAAACAAAATCACTTAATGTCTATTCAGACACAACTTATTTTTCATAAGGAGAAAAAACGCTTTATTGAAGAACACTAGGCTTGACCTAATTACTTTACAACAAAAAAGATTATTGCTCGTGTAGACAGTATTTTTTTTTCAAGCCTGTAGGCTGACTAACAGTAACACATTATACAACTGTCGGTGACGGGACACAGAAATTTAGGTCAATTCCGCACTCTCTCTCTCTCTATTCCTTCTTTCACTCTCTCATTCTCAATTGATTTTAACAATGTTGACATGGCTATGCAAATTTTTACCTCATCACAGCTTAGGTCAAAAATTGCTACGCGATTAAAAAGTTATCTTTTTAATGATCATTATTTCACAACTATTATCTCAAAATTACATTCATTTATGTTAGTTTAAGGAAATGAAAAATGGTCTGTTCACGAATTAAAATAGTTTATAGACAATTTCATTAAAAATATTTCAATCTTTCATTTTACCATGACCTTTCTACGTCATTATTTTCTTTTTAAAAGAGTTCACATCGTAGCAGTTTTTAATTGAAACATTCTATCTTTCATGCAGACATGGATTTACTTGAAAGAAATTTGGTTAATTTACTTAATTAACTATCAATCAAAGCAGATTATATTATCTTCATACAATCTTAGTACTAAACAGTAAGTACTTATTTTCTGTAGATTACATTAAAGACATTTCAAATACAATATTATTGACATACAAAAGATTAAAGCATAGGCTACTATTAATTTTCAGACAGAAATCAATTTAACAATTTTTATCAAAACAATTGCTGGTCTGAATAGTTCCATATCCAAGCTTTTCAGTCAGTAAGGTTGGAATACATTGCTCTTTTCCATTCCATAAAGGTTTTATTCATAGGTTCTAGGTTCTCCTGTTCCTCACAGTGTTCAGGTCTACCCAGTCTTTTGATTGTCAGTACAATTCATTCAATCTATTTTAACTAATACAAAAAAAATAGATTAGTTTTACAATCTTGACATGAAATCCTTAATTAATAATACATTTGTTGAACATTGGTATGTCAACATTATAAATTCTCAACAATGAAATTCTCAACCATTCTGGTTTACAGTGTCAAGTCAGTGGCACATCCTAAATTTATACAAAACAAGGATAATTTTTATTTTACATTAGTTTCACTTCTGGTCTGCTTTTCATGTAACAGTATCCTAAAAGTGAAAAATCATATATAATACATTTCTTGGAATTCTTGTTAGTCATAGTTCTGTCTCGCAGCAACTATTTATACCCTACATTATCATACATTCAATGATAATAGAACAAATGAATAAATTCACATAGAAGAAATTTGCATACTGACTCAGTAAGCAATTATTTCAACAACAGTACATGATAAAATAAATTTCCATAGTACAATCATAAAACATTTCTCAATACTTTAGTGATAGAAAATTCTCTTTTCTTAAAACCATTTACATCTTTTTCAATCAAATTATCCTCTCTGCCAAATGTTTCAATTATCATTTCCAGAGATTCTCAAACATATCTTATAATCAGTCCACATTTATAATGTCCTCTGATTTAGAAACCAATTCTGCGGATAAAACTGATCTTTTTCTCTTATAGCAATTATTTTAAATGCTCAACCTAACAAGTTTGTTTAGAAATATCACACTATAATGATATTTACTCTAACAATACTTTTACTCAGTCCTTTTTCATCACAAGTAAGGGATTTAGTTTTAATATAGTAAGTTTGGTAACTAACTATCAGTGAATTTGTCATTCAATTCATCCTGTACTCCAGGCATACATTTTACAAATAAGAGTAACAATGTTTACAACATCAAGCTTATTCCAATTGTTTTCAGAAGGTAAGGCTTTATCATTTTCAAATGATATAATTTCTTTGCATTGCTTTCATCACACAACAATGGCATCTGCATGTGAGCAGTGTACAATTTTTTTCTAACAAACACAGTTATGTCAGACAAAAATTTTATGTACTTATCTAGGTACTTGATCAGCCCAAGGAGGTCCAATTCGGTCAGCCATTCCTCTTGAAGTAGTTTGAGTGGTCCTCGGACAGTGGGTCCAAAGATTGGTCCATAGGCTCCTTGACTTTCCGGATAGGATTCAGTTGACATCTCATGCTTCAGGCATAAGTTCTTTAGTACTGGATTGAAGAGTTCCGAGGCGAAGTTGGTCCCTCGATCTGTCGGTATGGATTGTGGTAACCCATAGCTTTTGGTAGTTTCGGTCCAGTTCTCAGCACTTGTTTCTTCAGTGATGCTCCTCAAATCTTCATCTGTACCGGCAACTGCAGGTTTGCATTGTTGTTTGTTCATGCTGTGGTCTATATGTTCATAGACATTATTTGTAGTAGTTTCTTTCTCGTCGACAGCTTTCTCATGTAGCTGTAGCAACTCTGGGTCTACTTTCTGTTCAGCAATCAATTCATTTTGCGATAACTTCTTTGATTGTTCATTTCCTTTCGGACAATCTTCAATCATGGAGAAAATAGTAGTATCTAGTTCCACTTCTTCTTCCACTTTCTTCTCTCGTGGGAGAATTTCTTCTTTCTTTTCCTTTTCTTGTGAGATAATTTCTTCTTTCTTTTTCTGTGGTGTCATACCCTTTTTGACATCACCTACAGGATAAAGTTCTTTTTCTTTTCCTGTCTCCACAATAGGACTAGGGTCTGGATTTTCCTTCACAATCAGTTCAGGTCTCACCCTCCCTTTCGCCAAATCATTTGCTAGGATAACGGATATGCCCTCAACAGGAAGTTTTGATATTACTCCAACTGTCACATATCCTGTCACCAAGCCAGATGAGAGTTATATCCTATGCAGAGGTATTTCTTCTTTCCATTCAAAACCTCTCAATAGGACAGTCTGTCCTGTCAATGTATTCACATTCAATGGTAATACATCTTTAAGCAGCAGGGTTAATGATGCCCCTGTGTCTCGTAATATGTTTACGGACTTCAGTGGTCCTTCCTTTTGTAAGGCCACACAACCTTCACTAATGAACGGTTGAAAACTGCACAGGGTCTCTGTGTCAATTTTATTCTTCCTTTGACCATGACTTTCGGGTGTTTTTTCATGTTTCGACGACTTCAGACTCTTGTTCGAGTCAATAATACTTTGGTCTACTTTTTCGTCTCTGTGGACTTGGACAATTAATCCAATAGTAGCCATTCTGTATTTATAATCAGGATATTTATCCTCATTATCTTCAGTTGTAGATTTCTCTACCTTCTGACTTTTGCTCTCAGGCAAATCCACCCTCAGTGTTTCTGGTTTAGAAGAATCTTTCTTCGAATTCAGTTCGTTTGTATTTTCGCTTTCTTGTACATTTTGTATTGGTGCATGTCTGACGCACATTACCACTTTATTAGGTCCTTTTTCTTTCCTTATACTCCAACAGTCGTCAATGCTATGTCCTGTTCTCTTACAAAAAGTACATTGGACGTTTTTGTTGACAGGTTTCTTATGAACATCATTTTGTTTCACAAAATGCTCCTTTTCACGATGTTGTTGTTGTGTGTTTTCTGCTTGCCGTTGTGGCCTATTAAAATTCTTTTCACCAGCTGTTGTATGACACAGTGTATATTGCTCCGCTAAATCAGCAGCCTTATGTGGGTCAGTGATGTCACGCTCGGATAAATACATTCTTACATCCGGCCTCACTTTGTTAATAAAATCCTCTAAAAGAATGATATCATTCATTTCTTTTAATGTGGAAATATTTCTGGATTTTATCCACTGATCCATTAACTTTTCTTCTGCTCGAAGGAAGTCTGAGTGTGTTTGGTAAGGGGACATTGTGTACTGACGGAACCTTTTCCGATAACTTTCAGGTATCTGGTTGTACGCTTTCAGTACAGAATCTTTAATGATTTCATAATCATTTAAATGCTCCTCTTTTAACAATAGAACACAATCTCTTGCCCTTCCCTGAGTAAAAGCTGTTCTAACTAATATTCCCCATTTATCTTCTGGGAACTTAAAATCTCTGCAAGAAATCTCAAAGGTTTGGAAGAAATTAGCTATTTCACTTTCTTTATCAATATAGGTAGGGACTAGCTTTTTCCATCTGACCATCTCTACATCATTATGAGATTCTTGTTTAGTAGCTCCTATCTTTGCTAGTTCTATTCTTTCCTGACTTTCTAGACGTTTCTGTTCCATCTCAAGACGTTTTTCTTCTATCTCTAGACGTTTTTGTTCTCTTTTATCTTCCATTTCCATCCGTTTCATTTCTAGTTGAAATCGCAACTGTTCGGACATCTGACCTTCAACTTGATATCCCTCCGCGCTTGATTCTACTTTCAACTTGCCACTCGCAATCAAGTTCTCTTTTATCTGCTGTGTCAACACAATTCTGGATGGTGTAGTCTCAGTAACTTCTATCTTCAAGATCTCAGCGATCTCTTTTAACTTCTTTATGGATAAAGTTTTCAAAACTTCTTCTTCTGGATTTTCAATAAATTCCATTCTTTAGTTAAAAGATTTTTAAAATTGTAAATTTTTCCAACTTACGTTTTTCCAATCGGAAGAATACTTCAGCGTTATTAGACTTGCTCAGTAGGTCACTGCTCCAACACACAACACAACACAACTTGAATATATGCTTCACTATACAACTATATCGGACGCAAGCCCTCAAATTGTTATGGACGTCTCTATGATGACTATTATTACGACTCGTTAAATCGGATTCAATGCATATAGTTGTATCTTTATTAGAAGTCTCTAGATTCTGCTAATCTGTAGCCCAAGCTAGGGGTTCCTTGACTGACAGGTCTATGCAGCAATGTAGTTATATTCGTGATAATTATCTTCAACACCTTTCTCAACAATGATAGATCAAACAACTCCAGTTGTTGAATAAACAATTTTATTTAAATTGTAGACTCAATATAAACGATCAATAAACGCATCCACTGATGGTAACATAAGTATTTCAAAATAAATGGCATATAATGTACAAGTATTAATATAGCGACTTCACTCTACAAACTTTCCCACTGAACTAACTTTAAGGAGGTGGGGACTTTACAAAGAAAACTATCATCGAAGATTCTACAGGGTCTTAATACGCATTTTAACCTCTTTCTCTATAATTACTACAATCCAGAATTATCCTCCAATTTCCACGGGGTTGGGCGAATTATTTTATTTAAACTGCCCTCAGGGCACAAAGGTCAAACCTTGGTCGCCTTGGACTCTGATACGCACTTGTTAAGAGGTCAATGCCTTACTACGTCATTCATTTATGACCGATATTCGTAACAATATATATATATCCTATATTTATATATGACTATAGAACAAAACTTTTACAAATTATCTAACTTAATAATTTGAAATATGTATGCTAATTTTAAATAAAAGGTTATTGGATAAGAAAAAATATGAAACTATTGCGGTAGGCTTCTTTATTTCTAACTGTCCAGATTTGTCTATCTATGCTTACCACATTCTTATTTCTAGACACTTAGCACCATGAAATGAACGGCAGAGCACTTCGCTGCTGTACCGAAAGTATTGAGTTCGATTCATTTGGGCTCCCTAAGTCTACCCTGCTCTGTTGGGTACCTTGGCTTAAGTAAAGCGACAGAGTATTGTGCAAGCCTGCATCAGAAACAATGCAAACAGGACCAGACACCACAGCCTGATAAACTCGCATACCTAGGCTACACACTAGCAGAAAACAGCAAAAGACTGCATCATCTCTGGGCACATATTATTATAAGAGAAAAGACTTCGGAAAATACGCCTTTGAAAAGTTTGCAAAGCTTCAATAACGTCAACATTGATGTACGCCAGAGAAACAAGGACTGTTTACAGCAGGCACACCAAATAACTAAAATCACTTCCATGTTCAAATGTCGCAGAATCTGCAATCTCTAGCAACAAACCAAGACAAAAGACAGTTGGTTGGTCACTTGAATATCAGAATTCTTGACTACCAAAAATTAAGTACTGTTTAGCCACCTGCAACTTGACAAGAGTAAAATTATTAGCCGCAATAATATTGCTATATACATACCTATTATCAGTTGAATGATGATGTTGTACTTCAGTTCTAGTATAACATTTAGCTATAGAACTGTAAAGCTTCTAGTCACCCTTATATATACTCTTTGTAAGTAGGCACTTCCTTAAACATCTAATAATATTGTTTAGATATCGTTACAATACATATTTTAATGCATATTTTAATATAGCAAAATTTTATTGCAATCTTTTTTTTTTTTAACTTGGCTCGGGCTTTTACCAGTAATTACTATATAATAATATCTGCGAACGTGACGACTTCTAAGGTTACATTGTCACTTACGCCATTCTCACATTGTGTGACATACACTACAGACGGTTTTGACTCACGGCAAATGTTTTTACCTTTATATTATAAAGGAACATTTGAATAGGGATGTTAAACAAAAACCGAAATACCGGATTCCGGTTTTGAAAGTGAAAACCGGTTTTGATTTTCAAAACCGGATTTCGGTTTGTTGGTTGGAAGTTGGAAGGTAATCATTACTTCAAGTAGAAGACCCTTTTTTTCTTTGGTTTTAATGGAAATATTTTAAATAAATAATGTTGGATTCGCACAAAACAATTCCTGAAATGCCTTTTAACACTATTTAGTCTTAAATATTGAGTTTCTTGTGTTTCCAAATACCAACTATGGCTTGCGATAAAAACAACATCAAACCAATAGTTAAGTTACAGTTACAAAAAACATGAAACTTTTTACTTGTCGGTTCATCTTTAGATGTGCGCTGCTCTTTGATGTAGGCAATAGAGAGAGGCAAACTAGCCCTTCCCTGTGACCCTGAACAATTCGGCTAGACACCGCGTCTGTTCTTTATTATTAACGGCACTATTAAATACACATTCTTTTGATTTTTGCTACGTGAAACCTTTCAATACATTATTTTACAAGTTACCATATATGTCTCTTCAAATGCTTCTAAATATTATGGTCAACGATAATAGGTAGGCCTACTTTGATTATCACTATTGAAAAAGTGAAAGCTATTATCGGTTTTAATAAATTAGACCAGATTTTTTTTAGTTCTAAAGAATTGTATGGTAAAGAGTACAAAATCATATTGTATTCATACAAATCTACCCTTTTGAATTCTCTACAAAGTATTTTTCAAATATACCTATAAAACTACGCACATTTGGCTTTTCCAGCCCGTGACATATGACATTGTGTGTGTGGGGGGGGGGGACCGAAATCCGGTTTTAAACCGGTTTTATATAACTGAAAACCGGTTTGGGAAAAAAAACGGTTTTAACATCCCTACATGTGAACAACCGTAACTAGATCATATAAATTATAAAAAAAATCAAAATACTTTAAATGAATGTGTGGCCGTTACTTTTATAGTTGTATTAAATTTACCAATCTCAGGGCAGGCCTCACACGAATTAAGTATTGACTTTCACTTTTGCATTCCCGAGACTCACAAATAATGATCCAAAGAAGATATCAACTCCAAACGTTTAATTATTAACAGCATAACTTCCAGAAAATAGGCCTATATATAATATCAAAATACGCAATCCAAATCGTAGCCAAAACACGTCCAATCATTCCCTAAGACTAAGTCTATAGTCGCCTATCGTTTCTTCTATATCTTAACAACGTCACTTCTAACTATCGCGTTACAATTTGACTTAGCACATGTGTCCTCGCTAGCTGAGTGGATAACGTATCGGACTGTCATGCAATTCTCCAGTTAGTCTATACTTTTGGTATAATAAAAATACGCCTATGTGTAACCCGATTACAATTTTTATTTTAAATTCTTTCCTACATGTTTTCATTAAATAATAATTACATTCTTAGAATTATTATGGCTTACTTTTCTTTGTAGTTTATAAAAAATGTTATCTGTAGCATTAGGCCTATGTATTTTTCTCCAAGGGCAACACCATTAATTTTAAGTTATTGTTAAATAAAAAGACCTATTTTTAACCCGAATACAATATTTATTTTAAATTATATTCCCAAATGTTTTCAGTAAATAGTAATTTATTTTAATTATTAGTTCTAAAGCTGTCTGTTCATTGAAGTCTATTAAATTTTTATATGTATCTTATACAGGCCTATTTAATTTTCCCCCGGTCAATTTAGCTTGTATATATATATATATAGAGAGAGACAGAATGAGAGAGATAGAGAGATAAATAGATATATACAAAGATAGATAGATATTTGTTTCTTGTTAAAAGTTATAAAAATACGAGCTATGAAAAGTTTTTGGCGTATACGAGACAGAAAAATTTTAGAACCTCGCTATGCATCATTTATAAAAACCTGTAATAGATCAAGGGACAATGAATAATTTACGATTATTATTATATTAATACATGAGGAGGTAAAATCTCAAGGACTTGTCCTGTTAGATGTATCTAATTACATATACGCCATAAAGACGAAAACAAAGTGTCCACCCAATATTTAAAGGTAGCGAAGCGGTTTAAATCTGAATGCGTGCAGTAAAGTGTAGAAATTCTTTATTGGCGTCAAAAAGATATAACGTTTTTATTTACTATAAAAAGAAACACTCGAGGCAGACGTAGCCAAACCAAAATCAGGAAGTTCTGGACATTGACATATGACATATTGTTATGGGAGATTTTTAGTTGTCAATTGTGAAATTTTAATTCTCTTTTATTATATTTTTGTTTCTGTATAAGCTTACTTCTTTCGCTCGTTCTTTCATACTAGAAAGTCTCCCAACTGACGGGCCGCAACGGATGGGACGCAACTGACGGGACACGATTAACGGGACACCACCAACGAGACACCAGTAACGGGACACCACTAACGAGACACAGCTAACAAAACTGCGACACATTTTGGCATCGTGGGGCTGAGGTGTGTGTCAAAAAATAACCACTGATAAGACTTGAGTGTTTTGTTCAGTTGACCACCGCGGTCGGCACGGGACCAGGTATCCAGTCAATAGGAGACGGTGATAATGAAGGGGGGGGGGGGGCAACTAGTCGAAAAGTTTTGATCCAATTGTCGCGACTGTAACACACTGACCCACATGTAACAAATATATAATTCAAGAAAATTAAGAAAGGAAAAAGAAAAGGTTACTGAAAAAAAGTCATAGAAAAAGCGCATGTAAATGGTGTATTTATCTTATCGTTTATGTTATGCAATATAGAAGATACTTCTAAACGGAAGATTATTGCACCATACGCTTATCCGTTTTGGAGTCAAGTCTATCATCTCAATGATGATTTTAGATAAGTCGTTGGTTTTCATGGCTTCTTGATATAGCAATAAGGCACGGTGGCCGGGCGGCAGAACGTTCGACTGGCGTACCTGGGTTCGAATCCTGGTGAAGGCTAGCATTTTTGACCGGGTCTGGGGGGTTCCACTGAGTCTACCCAGCCCTGATGGATCCCTGACTTTAGTTGGGGTAAAGTAATGGCGGCTGTGCATAGTTCCGGCCACACAATCACCTAGTGTGCCGTGGCCACAGAAACTGGTGAACGCTGCTTCACTGGCCCTATGATCAATTCGGTCCGAAGGGTACCTTACTGGTGTAACTGATTTCATTCTTAATGTCACGCAGGATACAAAGAGAACTTATATATATTCGTTTTGCATATGAAATATGATGTCCGTTATTACAGATGCAATTAGATCTCTGACGTCAGTTAAAACAAGAAAACCATAAAAACACAGTTTTTATTATACTCCCTTTCTTTGTAAACTAAGTTTACCATTTCCACTTCACTACAAAACTAAAATTTCGAATCGGTAATGTCGGCAAATACATATCTAATTATAACGAATGCGCAATTTTTTTTTAATGCATGAAGCCACGATTGTCGTTTCGCTTTTGCGCACCCTTTTTTTTCCAGCTTTGGCCCGCAAAAAACATAAAATGATAACTCGCTTTGTTTCGGCTATATTGTGTCGTTTTCATTCTATTTATTTCGTAAAAACTAACATATCCGAAAAGTCTGCTTACTTCCGTCTCTTATCTTATCTTATACATTTCAGACGCTCCTTCTATAAAGAAGATTATTGCGTCCTACGCTTATCCGTGGTCCGAGTCTAGTCTTGCATTTTTATTAATGTTTTAAATGATGTTAGGTTATTGGTTTTCCTGGTTTGTTCAGGCAACCCATTCCATGCCCGAATGCCACTCGGGAAGAAAGAGTACTTATATGCATTTGTTCTCGCATAAGGGACAAGGAAGGTGTTTTTGTCTTTATGTTTATCTGAGCTTTGCAACAGATTGTTATTGGGTTGTATTTCTAAATTAGAGTTTAATGCCTTATGTATTATTACTACTTTACTCTTTGCCCTTCTGTCCTCTAGTGTTTCTAGGTTTAGTGATTTGACTAATGGTGTTACTCTTGTCAATGGGGACTATGCACAAGTCCTTAGAGATAGATGTTTGGTCACGTGATGCGGCTTAGACTAAGAAAAAACATGGCGTTTTACACATCTTGGAATAGAGAGAAATGATTCGTAAAAATATCATTTTAAGACATTCTAGATTATTGTGGTGTCTAAATCACCACACAGGCTTGTGACAGTGACTCATGTACAAGTAATAAATAAGGACCAGGCTTTGTTTAAAGCGTACTTGCTGATAGACATTAATTTTAAACTACTTATTAACTAGACTAGTCGAGACATGTTTACATGTTATGAGTTATGAGTGTTATGAGAGATTTTCTGGTTTACGACAGTTTAGGCTTACTATTCATGAATGATTGGAAGTAGCAATCAAGAAATGGTCTGCATATAATGTGAGCACGAAAGGTAGGTGTTCTTTTTTTTTTATTGTCTTCCACTTTTACCTTGTCCCATTCTTAAGCAACGTCAAATAAATATCATGTCATAGCCGTAGCCGGTAGCCTATGACTATGTTTATGTCCTATATAGGCTCATAGAACTCATAGTGTAGTCATAGAACTCATAGTCATAGAACTCATAGTCATAGAGTCATACTCATAGGACTCATCATAGGCCTAATAATAATCGCCATTTAGGGCATAGGCTTAGACTTAGACTGGGCTAGCCTAATATCAGTATTATTATTAGTAAACTGTCCTAGCCATTCCATTAGTAATATGTTGGCTGGCTGTTCTCTTCTTTTAACTGATATTATTTTAATATAATAATTAATAATAGGCCTAAGTGATACTTCTATTTTAAAATTATTTGAATTATTTTATTAAAATTCATTTATCATTTAGGCTACTAACTACTATCAAGTAGGCCTATGACCTATGATGATTTATAATTAGGATCAGGGTTAGCCTACCTTGTTTAACATAATATAGCCTACATATTAGACATAATATAATATATAGGCCCTATATTAATTGAGGCCATTTTAGACCTTGGCCTAACTGATTCAGTAATTGTCATTGAGATTAGATAAAGGGCTAATAAGCTTATATTTGTCAATTTGCATGCTTGAGCTTTTATTTTATATAATTATAGTGTAGTAGGCCTAAGTAGTTGGCTATTATATTACTATACTATGACCATACTATATATGATGCAATTTGCAATACTGTTTTGATTAATCTCACAACTCGATCATTATAAGTAAATTAAAACATGCAGGACTGGGGCAGATAAAGTAAAAGTATTAAATATAGGTCTACCAATGTAAATATTGATGCTTGTTGAGCTAGTAGTCTGTAGCATATCTAATAGAATAAACAGTTTAATGATTGAAATGTAGGCCTAATTTCATTCTCTCAATACCTAAGTAAACTAAAGGACATGCATTTCTGTGTTACAGGGTATTAAAAATTAACATAAAATATTTTAACGTTTATTTGTACTGGTATTGAAGTAAAATAAAATTGCCTGACAATATATATTTGATGAAATGTTAATTTCTTTTCTCCTTTGATATTAGGTCAATGAAGTTGAAGCAGAATGTGAATGAGGAATGAAGTCAACTTGTTGCAAGCCCATATTAGGACTTATGGATGCAGTGGAAGGCACCCATAGACCACATTCATGCATGACATCAGTCTACAACAAATTAAAGTATCCCATCTGATCGAATTGATCCATGGAGCCTGTGAAGCAGCTGTCATCACTTTTGGTGGCCACAGCATACTTGGGAATGTGTGGCCAACACAATTCCCAGGCACCTTTAATATACCCACAGTAAAGTCATCTACTGGTACCCATCAGAGCTGGATAGACTCAGGGACATCCTTCAGACCAGATAATAAATTCTAGCCTTCACAAAAACTCTAACTCAGAACCTTCGGAATGCGAGCAGAACGTGCTGTCTGCCACCTGGCCCCATGTCTGCACCAAAACATTCAGGGCACAGCATGCACCAAAACATGAGTTTAAAAAGACTGTTATTCAGGGCACAGCATGCACCAAAACATGAGTTTAAAGACTGTTATTCAGGGCACAGCATGCACCAAAACTTATGTCCACCAAAATAAGGGCACCCTATTTGCTAATGCTAAGAATTAAACAATTCTACATGACATAAATATTACCTTGTGCCTACTCTGACAATCTACACTACAATAAACACAAACATGAAATGTTAAATAATAAATATTATTATTTGGTAGACTTGTTTTTCATTTTTATATAATATTTACAAATTACCAATACTAATGCATTTTCAATTATTTTTACCATAGGCCTTCATATTCTGGCATGATATTCAACATGGTTTAATATTAATATAAAATAAAATACTATAAATTATAAAAATAATGCTAATAATATATATTTTGTTTATTATTATTTTTTTTTGCAATAAATTAAAACATTCATGGATGATGTCAGATAGTTTTCCTATTTTCAAAATATTTAACGTCATGTCCTTTAACCAATCAAAACAGAAATTCTCCTTTAACAGACAGTAAGCGAATTGAAAACTCCAATGTGATATTGTGAACAATAAGTTGACTTATTTTAATCTCATTTAGCAGTGTCAATTACTGATACAATTCTTTTTGCCATGACTTGCTGCTGACATCACTTTGCATCTGATGATCCACAATAACATTCAATTCCAGTAGTTGACACATTCAATCTACATATGAAAATAATAATAATAAGATTTTTTTTTTTAACATGTTTTTATTTATATCATAACTTTTCAGTTACTCTTATACCCACTACTATTTACTACCAGTACACAGTTTCCAACATATTAATACAGTACAATTTAAGTGTGCTAAAAAATATAAAAATATCCATACATTGAGCTACTGTATGTGAATAATTTTATATAATACTATTATAGTAATAATTTCAACTAAATACAATTCAGATAACACAACACTGTATCGGTAATCATTATAATTTATAAATTATATATTTAAAATTTAAAAAATTACCAAAATTCATAAGATGTCTTTTTCTGTAGGCCTGCTGGTATATGGGTACTAAGTGGTATATGTGAGAGAATACAATTGGAGCTGCTCTAGTTGATGACTATCTGAAATAAGTAAACAATAATGATGACTATACCATGTACCAATGTGTTAAAATTAAAGATATACAGAGAATTTATAATTATTTATAAATAAATAGCTTTTATAGTTATAAATAGATTCACTATAATCAGTCCTATTTCTATTGATGATGATCCACAGACAACTTAGGCCTAGACTATCAGATTATATTGTAGGGGTTGTAGGCCTAGACTATCAGATTATATTGTAGCTTCAACCCAATCCCCCCCCCTCATCCATCCTATATTATAGGCCTACCCAATTAATGCAAGCTAATATTACTAATAATAAATTACACATTAAATGCAAAAATACTGCTCAGTTATTAATTTACAAGTAAAAGAGTAGGCCTATGCCTACATACATACTTATGGTCCAGCGGTTAGTTCACCGGACTTTCAACCAAAAACCAACTGACAGGTCGTGGGTTCTAGCCCTGCCACCGGCGGATCCCTGTCGCCCTGCAGGAGTTTTGGGCCTAGTAGACGTAATAATCTTCTATCTAGAAGGAACGTCTGTAAACTGATAAGAAGATACTTATTTATATGCTTATCCGGTTTTAGGGACGATGAGGCTAATACTAATTAAATTAATGACTTTGGTCATGGTGTAAATCACTTCTTAGAAGTATTCAATTGTTATAAAGTATTATACTAAATTACTGGAAAAAAAATAATTGGAATTAGACTATTATAATTAGGCTAATTATTTATGGCTATTCTAATAGAGCTTATTAACTTAAGATATTATATGCCTACTGGACTATATTTAGTAGTCTTAACTATTATAAAAATGATTTGAAATATTTAAATAGCCAATCAATAACAAAGTAATATGCCTACACTGTAGGGCATATGATTTGCATGGCATATAGGCATAGGGCCTATCATAGAGAATATAATTTTAATATAGGCCTATGTATTAAAATTAAAAAGCATAGGACTAGTAGACTGTAGAATAGTGAGTAGGCTATTATAATTATAATAGCCTATATACCGTTGGCCTTAGAGCCTTCTCAGTATCCGGTCCGAAGGTGTGGAATCAACTTCCCATTCAACTGAGGCGAACAAGCTCTACTGTTACTTTCAAACAGAACTTAAAAACTCATTATTTCAATATTTACCTTAGATAACATTTAACATGCTTTAGAAACTTACTGTCTTATTTATGGGTTGGGTCGGTTAATGCTACATTTATTTGTTTTATCTTTTTTTAATCATCAATTTAGCTCTGTCACCTGGGCTAGGGTAATATCCGTATTCTTAGTTGTATGTTAAACGCGCTCTGAGCTTACATTAGTTACATTATGTTTGTTGGCAGCGCTATACAAATATTATTATTATTATATGCAGGCATAGAATGATAGGCCTACATGCAACAATATTCTTTATTATTATCATCTAAAAATTAACTATATTTGTCTATATTACCATATTCTTCTTGTTAGTCGGTTTATTTACTTATTTTATTAGTTTATTAAATTATTAGGCTAGGTTTAAAGTTTAAGTAGTTATTATAATATTTTGGCTAGGCCGCTCTAGGCTTTAGCTCTGCTAAGCTACGAGTTACTAAAAATGTGAAACGATATTTATAATTAATGAATTGAGTATTAGGCGTATATAATCATAGATAAAAAAAGTTTGAAGACTTAAGCAAAAAACTCTATGCCGTTGTATATTGTATGGACTTACCGTGGTTAACCATTGAAGGCAGTGAAAGTTTAAAACACGGAAGTCATTTTATTCGATGTTTTAGGAACATAATATTAGGTTGTTTTGCAACAAAATATTGGCGTCGTCTTTTGACATGCATTTAAGAAGCTTGTATCTATCAGCGAAAATAGATGAAAACATATTTTAACTTCACTGCGTCTTGATTTTAAGTCAAAATGTGAACATCCAGCTACAGTAAAATGAATGAGCACTTCCATGTTTATCAATCTATCTAATCCTCATCACGTGACCGGAAAATACTTCTGCATATTCACTAGTTATAAACCTTGCAGCTCTTTTTTGAATTTGTTCTAATTTTTTTATGTTTTCTTTAGTTGATGGGTCCCATACAGTACTTGCATTTTCTAGTATAGGCCTAACTAATGTGAGATAGCATTTTAGTTTTAGATTCTTATTACATTTGTAAAAGTTCCTTTTAATGAATCCTAATGTTTTGTTTGATTTTTTTAATTACTTTATCAATGTGAGGATTCCAAGATAACTTATCATTTAATTTTACTCCTAGATATTTAGCATTGCTAGTTTGAGTTAGTTCTTTACCATGAATGAAGTAGTTTGCTATTATTTGTTTCTTTTTCTTGGATACCCTTATTAGTTGGCATTTTTCTGGGTGAAAAGACATACTCCAGTTTGATTCCCATTTTTGTAGTTCATCTAGGTCTTTTTGTAAAAGTTCACTATCTTTTCCTGTCTTTATTATTCTATAAATTATGCAATCATCGGCAAATAATCTTACTTTTGTGCCTGTGTTGATGCAATTTGGCAGATCATTAATGTAAATTAGAAATAGTAGGGGCCCTAGAACAGTTCCTTGTGGAACTCCTGAGTTTACTGTTATTGGTGATGACTTAGAGCCATTTATTATCACTGTTTGTTCTCTGCCTATAAGAAAGTCCTGAATCCACTGATGTAAGGGACCAGAGATGCCAAAGTATTTAAGTTTTTTAAGAAGACTAGAATGATGAACTTTATCAAATGCTTTTGAAAAATCTAGTAATATAGCATCGATTTGGTTGTTATTATCTAATCCCTTAGACAAGTCATCTATTAAGCCTATCAATTGAGTCTCACATGATCTATTTTTCCTGAAGCCATGTTGGTGTGGGCACAGTGCATTTAGTGTGTCTGGATGATTTACTTCCGGGAGAGGCAGCCATATTGGACGGGGAATATATTCCTCGATTCGCAAATTGGTCGAATGAATTCGTGACTATTCCAAACGCTATGATGCTGAAAATTTGATAGAATGTATTGTTAGTCTGGACAAGTCTGCTGTTCAAGTTTCAAATCGATTGGACGACGGAAATTGGTGGAAAAATCGATGCAAAGTTTTGCTATCAAGCCGACAGACAGACAGATAGACAGACGGTACGAGTTAAAAGAAAGGGAGTAAAAAAAAAAAAGCTTCCAACTGCATAACACAGGATGCTATTACATTGTTATTCTGTCCCTGAATAGGAAATTAACATTGATATACCATTTCAGCATACCACGGTGTTGAAAAAATGCCACCCACTGCGTTCGTTTGGTAACGCCTGAATGTTTTTCTCTGTATAAGCAACAAAAACTACAATAAAATTATTATTACTTCGTTTTTAAAACGAAATTTAAACGCCTACTTCCCAGCTTCCTTTTAAATTGTGTGTAGCAGGCCTATTTCCGTCTTCCTTTTTTTATTTCGCCGAATAAAAAACATGTAAAAGAAAATACTTATATTCCACAGTTTAAATTTCCTTGTTCGTTAATGTTATGTTTGTTTTTGTTTTTCTTCCTGAAATGGATATTTCTGTCAGAGAGAAATAAATACTTAACTATATTCTTCACTACTGCTTTTTTTTTCTGCATTCTTAATTACCATTTTATGTTTGGCATCTCTTCTTTGTGCTTCATAGTTCCCTATGTCATAAGTAGTGCATAGCAGTTTTAAAATGTGTACGTGACGTTTAGGCGCAGCCGTTTTGGCGCGACCGTTTTGGCGCGGGCCGTTTTGGCGCGAGCCGTATTGGCGCGGGACGTTTTAGCTCGAGGAAATATTTGAGAAAAACATTTTTTTTTGTTGTATAATAAATGAAACTAATAATAAATAATAATAATTTAAAACGATGCAGGCCTACGTTAATGCATTTAGGGGACTATTAAACTTTAAAAACTTTCTTTGTTTTTTTATATATGCATAAAGACTTAATATCCATTTATGGGCATAAAATGCTTATCTATTTATCTGTTTATGTATATGTCGTCTTAATAGGGAAGTTTTTTGTTGTTGTTTTTTATTAAACCTCTAGAACGTTAGACCTATATGCGAAAATTACGCGTGCTAGTCTTTCAACAAAATTATAATAACTACACATGTTCATGAAGTAACTCAGTGGCCACACCTTTCAAATAACTTGACTGTTGTAAAATAGTTGGGAGTAATTAAAACCAGGGTCAATCGTAGACAAGATAGTCAGAGATTTAATGATAACAATGGATGTTTTAGAATACTGGGTGGGTAGTAAAAAGATAAAAAGAAACCTTTTTTAAAATGGTCAATGAGGAGTGGTCATTGCGTCCAGTCAACAACGTGTGTACAAATCAGATATAATTATTTGGTTGGCGTTATCTATATTAGGAGCGGCAAATAAGCAGTTTCAGTTGATACAACTGTATGTATATAAGTCACTAAGAAAGGTTTAGTCCTAATTTCAATAAATATATTGTGAATTGCCAAGCACACATTAAGTGATTTTGAAAATTCATTAGATTACTGTTACCCTTTCAATATTTATTCAAGTGTTCTACTGTGGACGCTGATAATAGAATCAGTCAGATCGTTGAAACGTATAGATTTACATTATTTATTATTCAATCAGTTTATAAAAAACTAAGTTATTAAAATTTAATAATCCAATATATACATGGTTTTATTTTTAATATGTTTTTATTTCATATTTGTTTCATTTATTATACAAAAAAAATATTGTTTTCCTCAAATGAAGTTATTAAGTTACTTTAATTAAATAATGTGATGTGTTTTCAGTCCATTGCGCCAAAACGTCCTGCGCCAAAACGGCTGTGCCAAAACGTCCTGCTTCGATGTAGGCATGTATGTATGTAAGTTTCGGATAGGCTGGCGACCTAAACTTCCAATGTCTAATCAACACACTTCCCGTTATATTTTAACTTATATTTTACACAAAGACGTTAACCCCACGATACTCTCTAGAAATTTCTGTTACATCCCGACAGGGCCGACG
Organism: Anisus vortex; assembly: GCA_949126835.1. NCBI lineage: Eukaryota > Metazoa > Mollusca > Gastropoda > Planorbidae > Anisus > Anisus vortex. The sequence continues at coordinate 40,059,465 of OX421500.1, read as the reverse complement.
GAAGACGGGTACAATGCGTGACCATCACGCAGGTGCTAAGCGACTGAGGCTTAGGAAGGCGGCAAAATTTTCCGCTGATTTTGTTTATTTTCACATTTTAGTCTGATAAATCTTAGGAGAAAGTTCCTATTCTTCTTCTTAAGGGCCAGTCGGGCATCACAGTTTTGGACACGTTGGAGGCCCTGAAAAAAGGAGGTCGAGAGTCCAACCAAGAGCGAATTGCAATAATTCAAGCGAGAAAGGAGGAGAGAGATGACAAGCTTAACGTTGGCAAGGCAAAAACCGAGACCTGCAAGTCTTTCCAAGTCTATACATCAACAGCTGATGAAAATACAGACTCAGTCGGTTGGTCACTTGAATATCAGAATACTTCAGGTCAGTGGTTAATCCATTTATTCGTAGTGATTAGAGTTAGAGGAGCTCACATCTTTTTGTTTCACTAAGTTTGGTTTATGCTGTTTGTATACTACTTTTTTTATGGCGCACGGTAGCCGAGCGGCAGCGCGTTCAACTGGCGATTCAATCGTCCTGGGTTCGAATCCTGGTGCAGGCTAGGATTTTTCCCCAGGATTTGAGGGTGTCCCTGAGTCTACCCAGCTCTGATGGATACCTGAAATTAGTTGGAGTAAAGGCGGCTGTGCATAGTGCTGGCCACACAATCACCTGGTATGACGTGGCCACAGAATCTGGTGAACGCTGCTTTATCGGCCCAACTTGGTCCGACAAATAATTTTATACTACTTTTTAGACTAAGCTTTTGATCGACTGATGATTTAACACGATGTGTTAAATATTATGTAGGTTTGTTTAGATAATTTGTAGATTTGTATGGTACATTGATGGACAATGAATGGAGAAAAGACTTACACATAAGGAAAAACAAGCAATCAATAAATATGGACTAAGACTAGTCTTTTTGTTATAAAAAAATCATTTATTTAAATTTTACAAGAAAGAAAGCAGAAAGGTCTCGGTAAGCCAATAAAAAGCATATACACAAACAATACAAAACAATACAAACACAATACAGACAAATTACAAACACAATAACGAAGTGGGGATTTGTACAGAGTGACTCTTCGTGCTATCATATGTATCTTACATGTTACAGACGCTCCTTCTATGAAGAAGCTTATTGCGTCCTACACTTATCTGTGATCTGAGTCTGTCTAGTTATGCATGGAGGTGTAACTATAAGAGGTACATCTGTTTCCAGGCGCCAAGGGAAAGCGGTTCCGAAATAAGGCTCACAACGTTGCATATAGCGAAATGGGATAAAATGGGAAAGAGGGGTGGAGGCGGCAATTTTATGATCTGTGATTGCCAAACGGCCTAGCTATATCTCAGATGTATTCATCTAATACAACAATTTCGTTGTTTATAGGGGGGGGGGGGCGAAATCATACACAAATAAAATAATATTTAAAAAGGAAGGTCTGTAAATATTTGTCGACTAAAAAGGAATCTTTTTGTTTTGTTAAACAGCTGATGTTAGTACGTAAAAAATAAAAAACAGAAAGCTTTATTTATAGAACAAAAAACTAGAATTAACTAAAAACAACAATACAAAAACAATCAAAACAAATAAGATAAAAATAGTAAAGTATGTAGCCAAGTTTTTTTCAAATAGAAAAATGGTATTCTTAAATATTAGACTATCTCTTTATTTCTTGATATTCCTGTAAAAAAAATAATAATTGTGTAGCCTTCATTAGTGTTAAATTAAACATGGTACACATTTACGTAAAACACAATAAAATCTAAACGTTTTTATTTTTTTTATTTTTATAATATGTAAAGCTGTGGGTAAGTAGGGAGCACGGTGCCTGTGATGCTAGCACCTTTCCCGGCACGGCTGGACATTGTGTTGGCATCACAATCCCTTCGTATGCCATGGCTTCGCCATCACTATGGGTCAATTTGATCTAACGGGAATACATTAATGTACTTTTTGTGGGTATTTAAAAAAGAAAAGTAGTAATATTACACAAATCATGTATATTTTAACTTTGCATTACAGCATATTGATGTAATAACTAGCTCAGAAAGATAGAGATAACAAAATCTGATTTAATATGCAAAGAAATTTAATATTAGTTTTCTGAATTATGGTTACACATAAAAGGTTTCCCTATGCATATCTTGTAAACCAACTACCTAGCACCCTAAAACCCCTAAAGTAGTAGTAAACATTAACTTAAAATATAAATAATGTGAAATCTCATCAGTAAATAATAAAATAAATAAAGAAAAAATTTCTCACTTTGCATTACAGTGCGTTGAACTGGGCTATAAATCCTCTAGCAGTGTCTGACTGGTCAGTTTTAAACAAAATATACATGAACTGGGCGCTGGATCTCAGAGCGGCAGGAAGAGAAGTGCCACAGAATTTTCCAAGACTTTGTGAACAAACAGTATTGCCGTCTAGCACATCGACAGAGTCGGAGGAACAGTTAGCGTTTTGTTGAATGTTCATTTCGGAGAATCTAAAATCAACACCAACAAAATATTCTATCAATAGTCTTAAAAACACAAATTAATGAAACATTTATTTTAGTAATAGAAACAAAAATTAAGCAAAATTTTATGTTAATATAAACCTTGGGTGTGCTACATTTTCATCATTGGGATGTTTAAGAATTTGATTGTAATTACAAGCATTATGGAATTAATATCAAAAATAAAATAAAAATAACTTCATTTTAAAGCTCTGTTTGGGTCATAGTCAAAGGCTTAGCCGGTTATGTTGTGGCCACGCCTGTGGCACAGACTTGAACTTCACTTCTCCAGAGTAATAATACGAATCGAGATTATTCTGTAAGGGCTCGGGAGGACAAACACACTTGTACTACTCAGTGTAGCCAAGTCAACATATAGGTTCGGTGCCAACAGTTGACCGTTCACATTTACTCTATGATCCTGTAATGGAAGGCAGGGGCAGTCTAAGAACACATGCTCGACCGTCTCTTCTGATTCTTTTCAACACCGCGAGTCCAAGTCGAAGCATAATACTTCTGAAAAGAACTCCTAGACGGCAGTGACCTATACCAAATCACTTTTGTGGAGCTTCCAACACGAGTCTATTCGATTAGGTCGTTTTAGTAGCCACCACACACCTCGGCCCTTGAAATATTCGTCTCAGTTTGTAAACCATTGTTCTGACTCCGACGCATAATTATGTGGAACACACCTATTATAGACTGTCATCTTTCATCAGAAACATACATCAGACAGTAAACGGCATCGTTTTAAACTAATTTCTAACTTTTTAAGATAATATTTAAGTTTTAACATAAAAGCTAAATCTAGCAATCTAGCAATCTAGCAATATATTGTAACGACTTCACACCTACCAACAATGTCTAGTATTATGTTTTATTATATTTCTGTAAAATATAATGTTGAAATATATAATAATAAGGGTCAATTATATAGCGCTTCTCTCCATGCTATTACATCTAGCATGTTCAGTGCGCTCTTGGTGTGAATTGTTGTAGCAGATCTAGTGGTATGTAAGGCACACAGCCACTAGCCAAAGAGAAAGGTCTTTAAGCTCTTTTTAAAAGACTCTTTTGTTTTGTCTCAGATTATCTCAGTGTCTGAGGTAAACTGTTCAATAAAGAAGGCGCCACAGATTCAAATGAGCGCTCTGTTGTGTTATTGGGTTATTTATATATTAATGAGTGAGATTCTTTAATACTGCTTTCTTTGACTACTACAATTTGTGAGTAGATTTTCTTTTAAGTCGTCTAGATCATTACTATACTTCATTTTCAAAAACTGTGGCACGAGACACATACCCAAATGTAATCATTTTTCCAGGTGTAGTAACGATGTTCCAGTAACAAGTCAAGTTGTTGGCATAATTATTGGGATAGCCAGGACTCACGATGTAGCCAGATGAAGCATTCACCGTTGAATTACATGCTGTTATAGTGTTAATACAAAATATAAAATGACTTCAATATTACTATCTTACTATGTAATATGTCAAAACAGAATATGGAATGGTTTGATCATTACTCTGACTGCTCTTAAATAATTTAAGGAAACAAAAATGCACCCTTTAAAAAGAGTTTTCTATAGTTTACCATTAATCTCAAGACATCTGCTGCTGTTGTTAGGATCCAGTCTTGCCCATTCTTGACACACGCATTGTTCCACTCTTGGATTGATGGACACAACTTGGCAGGAATGGGAACAGTTGCTCAATATACAGGTGTCTGTCAAAGTAAACAATACTAAGTACACAGTTCTTACAGTATAAATTTCAAATATCCTGTTGTAAGTATTCAGTTCTTACAGTAAAAATGTCAACTATCTAGTAATTAAGTATTCAGTTCTTACAGTAAAAATGTCAATTATCCTGTTGTAAGTATTCAGTTCTTACAGTAACCATGTCAAATATACTGTTGTTAGTACACAGTTCTTACAGTAAAAATGTCAAATATCCTGTTGTAAGTACACAGTTCTTACAGTAAATATGTCAAATATCCTGTTGTAAGTACACAGTTCTTACAGTAAATATGTCAAATATCCTGTTGTAAGTACACAGTTCTTACAGTAAATATGTCAAATATCCTGTTGTAAGTACACAGTTCTTACAGTAAAAATGTCAAATATACTGTTGTAAGTACACAGTTCTTACAGTAAATATGTCAAATATCCTGTTGTAAGTACACAGTTCTTACAGTAAATATGTCAAATATCCTGTTGTAAGTACACAGTTCTTACAGTAAATATGTCAAATATCCTGTTGTAAGTACACAGTTCTTACAGTAAAAATGTCAAATATACTGTTGTAAGTACACAGTTCTTAAGTTAAAGTAAATTTGTCGAATAGACAGCTGTAAGTACATGATCCGTATTTCAGTAAAGTTTTCACAATAAAGAAAACCAATTCGCGTAACATAGAATTTTAGGTTTTTGGTGTACGAAAAGAATATTAGAATATATTAGAATAGCATTAAAAGAAAATCTAAAAGATTTGTTTGTTATACTTTTAACAAAAGCAGAACCTGCAAGTATACGATAATAAAACATATTGAATCTGTATTGCATGTTTTCAAAGATAATAAAAGATACTAACTCTGTACAGAATAGGTTCCAATGAATCCTTGCTTTGTTACGTTACTGTTGGTGACAAATACCAAATGCATAGCAGGTCCAGTAGAAGAGACGATTCCAGGGGCGGTTCTACAGTAAGTACCAAGCTTACTTGCATTGGCGCTGTTACCATCATACATGGATAGAAAGTCGTAAGGGCATCCTTCCACATCATAGCTGCTGATACTGTGAATGTAAAGCCATTAATTAGAACGTTAAAAATGCAGTACTGAAGGTCCTAGGTTCAAATTCTGGAGAAGGCTAGAAATTGTTTTTATGGTCTGACGGGTATCCGTAAGTCTACCCAGCTCTGATAGCTAAAAGACAAGCAGTTAAACGTAAAAGCATCTGGACAATGCGCTTGCCACACAATCCGTGGCCACGCGATCTTTTTTTAATAGTTTTAGACATGAAAATCTCAGTGAAGTTCCCCCATTAGTTTAATAGATAGATCTAATTATCTTGATATGAAGCCATAATTAGTTTAATTGATGCATAGCTCGATTTGAGACACACGCCAGTCAGCTACACAATAGATGATACTGTACATACAAAGCTTGAGTTAGTGTAATTCCTACCTAGTTAAGGTGCTGTACAACAAAGTCTAGTTTTAAAAAGTTTATGATGAAGAGATATTTATCTAAAAGAACAATTAAGTAGTTAAATCGCTTTTAAATTTTGATGGGTTAGACAATGTGTAGTAAATTATTTAAGTGAACCTTTACTTAAGCGTAATGGGATAATGGAGATCCTTCAGTGTTGAACTATTGCACCAATAAAATTATTACATACTACACAGTAATTGTTGCATCTTTATAATTCAAACTTACTTGACAGTAATAGTAACGGATCTTGTGAAACACAATTAATAGGTTGAATATTCGACTTGTCTAAAGGATTAGATTATGACAACCAAATTAATGTTCCATCACTAGATTTTTCTAAAACCATTTGATAACGTTCACCATACTTGTTTACTAAACTTCAACTGTTGGCATCTCTGGTCTCTTACATCAAGACTTTCTAATAGGTAGAGAACAAACAGTAATAATTGATGCTCTAAAGCATCACCAATAACTGTAAACTCAGGAGTTCCGCAAGGGGTTCTTGGACCCCTACTGTTTCTAATTTATATTAATGACTTAGATCTACCCAATTGCATCAACACAGGAGCAAAATACTATTTGCAGATGATTGTATAACTTATAGATGAATAAAGACAGAAACAGTCAGTGAACTCTTATGAAAAGACTTGGATGAGTTACACAAATTAAAATCTAACTGTATTCTGTCTTTTCACCCAGAAAACTGTTAAGAGTAAATAATTGCAAACTACTTCATTCATGGTAAAGACATTGCTCTAACTAAAAATACAAAGTACTTAGGAGTAGGCCCTAATAATCAATATCTTGGAATCCATATATTGAAGATGTAATAAATTTTTTTATAAAAAATAAAGTAGTAATTATAATTTAGAAATACAACACAAAAACTATTTGTTATAATGCTCAGATAAACATAATAACAAAAAACACTTTCATAATCCATTAAGCAAGACCATATTATACAAGACCATATGCATATAAGTTCTCTTTCTTCCATAGTGGCATAGTGACAAGTTCTAAGTATTAAGCCTGCACGGTGACCCTAAAGGTTAAACGTGATCTAACATTTCCAGTCCCATTAGTTATTTTGCTAACAAAACATCTCTGTTTGCTGCGTTACTGGTTGTACTGCGAGTAAGAAAAGATGTAGGGGATTTCATTTTATTACATTTCCAAAAGATATTGCCGAAAGAAAATGATGGATTGTGAACGTCAGTCGTAAAGAATCACCTGTTCATAATCACAAACTTGTTGCTGGATGCAAAAGAATTTTCGTTTTTTTTATGTATCCAGGGATTGTGTTTTTTAATAACCAAGAAACGCTACTCCTGACTACTTTAGTTTATAGACAAAGCTAAATAAACTAAAGTGACTAGCACTTTGAGTATTAATTATCGCCAAATCACTTTTGCTGTTTAAACCGGATCCCTCATAGCTATTCTTGTAGTCCTTGTATATTTCTATAAGACCAGAACTTGACGTTAAAAATTGAAATGAATACGCAAACATCAGGAATCTACTTGAAAACAAAATGAGGTCTATGCACAATTCCTTAGAGACAGAAAATATATCACGTGATGTTGTCTAAACTATAAAAAAAATGGCTGATCTTACATTGATCTTATCGGCACCTTAAAAATTTTAATTTTTCACATATCTTTGAATATTTGATATTATAAATGATGCTCACGGAAGCAACAATGATTATAGACATACAATTATTAAAGAACAACACCTATTTGTTGATCTTTCAAAGGAAATCGATGAAAAGATATTTTGTATTTTTATATTCTTTACATAATAATTTAGCAGTAGAATTTGCGCACCCAACAAGCAGCGCATTAAAACAATGTTAATGTTTCTAAGTGTATCTAGTCAACATCACGTGACCGGGATATCATTCTGCATAGACCTCATTAAATGCTTCTTTACGGAAATAAACCGGAAATTGAACAACACGTTCAACCATGATCTATTGAAAAGGTCAGGCCTCATTGAGACTTGTCCATTGGTTGCTTGAACAAACCAGGACAACCAGTAACTTAACACCATTTAAAACACTAATAAAAAATCACGGATGTGCGAAGGACGCAATAATCTTCTTAAAGTAGGAGTGCCTTTAACGTATAAGTTGCATCTATTTCATTTTCACTTACTTGACAGTAATAGTTGTATCTGTCTGGTTACTTAGAATAGTCCACGTACAGTAGTCATTATTCTCGTAGTTGAGTGGGTAGTTGGGTGACATGATGACGCCACTGCCATTTGTAAATGTTCTGTTACACTGCTGAACTGAAGTGAGATATTGATGTCAAACCAGTAAGTAGCTTATTTCTTGGTGTAAAAAAAATTACATTACTTAATTAAACTATTTTTTTTTTGTTCTATTCAAACTATAGCACTATAGTTATAGCACTATAAAAGCTGAAAGCAACATAATTTAACGTATCTATCTACTTTCGTATTAAAAAAAAGAACTTTTAAAAAGGAATAATAGGAATACAATAGTAAAATTTAAAGAAACATGAGCTATCTGTATAGTAGTTATTTTATTTCAAGTCAATTTGATAATATTTATTTATATATATTCAGCAGCTTAATTCTATAAATATTTCAAACTGTATCTATTATTGTAAGAGTGTAAAAATCAACCTACTTGAACATGTCCTGAAGTTTGTTGAACTCAAAGTGAATCCTTCATTACATTGACATTTGTAGGAACCTTCAGTATTCACACAGATTTGTTCACACAGACTTGTATTCAGGCACTCATTGATATCTTTGATTAAACAAATAAATTTGAACTTCATACTAATTTGAAGAATACTATTGGCACACATGTTAACATCTAAGGTACAGAGTTGGGAAAATATAATATAGAAGCTTTAGTTAAAAGGAAAAATATTTTTTGAGAAACGATTTTATTTAGGTTAGCTATATAATAATTCAGTTCTATAAATAGTTAACATATATATATTGTCATATATATTGTTTTTCCAAGAATTGGAACACGCAATGTTTATTCCTCTCTCTCTCTCTTTTCTTACTACACACAATATTAGGACGTTTAATAGGAAAACAAAAGGTTCTAGGTAATGTTGGGATTCTGTGTTGATCTCAAATTCTCAGGGTCTGGGAACGACTCATTATTTAATAGGGGAAGTTCCTATCGTTTTGTTATGAGTTTTGTAATGATACCATGATTTTCACCCCTACTGGTAATGGGTCTGTCCCTTGCACCACTCGGATAGTATTTAATGATTTGTTTTGTCTGAAAGACAGAGAGTTTCAAAATATGTTCCTTTGAGAACGTTTGTGTTTGCACTATTTTATTCTAACTGTACATAATAGATATATTGTATATATTGAACATACCACCTGAAATAAACTATCAACAACAGTTACACTGAAGCTTCCTTGTCAAGTTACTATTCTATTGTGTTGTACACATTACTATAAGATTTAGCTACTACTATAATGTACAAGAAAGGAAATGTTGGAATACAAATACTGAATTTGTGCCCAGGACTATAAGAAGAGTTCGTGTAATACTGAAACATAAATACTAATAATTAAAGTCTCCCCTAGGACTAACGAGAATTATCAGCAAGATCTACACAGCTCTGGCCACAAGGGGATTGTGGACGTAACAAAATTTGGTGGTCTCGCCCGGTATATTTGAGTTCTACTTTTCCTGACCTAGGATTAACAAAATTTAGTGGTCTCGTTCGATATATTTGAGTTCTACTTTTCCTGATCTAGGATTGGAAAAAATTTGTTGATCTCGTCTGGAAAATTTGAGTTATATTTTTCCTGACCTATAAATATTTTGTGACATTAGTAGTACTGAGAGCGGCATATTTGTGTTTCGTTTTCTAGGACTGTGAAACTATTCTTTTTAAAAAAGAGGAGAGAACTGGTTTGCGCATTTATTCCTTGGGAAGTGTGAAGATTCCACTAAGTGTTTAATATTATATTGTGCAAATTTCTGGACAAATCGTAAGTTGGAACTTTATATTTTATTATACAATATATACTACTCTACTATCACAAATATTTCGAACTCTACACTATGGCTTCGAATATATCAAGTGAGGAACTTAATGCCATGTCATTTGCTGAATTAAAAGAATTAGCTGAGTCCTTTGGGATTGAGGCAAGACAGGCAAGACCTAATCGTAATCGTTTGATCAAAGAAATTATGACATGTTTGAACGGGCAGAATGCCATGAACACTGGTAATGTAGTTGAAGTGGGACAGAACGATATCAATGAAGGTTATGTAGCTCCCAGTGGGGGCGAGGTAATTGCCCACGGAGACGAGGTAAGAAATATGTCATCTAGATCATCAAACAATGATGAAGATGAAGGGTTGAATGAAAACCTAAAATTCCGATTAGCTATGAAGAGAATGGAATTAGAAAGTATGGAAAGGAGAGAATTGGAAAGAATTAGGATAGAAACTGAAAGGGAAATGAAAGAATTAGGATTGAAATTGAAAGCAGAGAAAGGATAGAGATGGCACGCATGAACAGACCTGACCATCGTAGGGACAGCAATGGTATGGATATTAGCGCAATGAAGCAACACTTGCCTATATTCAGAGAAGAAGATGTTCAAGATTTCTTTTTGCTTTTTGAGAGGATAGCTGTAGATTATCAGTTCCCTGATGATAAGATGGCTTTATTGTTAAGGTCAACTCTCAACTAAGGAAAAGCATTGGACGTAGTGTTGAGTTTAACACCCGAGGAAATAAATGACTATGAAGTGATCAAAGATAGGGTGCTAAAAAGTTATTCCCTGACACCAGAAAAATATAGAAAGCTATTTAGAGACAGAAAGAAGGCATATGATCAAACTCATGTAGACTTTTTGAGACAAAAGGAGAAAATGTTAGAACAGTGGCTAAGGTCACAGAATGTAAGTGAGTTTGATAAACTCAAGAACCTAATATTGTTTGAGGAATTCAATGATTGTATTCGAGTGGATATTAAAACCCACATCTCGGTCTGAGGGGTTGAAGATGTGCATGAAGCTGCTAGATTGGCAGATAACTATGCCATAATTCACGCCAGCATAAAGCCATATTATGCTGACAAACCCAAAGTGCACAAACCAGAGCCCAAGGAGGCTAGTAAACCAAAAGAGACAAGTGAAAACAATAATAAGAACAGTGGTGTAAATAATAATAGTAACTTAGTTCATTTCAGGAAGCAGACAGATGTAAATAAAGCAAAGGTGGTATGTCTCAATTGCAAGAAAGAGGGCCACATGAAGAAAGATTGTTGGATCCTTACCAAGAAGCAAGGTGCTATTCTACACTGTGCCAGAGTGCAGAAAGACAGCAAGCAGACAGAAGAAGTGTGCAACACAGGGTCAAGAAACTCAAAAGAAATGCGGCCGGCATCGCCCATAGTTGTGGAGTCGATGGTTTTTGAGAACAGTCTATCTAAGGTAAAAGAGAATAGCTGTACTCAATCTATTATGCTTTCAGAAGGCCGTGAGGAACAGATGGTTCCTGAAGTCCCGGAAGCGGACGACCTATCCGATTTTCGACCCTTTGTCTACGAGGGGACAGTGTCGACAGAAGTCGATGTACTCAGCAAGAAGAAAATACAGATATTACGTGACACGGGTTCTGCTGTCAGTGTGATCCTGGAGGGCAGTGTGCCGTTAACAGATGCCACCAGTACCGGTGAGTCTGTTGTGCTGAGAGGTGCTAGTATGGAGGCTGTGGAAGCTCCACTGCACAGAATAAAACTCGAGTCGGATAATTTTACAGGTAACATCGTAGTGGGAGTGTGGCGCGCACTACCCGTCAAAGGCGTTTCCATGATATTAAGAAATGACATTATGGGCGGCAGAGTCACTGTCGAGCCCATGGTTAAAGTGTTGGAGACAAAGATGGCGGAGGACAAAAACCTACGTCCTGCCAATGAACGCCCAACATGTGCACTGACAAGAGCAATGCATAAAAAGAAGTCGGTAAAGACTCCTGCTACGCCGTGTAGTGCAACGAAAGATGTGTTTGTCTGTTCTGAAGACACACATGCGAATGAAACAGTGATAACTGAAACACCTGACATCGATTTAAGTGCTACGTTCTTTGCTGAACTAACAACTGGTGATGCAACAGAGAACGATAACATTTTGTCACCAAAGCAGAAATTGGTGAAAGAACAATTGAATGACGAAGTAATAATGCAACTCAGAATGAAAGCTGTTGATGAAAAGACTGCAGATGCAATGGCGGAATGTTTCTACATGAAAGATGAAGTGTTGATGAGAAAGTCGAAACCGCTCAACTCAGGTACAAACGAGTGGGACAGTATTCACCAGATTGTAATACCTAAGTGCTATCGTCAAGATATACTGCGTATGGTGCATGATCTTCCTTTCGCTGGTCACATGGGAGTCCGAAAAACGCACCACCGTATCCTCCCTTACTTCTACTGGCCAGGACTGAGAAGAGATGTCGAATAATACTGCAAAACTTGCCACGTATGCCAAATGGTAGGACGTCCTAACCAACGAATTCCTGTCGCTCCACTCCAGCCGATACCAGCGTTCGACGAACCATTCAGTCATATACTCATTGATTGCGTGGGCCCGTTGCCGAAAACAAAAGCCGGTTTTCAATACCTGCTCACAGTCATGTGTTCATCCACTCGCTTCCCGGAAGCCATTCCGTTGCGGAACATAACATTAGTGAAGGTGGTAGACGCCCTGACAAATTTCTTCACACGTTATGGCCTACCGAAGACAGTACAGTCCGACCAGGGGACTAACTTTACTTCGAACATTTTCAAACAAGTCATGGAACAATTAGGGATAAGCCATAGGCTATCAAGTGCCTATCATCCTGAGAGCCAGGGAGCTCTGGAAAGGTTTCATCAGACATTAAAATCGATGCTTAAAAAGTACTGTTATGAAAACGAGAAAGACTGGGATAAGGGTGTGCCTTATGTACTGTTCGCTGCAAGGGAGGCCACTCAGGAATCCCTGGGGTTTAGCCCATTCGAACTTGTGTATGGACACTCAGTCAGAGGTCCGTTGAAACTTCTACATGAAATTTGGCTAACGGACAGTGAACCGATTGGACTTTTGTCATATGTAGATAAATTTAAAAATAGGCTTTATCATGCTTTTAACCATGTGAAGATTCATTTGTACAGACTTTAGGAAATTAAATAATTTGACAAAGACTGACTCGTATCCCATTCCTCGTATTGATGACCTCATTGATAAGATAGGTGACGCGACGTATGTGACATAAATTGATCTTCTCTCCGCGTACTTTCAGATTCCTTTGACGCCACGGGCACAGAAAGTATCCGCCTTTGTGACACCTGACGGACTTTACAGGTATAAGGTCATGCCATTTGGACTCCGTAATGCCCCTGCGACGTTTCAAAGGCTTATAAACACCCTCACTCACGGTATCTTCCAGTGTAATGCCTACCTCGACGACATAGTGGTGTATAGTACAGATTTCAAGACACATGTCAGTCAACTACGACACTTGTTTGAACGACTGAATGACGCCAATTTGACAATAAACCTGGCTAAGAGTCAGTTTGGACATGCCACTATCGAGTATCTTGAACATGTAGTGGGTGGTGGAAAGGTTAAACCAGCAATGCTAAAATAGAAGCTATTCAGAATGTCCCAGTGCCACAGACAAGGAAACAACTCCGTAGTTACCTTGGAATGGCCGGGTATTATCGTAAGTTTTGCCAGGACTTTTCTACAGTAGCTTGCCCCTTAACTGACCTACTAAAGAAGAACAATCGCTTTGTTTGGTCTGACAAGTGCCAAAAGGCGTTTGATGAGTTGAAGTTAAGATTATCCAGGGCACCTATTTTGGTGACCCCGCGTTTTGATAGACCCTTTAAAATTGCAGTAGACGCGTGCGATACTGGGATGGGAGCGGTGCTGACTCAGCAGGATGACCACGGAGAGGAGCACCCGGTGTGCTACCACTGACAGAAATTCAATATCCATGAACGTAATTATAATACAAGTGAGAAGGAACTTTTAGGGTTGATCCTAGCGTTAAAACAGTTTGACTTCTATGTAAACAGCTCTGGGTACCCGATAGAAATACTGACCGACCACAATCCTCTGACTTTTCTCTCCAGGGTCAAGCAAAACCAGAGGCTTGTTAGATGGAGCTTATTCCTCCAAGCCTATGACTTAAACATAAAACACCTGAGGGGTAGGGACAACGTCACAGCTGATACTCTATCTCGGGTGCTACATGATTGACTGAATAACCCCATACTTCTTTTTCAGATCATCTCACTTATTCATTAAGAATGTGTCATGATAACCTATCATTCGTTTGAATTTTGATTATGGAATACCTATAGAATACTTGTATCATACAGAAGTCAAGTCTTTTGAAAGTATTAATAATTTTTATAATCATGTATAATATTGATGTTCTGATATATTTTAAATTCATTTGATTATGGAAAAGAAATTCCATTTAAATGTTGATGCATGATGCAATAAATATATACATATGCACGTATTTACTTGATATGGATGGATAAAAGTAATTGTCATCACATGCAATTAAGTGGGAAAACTTTGAGCTAGTTGATTTATTATCTTGTTTTATTTTAGTTAATGAATGGAACTAAATAATAATATGTACAATTTTTATCTTAGAAAGAGATGTAATATCAATTGGTATAAATTAATAGATAATATTGGAAATCTATTGCCAAATTGTTATATCATGGTAATAGAATGGGAAAAAACTAGTGGATATTCACTATGTTGTATAGGTTGTTATATATTCCATATATCCAGGAACGGAGGGAATCAAAGGTACCTAAAGGTGTGCACTCATTCAACCCTGAACAAACTTTTATATTAAACTTTCAAATTTGCCAAAAACGCATAATAGTGGATTACATTTTAATATTTAGATTACTGTAGTAATCGTAACTAGAGCATATTTTCTCCTCATATTTGAAAAAAAGGGGAAGTATCATCATCTTAGGTATGAACCCTGTTAATGTCAAGTTGACACTGTAATTTAAAGGGGAAGTAACCTATAGTTTGATTCGAGTTACGTATTACTTATCTTTTGGTTTGTATATTAGAAGTAAACTGTTGAAAATTGACAGAGTTTGAGCAATGTTATATTTGTTTAAATAGATTAAGACTTTTTGCAAATTTTTGGTGGAAATCCACACAACTGTACATAGTTAAAATAAGAATGACTAGAATATTTTTGAATTATTTGTACTTGTTGAGACATTAGTTAATATTAATATTAACGGGGAAATATTTGTCCATCACGTTATAATCACAATTACCATTGGGTAGTGACACTTTTTATAATTTAGTTGTGCCAGTGAGCCATGTTTGCTTAAATTGTCTTATAATCTTCCATTAATTGATGGTTGTTAAAACGATAGTGTTAAGTACGAAAAATGTACCATGTTGAGTATTACTTGGGTAATTATGGTACATTATTTCTTTCATTGGGTGTGGGCGTGTCATGTATATTGTTTTTACAAGAATTGGAACACGCAATGTTTATTCCTCTCTCTCTCTCTTTTCTTACTACACACAATATTAGGACGTTTAGTAGGAAAACAAAAGGTTCTAGGTAATGTTGGGATTCTGTGTTGATCTCAAATTCTCAGGGTCTGGGAACGACTCATTATTTAATAGGGGAAGTTCCTATCGTTTTGTTATGAGTTTTGTAATGATACCATGATTTTCACCCCTACTGGTAATGGGTCTGTCCCTTGCACCACTCGGATAGTATTTAATGATTTGTTTTGTCTGAAAGACAGAGAGTTTCAAAATATGTTCCTTTGAGAACGTTTGTGTTTGCACTATTTTATTCTAACTGTACATAATAGATATATTGTATATATTGAACATACCACCTGAAATAAACTATCAACAACAGTTACACTGAAGCTTCCTTGTCAAGTTACTATTCTATTGTGTTGTACACATTACTATAAGATTTAGCTACTACTATAATGTACAAGAAAGGAAATGTTGGAATACAAATACTGAATTTGTGCCCAGGACTATAAGAAGAGTTCGTGTAATACTGAAACATAAATACTAATAATTAAAGTCTCCCCTAGGACTAACGAGAATTATCAGCAAGATCTACACAGCTCTGGCCACAAGGGGATTGTGGACGTAACAATATATATATATATATAAGTACATTTTTTTACAAATATTGCCCATATTTTCTAAACTATTTATAGTTTTATTTTCAATAAACGAATTATATTCTTTTATTTAAAAGCATTTGAAAAGCTTTGTGTTTTGAACTGAAATAAAAGTGTTTTTACCAACACAGACTTTGTTGTCATTCATAAAGCCAGCAGGACAATGTCCACATACGTAGCCTTGCGAAGAATTGCCTTGTTGGGCAGCTGTTAGGTCTGTGCAATTCTGTCCTCTAGAACATGGCTGGGATGCGCACGCATCTAGTTCCGATTCACAGTTATCACCTAGAGTTGATCAAAAATTTATCTTTTTAAGTTTGGTATATGGTGAATGTACAATTAGTAAAAGTACCTTTTGGACCAACTTGATCATAGGGCTGGTGAAGCAGCGTTCACCAGTTTCTGTGGCCACAACATACTAGGAGATTGTTTTGTCAGCACAATGCCCAGTCGCCTTTACTTTACCCCAACTTATGTCAGGTACCCATTAATGTACATTAGATTCCTTCCAATTTCATTTATAAGTACTATTATAATAGACACACAGAATGGTTATAACATTTAAATTAAAAGTGAAACACAAGAGTTGGAATGTAAAATCCTTAACAGTTGTTATTGGCTAAAACATACCTGTGTATGCTGGCTGGCACAAACATCTCTGAACCTGGAACATCCCGTCCAGATATTCCAGCTGAGTGGTGGAGTTTGTATCACACACACCATTTCCACTACAGCATGGACAAACTGTTACAGGTATGTTGAGAATTGAAGAGTAGGCGCCTCTAGAGTCATTGGCCTGAAAACTAATTTAGAAATTACCTTCATAAGTCAAATATTCTCCCAATCTCGATCAAGTTATGAGCGTATTACATTACATAAGTATTCAAGCCTCGGGAGTCTTATGAGTTGGCGAATGTATTATTATTTGTCAATCGTATAATAACATGTTGTATTAAAACATAAGATCTTTAAATGAGATATAAAACATGAAAAACAACAACATGAGAAACTGAAGATTTGAGAACGGCAAGAGATAAATACAGATAATCATTATGTAACAATAGCAAGCAGTAGGCCTACAGTAACATCTGGATTTAATAATAGTTTATTTGAACTGCATAGAATATCAGTTTAGGCAAAGGAATTATTTATAGGTTCATTTTTACTACTTGTCTTTAGAAGTTAGACAAGCCAACATCAAACAATTTAAATAAAAAAGAATTACAAATCACAAAATGATATTGTGAAAAACATACTTAAACGAAAGCACTTCTAAAAAAAGAATATTCTTATGCTACACTAACACAAATAGGATGCAATTACATCATGTAGAATGTAGATTGACTTAGAATACCACCATCTCGCCATTTTTTTTAACACAGTAAACTTAGAAATTGATAAAAGTCTAAGGGATAAGGAATTATTATGCCTAAACTGCCAAACATATCCACATCCATATGGAAACAAGTTTTTTTCAATTCAATACAGCCAAACTTATTAACATTCGTAATAATAAAAGAGTTCTCAATTCAATATAACTACACTTATTAACATTCTTTGGAATAAAAGAATTATCAATTCAATACAGTCATACCTATTCATATAAGTTTAAAATGAGCAAGACAGAAACAAGCTCTTGAGTGCTCAGTTTATACGTGGGTAAGTCTATTGAGGACCTTTCTCAAAATCAGCATGCAGGCATAATAAGTATAGAAACACAAACACATTCATATCACCTTAGTATAACTGGACTATCCCTGCTTGGTATGAACTGCACATTTCCATTGGCCAATAAAACAACGTTTGAGCTATTGGTCAACGAGTTGAGGGTAACATTGTCCCTGTCAGCATCAAGGGCATCCAGCTGTAGAACGTTGATTGAATTCTCAAGGACCAGCCATCTGCCATTGGTAAGTTTATTTGCACTTATCTCAACAGTCGGTGGATTGTTGACTGCAACGTAAAACACAGAAACAAAGTTTTGAGATTATAATGCTTACATTTGATCAATTATTACATAGAAAGAAACAAAAGCTAGAACTCTGGGGCGCCCCCTGTGAGAAAATTATTGAATGTCTTACTCACATGAAATTAGTCTACGAGAACAATCCAATAGCAGAAGTCTAATCTAGTAATGTTGAAAATTTTGTAATTTCGCATGTTTTTTTTTTTTAATATTGTTACTTTATATCAAGGCATGAGCCATCTAAGGAACTGCGCTCTTCAACACAGTCACTCCTCAAACTTCTAGTTTGGATGGACACAGAAAGAAAAGAAGTACCTGGAGTGCGCTCATTTGAATCAGTGGCGCATTCTCTGTGGAACAGTTTAACTCAGACACTGAGAAAAGCTAGGATAAGATAATCTTTTTAAAAGAACTTAAAGACCTTTCTATTTGGCTAGTACATCAGCCACTGCAAATCACACCAAGAGCGCACTGAGCATGCTAATTTAATAGCATGGATATAAGCGCTATAAGAAATGCCCATTCTTATCTTATCTTCTTACTTCCCTTGAGCACTTTGTGTTTAAATAAAAAATCTGTGTTACGTCCCTTTGATTTCTTTTTTTTTCTGTTATCCCAATAATAACAAACGACCATACACCATCCATGCACTGGCACGGACCAGATTGTTTCCCCTAGATGTGTTAGTCTTTATGGTAGGTTTAGTTTTGCAGCTGTTCTTGTTGTTTTAAGCAAGTATTGGTTAGTTTATAGCATAGGGATGGCCGGATGGCTTTGTAGTATTTTTGTCCGATGCGTATTTAGTCATGTTCCACATGTTCCTATAGAACAGGGGCCCCCACACATTCCGAAATAAAAAATGTAGTCTTTTCTTTCGGCAATTAGAATAGTGCTGTTGTAGAAGCGCACAATGAACAAATACTGTGAATGGGAAATCACATTTGATTGTTAAGTGACACTGGCAGAGTCGAGTCCATGAGGGGCCCCCACATAAATTTGGCCCTTGGGAACAGGGCCCCCCCCCCCCACAATCCAAAATACGGCCCTGATTTTCTTAATGGTTAGTATTGTTTAGTTTCCAGGATAGGATAGCTTTGTAGTTTTTTTGAAGAACCCATCCAGTAGTCGACTGTAGTAAGACATCTTGGCATTTTGTCTCTGACACATCACATGACTTGAACAGGAAGTGATCCCCCCGAGTGGGGTATCGGAGTCCTGGAAATGTCCAGGTGAAAGAATAACCCCACTGCTTAGTCTCACTTGCATGTCTTAAAAGGCGACTAATAGTGAGTTGTACATTGGATAACCCGGGCACGTAAAACTTGTACCCCCCCCCCCCTTTGTGGTGCTGTTTGACAGAGGTCCAGATTGCACACCCTGGATATAGGTTTTTGCGCAGCTCTTGCTGGGGGGCTTTGGTGTTGGTAGCATGGAGATGGGTGGGTGTAAAGTCATGAAGGGGCCTGGATCCAGGATTGAAAATTCCACAGAGTATTCCCAGGATCTAAAACACTAAATGGCACAACTGAGTTTCATAACCATTTGGAGAACTCTGTGGATGGCGGAGATTGGACCGTAGGCCAGCCCAACCTCAGCACAACTCAGCCCTGACTCAATGCAGCCCGATCCCGGAGCACAACTCACAGGTGCTAGGCGCAGAACCGAAAATTCTCTTGAACTGCGGGGTTTGAATAAAGACACAAAGGAAAACCCAGATTAACAATGTCAGTGTGTCTGATATTGACTGCAGGAGAGCAAACTGCTCTGCAGACTGGCTAATAGCAGACGAAGAACAACAGGAAGTGATGAGACGTAAGCTTCCACATGTTTCTTAGTGGGATTCTAAAGATGACATGAATAGGATTTTATGCTTTGTATGCTATTTCTTTTTAAATATAGTAAGAAAGTGTATTTATTAGAATATATTTGGTGCTTTTTTTCCTTTTTATGGGTCCTAAGGAATTCCGACTAAAAATATCGCTACGTGGAGCTAAGATTCAAATTTATCTAAAAATAGTGCGAGTGACGTCACGTACCATATGAAAACGCTAGAAAAATGAAAAAAAAAATTGAAATTTTTATTTTTATTTTTTGTAAATGCTCTGCCTCGCTTCCAAAGTAACTACTCCACGCGAAAGGTTTTCAGTTGGAATTGTTTAGATACTTACTTTTGTGGGTCATCTACACTAAAGTATTAGCCTACCCATAAAAAGAAGCTTGGACTACCTCTCCTTGGAGTGTCCGTACAATAACTGACCAAAACTCATCCTTACTTTCCCTTGTTAACTTTTCTAACATCACTCAGTACCAAATCACGCTTTTTACATTTTTCTCTATGTCTCTTTTTCTTGGTCCTCTGACCTTCACACATGTGTCTAACTGTTGTTTAACCTGTAACACTTACTGTCGCAGACGTAGCTTCCATTAGTGTTGACGCATTGAGAGTTGACGGGGCAGACAGAAGGCGAACTTTGGACAAGGCATTCGTTCACGTCTTCAGCACAGGTGGCGCCAGTCCAGCCAGCCTTGCAGACACAAACTCCACTAAATCTGTCGCAGTTGTCCGTGTTGGACTGGACGCAACTACAGTTCCCGGCACAGCCAGGTCCATACGTAAAACTAGAACAGTCTTAGAACAAAAGCAAAATAATTTAATTACACATGTGAAGGAATAATAGGTTATTTCATAATGTTTAAACTCTTAAGAACAAATTTTCTGACTTCATTCTTAATCTCTTTAGAGCAATCAATTTAAATGACATCGCGTTTAATCGCTTTATAGCAATTTTAATTAATAACCTAGAAAGTCTAAAACCGATACACGCACCACATATCTATATATATACAAATCTGCAAGTTACGGAAATTTTTATGATTTATTTTAAGTGTTTAGAACTCCCTGTATATTTAAGCTCACATGGTTAAAACCATTGCAAATATTAAAGAGTACGCAATATAACATCTATATTTATTGAAAGTGCTGTAAGGTTTGTACTTACTGTGCGATATAAACGAAGCGATGAACCCCTTATTGACAACACTGAAATCCGTCTTGAATATCAGTTGCATTGAGTTGGTCGTGGACTGTATAAAATTTAAAACATTAGTTCCGCAATATTTCCCAATCAGCCTGTCCGTAGAAGCGCCATCAAAAACTTCTAATGAGTCCCATATACATTTACCATTCTCCTCCAACGCAAAGTCCAAAATGCTGAAATAAAATGTGACATGTACACAATTGTTATTGATGTGAATTTTGATATACCATAGCACTTTGATATACCATAGCACTTTGATATACCATAGCACTTTGCTATACCATAGCACTTTGATATACCATAGCACTTTGCTATACCACAGCACTTTGATATACCATAGCACTTTGCTATACCATAACACTTTGATATACCATAGCACTTTGATATACCATAGCACTTTGATATACCATAGCACTTTGCTATACCAGAACACTTTGATATACCACAACACTTTGCTATACCACAACACTTTGATATACCATAGCACTTTGATATACCATAGCACTTTGATATACCATAGCACTTTGCTATACCACAGCACTTTGATATACCACAACACTTTGCTATACCACAACACTTTGATATACCATAGCACTTTGATATACCATAGCACTTTGATATACCATAGCACTTTGCTATACCACAACACTTTGCTATACCACAACACTTTGCTATACCACAACACTTTGATATACCATAGCACTTTGATATACCATAGCACTTTGATATACCATAGCACTTTGATATACCATAGCACTTTGATATACCATAGCACTTTGCTATACCACAACACTTTGATATACCACAACACTTTGCTATACCACAACACTTTGATATACCATAGCATTTGATATACCATAACACTTTGATATACCACAACACTTTGCTATACCACAACACTTTGATATACCACAACACTTTGATATACCACAACACTTTGCTATACCACAACACTTTGATATACCATAGCACTTTGATATACCATAGCACTTTGCTATACCATAGCACTTTGATATACCACAACACTTTGCTATACCACAACACTTTGATATACCATAGCACTTTGATATACCATAGCACTTTGATATACCATAGCACTTTGCTATACCATAGCGCTTAGATATACCCCAACACTTTGCTATACCACAACACTTTGATATACCATAGCACTTTGATATACCATAGCACTTTGATATACCATAGCACTTTGATATACCATAGCACTTCGCTATACCATAGCACTTTGCTATACCAGAACACTTTGATATACCACAACACTTTGCTATACCACAACACTTTGATATACCATAGCACTTTGATATACCATAGCACTTTGATATACCATAGCACTTTGCTATACCACAGCACTTTGATATACCACAACACTTTGCTATACCACAACACTTTGATATACCATAGCACTTTGATATACCATAGCACTTTGATATACCATAGCACTTTGCTATACCATAGCACTTTGATATACCACAACACTTTGCTATACCACAACACTTTGATATACCATAGCACTTTGATATACCATAGCACTTTGATATACCATAGCACTTTGATATACCATAGCACTTTGATATACCATAGCACTTTGCTATACCAGAACACTTTGATATACCACAACACTTTGCTATACCACAACACTTTGATATACCATAGCACTTTGATATACCATAGCACTTTGATATACCATAGCACTTTGCTATACCACAGCACTTTGATATACCACAACACTTTGCTATACCACAACACTTTGATATACCATAGCACTTTGATATACCATAGCACTTTGATATACCATAGCACTTTGCTATACCACAACACTTTGCTATACCACAACACTTTGCTATACCACAACACTTTGATATACCATAGCACTTTGATATACCATAGCACTTTGATATACCATAGCACTTTGATATACCATAGCACTTTGATATACCATAGCACTTTGCTATACCACAACACTTTGATATACCACAACACTTTGCTATACCACAACACTTTGATATACCATAGCACTTGATATACCATAACACTTTGATATACCACAACACTTTGCTATACCACAACACTTTGATATACCACAACACTTTGATATACCACAACACTTTGCTATACCACAACACTTTGATATACCATAGCACTTTGATATACCACAACACTTTGATATACCATAGCACTTTGATATACCATAGCACTTTGCTATACCATAGCACTTTGATATACCACAACACTTTGCTATACCACAACACTTTGATATACCATAGCACTTTGATATACCATAGCACTTTGATATACCATAGCACTTTGCTATACCATAGCACTTTGATTTACCACAACACTTTGCTATACCACAACACTTTGATATACCATAGCACTTTGATATACCATAGCACTTTGATATACCATAGCACTTTGATATACCATAGCACTTTGATATACCATAGCACTTTGCTATACCACAACACTTTGATATACCACAGCACTTTGCTATACCACAACACTTTGATATACCATAGCACTTTGATATACCACAACACTTTGCTATACCACAACACTTTGCTATACCATAGCACTTTGATATACCATAGCACTTTGATATACCATAGCACTTTGATATACCATAGCACTTTGATATACCATAGCACTTTGATATACCATAGCACTTTGATATACCATAACACTTTGCTATCCCATAGCACTTTGATATACCACAACACTTTGCTAAACCACAACACTTTGCTATACCACAACACTTTGATATACCATAGCACTTTGATATACCATAGCACTTTGATATACCATAGCACTTTGATATACAATAGCACTTTGATATACCATAGCACTTTGCTATACCATAGCACTTTGATATACCATAGCACTTTACTATACCACAACACTTTGCTATACCACAACACTTTGATATACCATAGCACTTTAATATGCCATAGCACTTTGATATACCACAACACTTTGATATACCATAGCACTTTGATATACCACAACACTTTGATATACCATAGCACTTTGATATACCATAGCACTTTGATATACCATAGCACTTTGATATACCATAGCACTTTGATATACCATAGCACTTTGATATACCATAGCACTTTGATATACCATAGCACTTTGATATACCATAGCACTTTGATATACCATAGCACTTTGCTATACCATATCACTTTGATATAACATAGCACTTTGCTATACCACAACACTTTGATATACCATAGCACTTTGATATACCATAGCACTTTGATATACCATAGCACTTTGATATACCATAGCACTTTGATATACCATAGCACTTTGATATACCATATCACTTTGATATACCATAGCACTTTGCTATACCACAACACTTTGATATACCATAGCACTTTAATATACCATAGCACTTTGATATACCATATCACTTTGATATACCATAGCACTTTGCTATACCACAACACTTTGATATACCATAGCACTTTGATATACCATAGCACTTTGATATACCATAGCACTTTGATATACCATAGCACTTTGATAAACCATAGCACTTTGCTATACCACAGCACTTTGATATACCATAGCACTTTGATATACCATAGCACTTTGCTATACCACAGCACTTTGATATACCACAACACTTTGCTATACCACAACACTTTGCTATACCACAGCACTTTGCTATACCATAGCACTTTGCTCACATACCTGGTTAAAGTGTCTAGCCTTCAACAGGATTCAAACCCAGGTCCTGGCTATACAATGCATTAATATTATGTGGGAATATAGTTAAGTGACATTGATGAACGCAGCTTCAATGGCCCGGTGGAGCAATTTGGGTCCGATGGAATTTATTTACTATGCATAAGTCAATTAATCGAAGACGTTTTACGTTCATCAATATAAATCTATTTGTATTCAACTTAGATCAAATGCTTTTTACATTAAATCTATTATTATTTGGTATGGTATGGTAAATGGTATGGGTTAGGGTTAGGGTTGTAAAATGGTAAAAATGGTAAAAAAAAATATAAAGATAATGCGATATAATATCTTCAATTCAGGTCTACAATGGGGTCAGTAATTTCTCCTAAAATTATACAAACATCTATAATTATGTCCATTTCAATCCATTATATTATTTTATATATTTAGAAATGAGCAAAAACTCTTTAATGTAACTCTTACTTCTTAACTATCGTGTATACAAGTCAAAAGAAGGAACTGATTCCAAATAGAATTATGTGTCTAAAGCAAAGCAGGACGTTTGGCGCAGCCGTTTTGGCGCGACCGTTTTTGGTGCGACGGTCGTTTTGGCGCAGCCGTTTTGGCGCGGGACGTTTTGGCGCGATGGAATAAAAACATATCACATCATTTAATAAAAGTAACTTAATTACTTCATTTGAGAAAAAACTATATATTTTGTATATTAAACGAAAAAAAAAAGTAAATAAAAACATATTAAAACAATGTATATATTGGATTATTAAATTTTAATAACTTAGTTTTGTATAAACTTATTGATTGAAAAAGTAATCCAATGAATGTCAAAATAACTTAATGTGTTCTTGGCAACTCGTAATATATTTATTGAAATGAGAACTTAACCTTTCTTAGTGACTTATATACAGTTTTCTCAACTGAAACTGCTTATTTGCTGCTCCCAATATAGATAAAGCCAACCAAATAATTATCTCTGATTTGTACGCACGTTGGTTGACTGGACGCGATGACCACTCCTCACTGACCATTCTAAATTTAAAAAAAAATTCTTTTTTATTGTTTTACTACTCACCAAGTATTCTAAAACATCTATTGTTATCATTAATTCTCTGATCATCTTGTCTACGATTGACCCTGGTTTTAATCACTCCCAACTATTTTACAACAGTCAAGTTATTTGAAAGGTGTGGCAACTGAGTTACTTCGTGAACATGTGTTGTTATTAGCATTTTATTGAAAAAATAGCACGCGTAATTTTCGCCTATTGACCTAACGTTCTAGATGTGAAGCAAAAAAAAAACAACAACTCTCTATTAAAACGCCATATATATAAATACATAAAAATATAGATAACCATTTTGTGGCGATAAATAGATACATAAGTCTTTATGCATATATATATTATAAAAAACAAAGTTTTTAAAGTTTTATAGTCCTATATATGCATTACGTCGTTTTAAATTATTTTTTGTTTTTATTAGTTTCATTTATTATATACGAAAAAAAAAATGTTTTCCTCAATTATTTCCTCGCGCCAAAATGGCTGTGCCAAAACGTTACGTACCGTGTCTAAAGGCTGTCTGGCTCCTTTAAGAAAAGAGGCAAAGTTGGTTTGCTATTGTCACGGTGTATGCCATGGCAACCGTAATTTGGATGTGTCTGCATCACTGAAGACTCACCTATTCCAGTAGCAATATTCGCGTGTACATATATAATTTTATAAATATACGTTTTCTTCTGTTGTTCGTTGTCTGTACTCTGTAATTGTCGTCAGCGCATAGAACTGTCATCAACGGGATATGCGCTATACAAGCACCATTATTCTTATTATTATTATCACTTAAACCAATTCCATACGTTTTGACAAAGATAAGATAACCTTTCTTTATTGGTTCAAACAGTTGGGAATTCGGCTTAATAACAAAAATGGCTTACTTGAGATGTTTAACATAGTAATTATGTATTAAATAAGTCAATTAAAAAAAACAAGAACGTATTTTTAAAATGCTTTAACATATTTTTCTTATCGTTCTATAAGTACTAAATGTTGATAATAATGAAATTACCTTAATGAGATGATTGTATTGGCAGGTGAATATATCGTCCATGTGCAAAATGTGAAATCCAAATAGTTCATTGGGTAATTAGGACTTGAAATATAGCCGTTAGTAGATGTAATGGTTGCGTTGCAGGCTGAAAAAAAAATTAAGCTTTTTTGTAGATTGCTAAATTTTAATGTCGTTCTTTTAAATTGTATGTTAGGCTATAATTATTTTGAACTAGATTTCTCTTTATGTAAACATGTTTTCAAGTCATATTTAAAAATTCTATACACAATTTGTTTTAGTGTAGCTTCGTAATCTCCATACCGGTGAATGATTATAAATGCATTTGCAAAACATCATTGCAATCCTGTTAATCTTTCCTCATTTGGTTAATCCATAGACTATAATAAGATGGACCGCTTGCTCTAGTTTTAAGGCGTATATGTACTTTTTTCCCGTGCGCAACCAATAAGACTGTCTTGAATTACTTCTACGCACCTCGTTGTTTCTTAAATGTTTCCGCTGTATAGAACTTTCGATTTTAATTTTAATTTTTCATGGAGAAAATCAAAGAGATTCAATAAAACGGAAGTGCAAAGTATTATACGAATCGGGAATTCAGAAAATCAGTGTTTCGAGTCATCATATAGCAGAAATACTAAAGCAAGCGGTCCATGCATATTATAGTCTATGGTTAATCTTATATCATCCCGTGCGATGTAAAGTTTTCAAAATTGGTACTTTCTTGTACCAAACGTCCTAGGTCAGAATCTTGGAAAAGGCTTTTATTTTTCCCAGGCCTGGAGAATGTCCCCGAGTCTACCCGATTCCGATTGGTAGCAGGTACATTGGTACATTGTTTGTGGTAAAATATAGGCAGCTGGGCATTGTTCTGACCATACAATCCCTGGTATGCCAAGGAAAATAGTGAAAGCTGCTTCACCGGCAATATGGATCAATTTGATCCGACACGATTACCACTATAAGCTACTTTGTTTGTAGCATTCTAATGTTTAATGTGTTCTGTTCTGATCAAACCCCACCCCCCTCTCTGTAACCTATGGCTCGAAGATGATACAAGTTTTACAAGTTTCACGAACTTACTTGAGTTAACTTTTGTAAGGCATGTGTAGCCTGACCCCTGGATTAGACACTGGACATTTGCAGGGCAAGGGTTGGAGAGACAAGGGTCAATCCTCTGTGAGCAGTCACTTCCTGTCCAGCCACTCAGGCATGTGCAGTAGCCAGTTTGGTTGTTGCATTATTCAGTGTTGCTACGGACGCAAGTGCAAGTCAAAGAACAGTCGTAACCATAGGTCCATGGGTCGCAATCTAAAGAATAAAAAAAATGATAAGATATTAAGGTCAATGTTAGTCTATATCTATATATAGAAAGTAATCATTAGTCCGTGTGTGTGTTAACCGACTACCATTGGTTAATTTAAAGACACATCACCTTATTAAGCCTATGGTAATACGGCTGTTTTTGTCACTACTCGACAAAGTAAACAAACAGCACGAGCTTTCTGTCACGTGATTGCAAATGCTCTATTGTTTCTTGCCTCCTGCTAAAATGCTAATGGTGTATCGACAGTCTTTTTTTGCTTACTAATAGACTAATATACTACATTTGTTAAGACTCATTAATGACACGTTAAAAATACTTTACAAAAGTTCATACATTAGTATGTTTATAATTATTGTGAATGCAATATATACAAAAAACACACACAAAAAACAACAATTGCCTTACAGTATGTCATTTCGTATGTTGCAATAAATCCTCTGCCATCGACTGACTCGTCAGATTTGAACACAATATACAGGGCATTGGTTGAGGTATTGGTTGAGGCATTAGTAGTATTGGTTGTGGATGTCAACACCAACGGTGACGTTCTGTTGCAGTCGTGTAGAATTCGTTGCGCGCTGATATTGGCTCCGTTGTACACATCCAGGTAGTCATAGAGACAGTTTTCTACAGTCTCCAGGGACAGGTCACTCAGTCTGAAAACATACACATGCCATTCAATAGAGTTACAATTCGTGTTTTATAGTTTTAAGTTCACACATCACTGGTCTAAAACTAGGCTACTCTAACTACCAATATGACTGGTTTCTATTATCTGTGTTTAACCCGAATTTCTTAGGGGAGCTATCACCTCCTAACAAGCCCCCCCCCCTCCTCAATCGGCATAGACTCTTAAGTTATAAGGATTAGTTGTGTATACTGAACAAGCGGGCGGGGACCAACTGGTTTGCTGTCAAGGAGGGTGAGGTTGAGTATTCCCTGGTAAAATGCCTCATACATCCAAGGAAATTACTGAAAAAAAAAAGAACATAAAGCGCTCTAACTGTAAACAGGGAAAGTTAGCTAGGGATAGAAGTCACTTACGAGAAAGAAATCCGAAAATAAATTAACGGCTAACTTGCATTTGCATGGTCTTGGCTGATCAAGGGCTATGGAAGCCCATCGAGGAAAAACAACAGGCTGAAGTCGGAGGCAGAAGGCCTTAATGGCGCATACTTTCACGCGATGTGAACCCCCTTCCTCCCCCCCCCCCAACACACAAACTCTCCACTGTCTACTGACCCTGTTTTTAAAACAGGGGAGGAAGACCAGTTTTGTTGAGACGCGCCCATGGGGCAGTCGTCATTCGTTAGTGGATTTCTGAACTTGTGTGTAGATTCGTAATTATCTGTATAGATGAAAACCTGCATTAGTGTTTACCTAAGCTATTTTATAATTACTGACGAAATTAACAGTTGTAAACGTATTCCAGCTATTAAGTTCAATCTATCTGTGTCTTTGTCTGTATGTCTCTGCTGGAATTACTTTCAAAGAAGTTACCTCAGCTATCCACACGGAAATAAGGCGACAAATATAAATTATCTAACGACCAGTCACTAATTGATGCCATCAACCCCTTATAGACGTGGAGCCAATCACCCTTGTCCCATTTTCACCTGTTCTTGTGCCTAACACACGACAGAAGGTAAATCTTTAAAAAAAAATGAGTTTTTAATTTTTTTTGAAAATACTGATATAATTTTTCTGTCTGAGCTGAATGGGGAGCTGATTCAAGACTGTTCTGGTCCCATGTAGAGAAGGTTCTCGGGCCAGCGGTTGTCAAGGAGAAATGGGGCACCTCCAGAAGCGAGAGTCAATAGAACGAGTGAAGAACATAATATAAATGACTGCAGAGGACTATGTTTGCTTTAATCACGCTTCAATACTGTTTTTTTTTTTGCTAGGGCACAACAGTACCTAATATCATGTTAGCAACATTCACCTTAACGTAATCAGTTGGTTGTACGACCCTTCAATAGTCCAGGCACATGTGAGACTGTTTCCATACCCGTTGGGGTAGCCAGGACTCATTATGGTTCCACTGGACGCTGTGAGTTTACCACCACAAGGTGCTGAAAAAAGAACCAAACCAAGATACTGTATTGAATTATTAACACGGTATTTTTTTAGTGTGTGGCGTATAGTAGCCTGAATGTGTAGTGTTGCATTGCTAGATCTAAGGTGCAATCTAATAATAATTTTGATTGAAGTTGGTGAAAAATAAAATCCGCATAGACTATATACATTTTTACTTGTGAGTTATGTTTCCCACTGATCAGTAAATCACTCAGCATGTAAAACAAATTATATGTAAATGGAACCCACGTACTTTACTAGATTTGGCACGCAGAGCTTTTTTCACTGGCACGCGGGAGAGGCCCCCCCCCCCCAAAAAAAAAATATGCAAATCAAGTCTCTTCATTCGAGAATTTGATTGGTGAATCAGATTGAACTTTAGCAGGCCGTTAGCACGCGTAATGAGTTATAAATCCTACTTTGACACAATGTTAACAAATGGTTGCCAATTATTGGTCTTGACCACGTCCAGATGAATGATTCTAGCCAAGCGATCTTAAAATCCCCAAAATCGAGAGACCTCTTCCAAACAACATGTATTAGATATACCGAGTGTGAGTGTGCAAGGCTTTTTGTTTTTTTATGCCCCGAGAAATGAGCCTCGATTACACCTGCAATCTTAACCCTTACAGTCCCGGGCGCGGATATAGCGGGACTGAAGATAGCATAGATAGAAAGTAGGTCGGTACAGGAAGGGTTAATGTTTATTTCTAATGTAGCACCATAAGTAATATCGATTAAACAGTATTAAAGTGAGATACAGATCAAAATGTGAAAGCAATAACACACTACCTGTCTTTGTGTAGAAAGCTGAAAATCCTCTCCCATTGATGGCACTGTTCGTTTTGAAGACAATGAGCAGTTGACCACTCTTGGCATCTCTCACTTTTGGTATAGAGCTTCCGCAGAAATTTCCCAGCGTCGGGGAAGTAGCCGTTGGCCCGTCGTACACTTGAACAGAGTCCGCAGCACAGTTAGTAGAATTTTCCATATCGAAAACATCAAAACTGAGCTCAAAAATAAAGGTTTACACATAAATTATCATATAAAAACTTTTTTACTTTCAACATTTTGTATATTTCTGCCAAGATCAGATCTATGCATTTATGTATGGTGGAAGTAAATCAAATTTCTACAGATGTTATAATACTTTACCGTAGTGAAACTCTGGAGCCGTAAATAATCCAGCAGACGTATGTATTGTCAGTGTAGTTGTTGGGATAGTTTGGACTGGATATGTCGCTGGCGTTACCATTCAGTACAGTAGGGATGCATGGCGACTCTAAACGAGAGTTGAAAGTGTCAGATACAATTAGATATGATAAGACTTAGAATAAAATAATATATATTTCAGAGAAAACTGTTAGATGTTCCAACACACCATTGAAAATACGGTCTAGATATTTACTATAATCAACTGGTCAAAGAGAACTTTAAGTTTATATATAACGCTCAAAACCTTCCTAAGGCTCATTAAGCATTTCACAATACATAAGCTTATAAACGATGGGAAATAATTTAAGTATACATTTGTTTTGTTTTCTAAACTTACCTGCGAAATTTGGATGCGTTTCATTATACATTTTTAAAACATCTCTTGAAACACGATAAAATAAACAATTTGCGTTATGAAACTTCGTACATGAATTAATTCATAATAGATTGGGGGTTTTGTCTGGACAATTTTCTAGATTCAAAGAAAAGATCAGCGGCGAACCAGTGATATTGTTATTAGTCCTTAGTAATCTCTTCAGACCGAATAGATCCATAGCTCGCTCGGCTGGCCTACCGAAGGTCCTATGTTCGAATCTTGGTGAAGGCTAGGATTGTTTCGTGGGGTCTAAAGGGTAAAACTGAACCTCTCATGGGAAAAGACAATGCACGTGGAAATTGTGAGAAAGACAATAATCTCCCAGTTTTCTTTAAGGGTTCAATAATGTTTAGTAGTATTGCAATGTATTAAATGTGTATACTTACTTATGTTGCAAGTAGGTGAGCTCCAGCCTTCCATACAAATACAATTTCCTGTAATTGAATCGCAGCCAATAGAATTGCTCCTTACACAGTTACACTGCTGACTGCAAGAGTCTCGTCCATAGGTGAATGGAGAACAAGCTAAAATTAGACACAAATCAGCGTTTAACAATTCCAATGTGTTTTTCTAAAATGTAATTGTTGTTGTTTTAATATAATATATTTAATAGTCATAGTCTGCATATTATAATAGTCTGCCCATTTGATATCAATGAGTGGGAGAAGAAGGCAACTGAACAAGTTCTTCCAACGACGGCCAAGCAAAAATGGATCTAGGATCAGCTGATAAATAGTCCAGCTCTTCCACTCAATGCTAGTCCACCGAAGACCAGACCATGTTCGAAATTGTTTATAAACATTTACCAAAGATAGTGTTTCGTACAAAAATAAAAACCTATAGAACAATTTGTATATAAAAATGTGAAGCTTTGAGCTCTGTAATAGTTAAAAAGTCATCTACCTAAATATTCTACAGTCCATCTTAGGAACACAGCACTGTAACAGTATCTTACAATGCTCAGATAAACATAAAGACAAAAAAACACTTTTCAAAAAATTAACACATTTTCAGCACCTCGCTTTTCGTATTCAGGCAAAAAGATCTTTAAAGTGATATTCACTTAGAAAAATTCCGTAAACCAGTATGCCCAAGGTATAGCAAAATCTTCTTTATGAAATGTGCGTCTGTAAAAGATAAGATATGATTTTAATTGGTCATTACACACTTGTGTAGGTAGCAATAAAGCCCTGCCTCACGCCGTCATTGTCTGATCTGAAGTATACATGAAGCTTGTTTCCGGTTGACCTCACTTTGAGGTTTGAGACTTCTGATTGGCTGATTGCCCCGCACAGTATGATCAATGGCGACGATTCTGTCTCCCCGTCGAACACACGAATGAAATCGTAGCAGAAGGAGTTACTCCCCTCAACGTCGACTCGATAAAATCTGAGTTTAAAAAATCATAGGTAAACATAAGAGTGAGTCAATAATTATAAATTATTGAAGTCTAGTCACTGTAAAAGCATACAATACACAAGCGCTACTCCCTAAATTGACAAAATTGTATTAAGTATCCTTTGAATACCTTCTTGATTGGGAAAGGGGGGGGCGAATAAAGCAGCGTTCACAAGTTTATGTAGCCACGCATATAAAAGAATATGAGTTCAGCACAATGCCCAGCTGCCTTACAAATCTTTTACTACTATAAGGTACCCATCAAAGCTGGGTAGTCGTAAACAGGATTCGAACCCAGGACCCTTATCGTCATGATATTATTATGATTTTGCAATATTTGTATAGCTTTTTTTGCTTTAGACACTCAACACATGACGCAACACTCTACCTACATCGCAAGTGTCCTTATTATCTTATCTTATATACAGGGCCGTATTTAGGTTTATGGGGGCCTTGCTCCTAAATTTATGTGGGGGCCTCTCGTGACCTCGCTCCAGCTGCCTTCCGACATTGCTGTGTTAGCCTGTGTACAGTGTTGTTGTTGCTGAATGATAACCAGTAACCCGCTCTGATTCTGATTGCCAATTTGGCGAGAAAATTATCATTTTACTTCATGTAACTTCAGTTGTTGGTTTGAACACTCATATTCACAGTATTTGTTGCATTATTTGCTAGTTAAGTTCAATCTCTATTTTACTGTTTCTAACAGTTACATGTCCAATACAGTCACTATGATTCAATCTATTCTGAGTCTTAATAATTGATGTAAAAAAAAAAATATTTTTTGTACTTGTGTTTTATTTCATGTTTTTATTTTGTGTGTTGTTTTTTTGTAAATATTTCAAACAAAATTTGCTAATGTTAATTTTTTTTGTTAAATTGCATTAACATAAAATAATCAGTACAATATTTTTTTTAAAGTAAAAAAAGAGAATAGTTTATAAGCCTTAACTAAAAGGAATAAATACGTTAACATAACATTGAGTCTTCGTGTTTTAGGAACAGCAAATTCTTCAATGATGTCTTTAAAGTCCTATTCACGCAAGATGTCTGATTCAATATTGAGTAGACTTTTGGCAGACAGCTTCTCCTGAGTCATTGTTGCTCGCAGCCTGTTTGTTTTATTAACTCAATTTGGAGAATGATTGTTCGCTAATTGTATTGGCAACCATAAGTACCAGATACATTATTAGGATAACTTCAATGTTCAGAAAAGTATCTGCCAGACGTTGATCAACAATCAATTTGTGAATTAACTGTTCATATCCAATGCCACTTTTTGTTTATCCTTCATTAAATCAGCATGTTGCTTAGATAATTCAGTAAATTGAACCAAGCAAACGTCCAGATCTTTGTCATAAATTTGGACACAATTTATTGCTGCAAGTTGAATTTCATCAGCTGACATATAGTTAAGTTGACCAAGGAATTCAAATTGTTCACAAACAATAATGTATGCATTAATACCCTGATCAAATGATTGCTTCACCTGGTCTAAAACTGGAAGAAAACTGTCCACACGGAAGTTCTCTCTTGGTGATAACTCTGCTTCCTGTGCCTGTCAATAGTCCAGTGAAATTCACACAGACACTGCGACGAAGTTGTCTGGTATTCATTTTAAAAGATTAGGCTGTCCCAGACTTCACTTTTCCTTGAGCTACATATTCATCAAAGCTGTTTCTCTCGGATTCAACAAAGGTTTTGAGAGACTTGAGACAGACAAAGGCCATATCAAGGCTCATATGTTTGTTTGTTACACAGACTGGTACATTAAAAGATTGCGAAACCTGTTATAATGTTGCAGTAGGTTAAAAATGACACATTTGATGAACAGCCTTTTTTTCATGTTTTACCAACTAAGTTTAGGGAGTCCGCGGTGCATGGCACACATACTGCTAACGGGTAGCTGTTCAGAACCAAGTCCATTGTATTTACCACTCATTGAAGAGGCGTTATCATATGACTGTCCACGACAATCATTAATATCAATCCTGTGCTCTTGCAGAAAATATTGAAGTACATGAAACATTTCTGCAGCCTGGAGACCTCTGTAGGCAATAAATGTTACAAAACTATTCTAACTGCCAAGAGAAAAGACTATTACAAAAATTGTGGGGGGGCCCCTGTACCATAGGATTATGTGGAACATGCCTAAATACGCCACTGCTTATATATTACAGACGCTCGTTCTATTAAGAAGATTATTGCATCCTACATTCTTCCGTGATACGAGTCTAGTCTTGCATCTTTATCAATGTTTTAAATGATGTTAAGTTACTGGTTTTCCTGGTTTGTTATGGAGACCCCTTCCGTACCTGGATGCCACTCGGGAAGAAAGAGACCTACTTGCATGCATTTTATCTCGAATAAGGGATAAGGAAAGTGTTTTTATCCTTATGTTTATCTGAGAACTGCAACAGGTTGTTACTGGGTTGTATTTCTAAATTAAAGTTTAATGTCTTATGTATTATTACTACTTTACTCTTTGTCCTTCTGTCCTCTAGTGCTTCTCGATTAATTAATTTCACTGACTCTTGTCAGTTGTAAAAATTCGCTAGTCATGAACATCGAAGCTCTTTTCTGAATTTGTTCTAATTTGTCAATGATTTCTTTAGTTGATGGGTCCCATACAGATGCTGCATATTCTAGTATAGGCCCAACTAATGTGCGATACCGTTTTAGTTTTATATTCTTATTACATTTATAAAAGTTCCTTTTTATGAATCCTACTGTTTTGCTATATTTTTTTTATTACTTCATCACTATTTGGATTCCAATTCTTTTTCTTGAATACTTTTATTAGTTGACATTTTTCTGGGTAAAAAGACAAACTCCAGTTAGATTCCCATTTGTTTAGTTCATCTAAGTTTTTTAAAAATAAAAGTTTAATATCTTTTTCTGTCTTTATTGTTCTATAAATTATACAATCATCTGCAAATAATCTTACTTGTGTTCCTGTGATGATGCAATTTGGTAACTCATTAATATAAATTAGAAATAGTAGAGGTCATACGACAGTTACTTGTGGATCTGCTGAGTTTACAGTTATTGGTGATGACCTAGGGCCATTTATTATCACTGTTTGTTCTCTGCCTATAAGAAGGTCCTGAATGCACTGATGTAAGGGACCAGAGATGCCAAAATATTACAGTTTTTTTAGTAGGCTAGAATGATGAACTTTATCAAATGCTTTGAAAAAATATAGTAATATAGCTATTTGGTTGTTATTATCTAATCACAGATAAGTCATCTATTAAGCCTATTAATTGAGTTTTACATGATCTGTTTTCCCTGAAGCCAGGTTGGCGGTGGCGTATTTAGGCATGTCCCATATGTTCCATTGGAACAGGGGCCCTCACACAAAAAGGGCCCCCACACGTCTCAACAGCAATTTTTTTTTTAGTGACATCCCCATTCTTTCGTTTGAAATGTAAAATAAAAATCCATTATTCCTCTACAAGTTAAAGCGCTCCATTCTAACCATGCTAAGCGCAAGATAAAATTTATGATGTTACAGAATATAACATGAATTATAAATAATTTCTGATGCATGTGGAAGGCAGGGGCGAGGCCACGAGGGGCCCCCACATAAATTTGGGAACAGGGCCCCCACAATCCTAAACACGTCCCTGCATGTTGGTGTGGGCAAAGTGCATTATGTTTGTCTAGATCAGGGGTCGGCAACCTACGAAACGCGTGCCAGACTTGGCACGCAGGGTGAATTTCAATGGCACGCAGGGCGATTTTCAATGGCACGCGGAACACCCCAGAAAGGAATAAGTCATGTCTCTTATACACAAAAATTGAGTGCTAGAACAGGATGACTTTTAGGTTGTTGGCACGGCTGAATGAAATAGAAATCATACTTTGGCACTCCATTATCAAAAGTTTGCGACCCCTGGTTTAGATAAGATAAGATAAGATAAGATTGCTTTATTGATCCAAATGAATGGAAAATTGACTTGATTACATAAATTCCGTCTTTCAGCATACCTAAAACAATGTTAAAGAACCATTTGTACTCAAACACAATAGACATTCACGCACACTATCATACCATTTATCATACAAGAAAAAAGATGATTTATTATACTACTATATATTATATGATCAAGTATTTTACATGTTATGCTTGTTAGGGAAACAGGTCTATATTTTCCAGGGTTAGATTTATTTCCTTTTTTTTTAAAAGGGGGTTTCGTTGGCTAATTTCCAATCTTTGGGCACTTTGCCCTGGCTTAGAGAGACCTGAAAAATTATTTTAAAGATACTTTATGTAAATTTATGGAGATTTTTTTGTCACATAGTATTAAACCAATAATTGTAAAAAAAAAATAATATGTTTGTTTTGTTGGCACATAATCAACCGTCATTGCTTTGAGCTTTTTTTTGTATGAATCGCCCAATTTCTCCAAATGGACTGTTTATATATTATTTAATAAGGAAAGTGATTTGGAATTTTATTCCTGCTTGATGTAGGTCTTTTGAATTGCTTTTATTCCAGAGCTAAATTATTCTTTTAGGTTTCTTGCATAATTGGGTTTTTATTATGTTGTTTACTGTGACGATATCATGACCTGAAAGTCCATGGTATATTTCATAGTCCATTACTTCTGCTGATCTGTTCGTTAAGAATAAATCTAGTATATTATCATTTAATATGGTTTATTATATTTTTTTAAATATTAATTTGATCTAAGTTTAGATTTTGGATGGTATTAAACAGTTCATTTATTTCTTTTTAGTTTTGTTGTTTTTCTATAGAGTACCTATTCCAATTATTGTCAGGGGGGTGGAAGTCCCCACATTATTCAACTAACAGCATTTTGATATTTTGTTTCCATGCTTGTGAGCTGATTACACAGATCAGTCATGTATTCTGTTGTGAAGTTTGGTGGTCTGTATACACTGCCTAGAATTAGTGGTTTTGAATTAGGTCTACTTATTTTACAAAAGACTGAGTCTACCCTGGTGGTACATTATTATTAGATTCTGTTTTAATTTCTTCTGCTATGATGGTAGATTTTATGGCTAGTAAAATTCCTCCATGACTGTCTGACCTATATTTTCTAAAAGTTAATTTTTTTTATTGAATATTTCTATGTTGTACATTTGTAAGTATCTGGAGGATTTAGCCATGTTTCAGAGCCTGCAATTAAGTCCGGTTCTTCTTTATTTATTAGTAGCTTTAAAAAAGCTGTTTTATTTTTAGTGCTATGGAAATTAATTGTTAGTGTTTAGAGGTTATGCTGATTCAGGGTTTTTATGGGTTTTAGTGTTAGAGAGTGTCACTTTAT
Source organism: Anisus vortex (assembly GCA_949126835.1). Classification (NCBI taxonomy): domain Eukaryota; kingdom Metazoa; phylum Mollusca; class Gastropoda; family Planorbidae; genus Anisus; species Anisus vortex. The sequence continues at coordinate 40,021,043 of OX421500.1, read as the reverse complement.
TTTCATTGTTTTGATTGGTGATGATATAGCTTATGGTTTATGTAGATCTAAGTTATTCATGTCTAGGCTAGGCAGCACTGTATGGGTTAAGGGTATCCAGGTCATAAGAGTTAAATAGACCTGAACTAAATTATTACTAGTGTATCGAAATATACTTTGATGAAGATGACCACTATGGTTTCATCCATCGTTTAAAACCCTTTCCCTACTAGGTGTGTCAATTTGACCCGTCCATGGTATATTTTTGATAATTACTCTAAAACCACTCATCCGAATACTTTAAGCTTTCAGATATGCTATCTACAATTGGTTTGCTTTATTTTGGTGTAACAAAAATATTGTATGTCTAATGCACGTGAAATGGTGAGCACTTATATATTTAATATAGAGTAAACCATTGACAGTGCTTACTTCAAAGACATAAAGAAAATATCTAATTGCATGTCATTTTGTCAAGTATTAAAATATATTAGGCTTATATGGTCCACACAAAAATGCCTGCCTCACATTTATAAATGAAACAAGATGCTGTCCATTTCTAAATTTCAGAAATAGATATAGCTTAAAACTGTATTGTAACTTACCTTAGATCAACAACTTGTCCTGGGGTGACGGCAATTGTCCAGTGGCAATTCACGTTAATAGGGTAATTGTTTGGGTAGCCAGGAGACTTGAGTACACCGTAGGAAGATGTCAGGAGACCTCCACATTGTACGTCTAAATAGCAAATGAAAAAAAAATTAAGTTATTATTTTTTTCCGAATAAACTAAAGTATTTTTTTATTTAATATTATTAACAACAAGTCAAGTCAACACAACTGTTCGCTACTTTAATTATAATATTAGAAGATTGACAGCAATAATTCGTGCATGCATATGCCAGGGTCAGGGCAACCAAAAACAATTAAATAGAACAAAAACTAAATACCGAAAGAAACTTTCTCTCTCCAGTTTTTATTGTAATTGTTTCTTTTTTTCTTTCTTTCTTAACAAAACACAATGTAGTCATTGGTTTCTCCGTCATTTTGACAGGCATAACGTTTAGTTAAGTATAATAACTATAAATAAAATAAGGATACCGTAATTTAAAAAAATAATCTTTCAATGAAACATAAAAATGACATTCAGCTTGCAATGAAACATAAAAATGACATTCAGCTTGCAAAAAAACACAAAATAGCATTTAGATAGACGTCTGAAATAAACACAATATGATATTTAGATAGACGTCTGAAATAAACACAATATGACATTCAGCTAGACGTCTGAAATAAATTTAAAACGACGCCACTGACCTGACACACTTTGAGACTGTCCAACGGATATCAAGGCCAAGAGAGCTATCATGGTCATCAATGTCCACTTGACCGGTCTGTCCATTTGTACCTGTTTCACCTGTAGGGAATCGCTGTTAAAAATGTGGACATAGAATCAGTATTTGTACTCTTTCTCTCTGCCTTTCTCTCTCTCTTTCTCTCTCTCTCTCTCTTTCTCACTCTGTGTGTGTGTATATATATATATATATTTCCATGTATATATATATATATATATGTAGGCCTATATGGTGATCGACTTTGTCTTTAAAAGTTAATTTGTTTATTAGCACTAAACACCAGTAGACCCTGGCTATTATATAATCAAATTACGGCATTATCAATCTTAAGATGTTCAAAATTAATAAACCTTCATTTATAACTTTTATCATGGGCGCTTATCTTTCGCAATATTTTAAAAGTCTGCAGCGAATTAAAAGTGAAGCGTTGGTATAAAGCAAGATTAAAAAAAAACGAAACGTATGCCCAATACGTCATTCTGTTATAAGTAAACCAACATTTCAACAGTCCCGTTTACTTCAACAATAATTAATAATAACACTAAAATTATTCGATAAAATATTATTTTTTTAATTGAAAAGTGTGCACAGCTACAAAAAAATTATGTACGCCAGAAAAACAAGGACTGTTTACAGCAGGCAAGCCAAATAACCGATTCGCTTCAATGTCACTAATAATTGTCGCGAAAGCTGCACACACAAGCAACAATATATCAGTTGGCAAGACAAAAGCCGAGACCTGCGAGTGTTGCTAAGAGCTGTTTTTTTTTTCCAAGTTTAAACATAAACAGCTGATGAAAATACAGACTCAGTTAGTTGGTCACTTGTATGTCATATGAAAGTACTGTTTAGTTTTCTACGAATGGACAAGAAAAAACTATATGCTGCAATAATATTGCTATATTATACACTCCTAATAACAATTGAATGATAATGTAGTACTACTGTTCTAGTCAAACATTTAGTTATAGAACCGTAAAGCTTCAATGCACCTTTATATATACTCTTTGTAAGTATGCACTCCCTTGTAATATTATTTCAGTATTTTTACAATATTTAAAGTGGTTATTTTAATAGGCCTATAGCAAACATGTTAATGCAGTCTGACTCTTTTTTTTTTAACTTTGCGCGGGCGTTTATCATTAAATACTATATAATAATATCTGCGAATGTGGTTAATTTGTCATGCCATTCTCAAATTGTGTGTCATACATTCCAGACGGTTCTGGCTCTAAGTAAATGAGTTCTCCCCTTTATATTATGAGCGAACATTTGAACTACTGCAACTAGATAATATAAATTATAAAACAAAATCGCAATACTTTAAATGAATATGAGGCCGTTACTTTTATATGTGCATTGAATTGACCAAACTCAAGGCATGCCACAAATGAAATAAGAATAAGCTTTCACGTTTGCATTCCCTAGACTCACAATGATTGATCCAAAGAAGATATCAACTCAAAACGTTTAATTATCATTAGTATAACTTTAAGGACATGTATATACGCAGCCCAAAGCTTAGTCAAAACATGTTATTTCATCAATATGGTCTATGGTCGTCTAACGTATCTTCAATATCTCAACGTCACTTCTGACTCCTGCGTCACAGTTTCTAGCGTCATACGTCACACCTTTTGTTTATTCATTTTACGTCGTGTTAGAGACTATATATCATGCATCTTTTAAATGATTTATAATACAACTGGAATATATTTTGAGCCCCCTTAAGAATGAAAGAGGTTATTATTAAATTCGGAATACATGTCAATGCATTGAATGATATGAAATTTCTGAGGTTATTATGACAAATCAAATTCTCCCCCCCCCCCCCCGACAAAAAACAATTTGGAAGAGGAACAAGTGCCATACGAGTAAAAATTTGGCTACATGGTCAAGCTACAGTAGAAAGGTGATCTCTCTGTATGCAGTAACTGGAGAGGAATAATGCTTCTCTCAGTTACAGGCAAAGTCCTGACCAGGATTATCTTAGAGAGACTGAAGGAAGCCCTATATGTGAAACTTAGGCCAGAACAAGCAGGTTTTCGACAAGGCCGATCATGTACTGACCACATAGCAACTTTGCGGATAATCCTTGAACAATCTTTAGAATGGCAATCTCCCTTGTACATGACGTTTGTAGACTTTGAAAAGGCTTTCGACAGTGTGGATAGAGAAATCAGCTCAAAGTTAATGAGCCACTATGGCAACACATCAAAATTCCTCAACGTCACCAAGAAACTATTTATTATTATGAAGACTGTTGCTGCCAAGTCATCCATAAAGGAAAGCTAACCAGTCCATTTGCTGTGAAGACCGGTGTGCGTCAAGGCTGCATGCTGTAACTGCTGATCTTTTTTTTTAATTCTAATAGTCTGGATCATGAATAAGACAACCTCGGGAAACAACACAGGCATTTGATGGACTTTCACAAAAAACTAGAAGACTTGGACTTTGCAGACGATGTCGCCCTCCTCTCACACAGGCAGCAAGACACACAATCTAAACTGAACCTGACTGTCCAAAGAGGCGAGAAAGGTTGGCTTAAAAAATAAATAAAAGGAAAACAGAAGTCATGAGGATAAATAATGAACAGGACAGGTCAATACAGCTGGATGATGAGGACATAATGAACAGGACAAGTCAATACAGCTAGATGATGAGGACATAATGAACAGGACAAGTCAATACAGCTAGATGATGAGGACATAATAGACACGGACAAATTTGTTTACCTGGGAAGTGTGATGAGTAGAGATGGAGGAACAGATGAAGACATAAAGAGCAGGATCAACAAGGCCAGGCTTGCTTTCAATGCCCTGCGCCCCATGTGGAGCTCAAGCGCGCTGTCCTTAAAGAACAAAGAAAGACTATTTAATACAAATGTTAAGGCCTCAAATTTTACCTTTGCAATTTGACTTAGCTCGTGGGTACTCGCTAGTTGAGTGGATAACATATCAGACTACAACGCAATCGACCCAGGTTCGATTCTCCAGTTAGTCTTGATTTTTTTTGTCTCTAAAAAATTTTTTTTAGTTTAATTAATATTACTTTTTTTTTTTAAATTTTGTAAATCCGCGGGCAACATCAGGCAATTTAGCTTTTGGTATAATAAACAGACGCCGATGTTTAACCTGATTACAATATTTATTTTAAATTACTTTCCTACATGTTTTCAGTAAATAACACTTACATTTTTTTTAATATTAAGGTATTCTGTTTATTGTAGTTTAAAAAAATTGTATTTGTAGCTATAGGCCTGAGTATTTTTTTCCACAGGCAACGCCGGGCAATTTATCTTTTTTTTTTTTATAAAAAGAACTATCTTTAACCCGATTACACTATTTATTTTAAATTACATTCCTAAATGTTTTCGGTAAATATTTTTTTATGAGTTCTAAAGCTTTATGTTTATTAAAGTTTATGAAATTTTTATCGGTAGCTTATGCAGGCCTATTTCATTTCTCCCCGGGCAACGTCGGGGAATTTAGCTTGTGTATATATATATAGAGAGAGAGAGAGGAAGAGGGAGATAAATAGATAGATAGATAGATAGATAGATAGATAGATAGATAGACAGATAGATAGATAGATAGATAGATAGATAGATAGATAGATAGATAGATAGATAGATAGATAGATAGATAGATAGATAGATAGATAGATAGATAGATAGATAGATAGATAGATAGATAGATAGATAGATGTTTCTAAATAAAAGTGATAAAATACGAGCTATAAAAGATTTATGGGGTATCTGAGACAGAAAAATGTTAGAACCTTTCTATGCATCATTTATAAAATCCCGTAGCAACGGGAAAAACACAGGGTAATTACTATATGAACATATGATTAGGTAAAATTTCAATTTATCCAAACTACTTATACGCCCCCATAACGAAAATAAATGTGTACACTCCTTATTTAACGGTAGCGAAGCGTTTTAAAGCTGAATGCGTGCGGTAAGGTGTAGAAATTCTCTATTGGCGTCTAAATTAACCCTTCCAGTACCGACCTACTTCTATCTATGCTGCCTTCAGTTCCGCTATATACGCGCCCGGGACTGTAAAGGTTAAGTCAAGCGCTTTTTTTTTATTTACATCAGCAAATGTTTCACTACTACATCAAACAAAACATTAGGATTCATAAAAAGGAATTTTTAAAAATGTAATAAGAATATAAAACTAAAATGCTATCTCACATTAGTTAGGCCTATACTAGAATATGCAGCACCTGTATGGGACTCATCAACTACAGAAAACATTAAAAAATTAGAACAAATTCAAAAAAGAGCTGCAAGGTTTATAACTAGTGAATATTCCCAATTGACAAGAGTAACACCATTAGTCAAATCACTAAACCTAGAAACACTAGAGGACAGAAGGGCAAAGAGTAAAGTAGTAATAATACATAAGGCATTAAACTCTAATTTAGAAATACAACCCAATAACAACCTATTGCAAAGCTCAGAAAAACATAAAGACAAAAACACTTTCCCTGCCCCTTATGCGAGAAGAAAATGCATACAAGTACTCTTTCTTCCCAAGTGGCATTCGGGCATGGAATGGGTTGCCTGGACAAAGCAGGAAAACCAGTAACTTATCATCATTTAAAACATTCATAAGAATGCAAGACTACACTCGGACCAAGGATGAGCGTAGGACGCAATAATCTTCTTTATAGAAGGAGCGTCTGTAATGTATAAGATAAGAAGACTACAACAAAAAGAAGCACTCGAGCCAAACGTGGCCAAACCCAAATCAGGACGTTCTGTATATTGACATCTGACATATTATTTTCTGTTGTCAGATGTGAAATTCTCTTTTATTATAAATTTTTTTCTTCTGTGTATGCTTACTTCTTTCGCTCCTTATTTCATACTAGTAAGTATGAGATGTGAAGGGAATAAATCGTCGCTCCCAGTCAAAAACAGGCCAAGTCCAAAACGGCCAATTTTTTAGGAGAAGCAAAAAAACTGCATAAATGAAGTAAAAAGGATTTATTTTTAAAGAAATTTGGTATGCATGTTTGAAAGTTAGATATTATAGTGTTCTATTGACCTAAAAAATTTGTTATAACATTTAGTTTCAATTATGTGTTGGTCGTTTTTTTTTGTTTTTTTTTGGATTTGGCTGTTTTGCGATTTAAAAAAATTGCAATGAGTTAGCCGTTTTGAGCCTTACCCTTGAGTTGGCAGGTTTGCTTTGAGAGAGTTGATATGTATTTAAAAACTTGCCCTGTTTGTGCCAATACATTTTACAGGGATTGATTACTATTATATTACATTCAAATGTAAAGTATTGATTCTCGCTAATACAATAGAGGCCCTACAAATTAACTAATTTACTAGTTTAACCATCTTTATGTATTATAAAACGAAACAATACATTTCAGATTTTTAAAAAAATTGAATTGTTTGAATTTTATACAAAATGTATTAAACTTTATCACAAAATAATTAATTAATACAAATTACAAAAAGACCATTTTTATTTAGTATGAGACCAGAACCGTTCAATGAATTGAATTGAACAAATTGAAAGAAAATCGTAGAAAGATATAGTTTTAAAAATTAACAGATATAATACTTTTAGTACATTATATATAATTATTATAAAACACCAAACATACATTTCAATACAATTCTTTGATAATGAAATTAAGAATTTTAGTAAAGTGTAAGAGATTCATAGAAGATGTCAACATCTGAAGGCTTCACGGTTTTCATTGACTGCAAATACTCATACTTTATGCTGTGTTATTTTTCTCCTGCTTAGGTAGAGTGTAGGGGGGGGGGGGTCCGATGTTTGAATTAGTCTCTGCGACCCAGTGATAATGTTTGCCAGTCTTCTGTGTAGCTTAATTTGAAGAACATTGACCCGTCTGCTTCGTACCTCAGAGCACATACATCTGTGACCTTGACTTCTTTAGATGGTGTTAAGTGATTAAGAAATCTCAAAATCTCCGATAAAATCAAATGTCACATACTACACTTCATAAGGCCTAGAGTTGATTAGATCAAATAACTTTTGTGTGCATGTGTGGGTGGGGTATAGATATTAGCACGATGTGTGCAGGTGGGCTTTGTGGGGTGTTGGGTAGGGTGTACACCGGTCGTAATAGCATAGCATATCCATAACCTTGGAAGGGAACGAGGGGGCGGGGGTGAGCCTTGACAAGTCAGTCAAACGTAACCTACTTCTCTCGTTTCCATTCCGATGCGCCCCCAACCCTCACACACACACCCACACAAAGTAACTTATTCAAGTATCCCGCGTAGGTTGCCGACCCCTGATCAACATCATGGGTTCTCAACATTTTTTGTTTAATTAAAGGGAGATAATCAGCCCGTTTCATTTAAGCTTATATTTCTTTTTTTTTCTTTTATACAAAAATTAATGGCTTACAATTTATAACGTTGGAGTGATCAAACTGTAAAAGTATTTCAAAATTATATAAATATTATAATACTAAAGAATTTATATGTACATTTATAAGCATTATAATAACTACCCAGTTTTATGATTACTTTGTATCTAAACCGATTAATGATAGCATAGTCACGTTATTTAATTGTAGGTTTCAAACACATTTAGGACATCTCGGTAAAACTGAAATCAAAATATCCTTAACATTAGCAGATGTTAGGGCGACAGTGATCTGTCAGCAGGGGTGACAGTCCAGTGAACCAACCACAGGACCAGTTGGCTGCACACCATAAGCCAAATACTGACCCCTACTTCATCAAAAAGTCATTGCGATTCCTATTTCTTATTAGTATAATAATATGTAGCCCTACACGTGAGGGATATTAGATATTTAGCAACACTTGCGTTTTGATCACATTTCATCCGAAAACTAATCGATTCAAATAGCTGAGGTGTTAAAATTATATCAGTTAGTTTGTACCGCCCACTTGCCCTTCACCGCCCCTGGGAATGTCAGCGTCCCCCTAAAGCTTCTCACCGCCCCCCCCCCCGTGTAGGGGGGGGGAGGGGCGATATCGCCCCCGTTTAGAACCTATGATCTATATCAATGCTGTCTAGTATTTTTTACTCCACTGACATTAAAGCCATCCATCGTACCAGATTGATCCATTCGCCTTTCATTACCTAGTAGTCCATCCGCCTATGCTAGTAGCACACAGAAGCACTAAACTTTAATATAGTTTATATTTTTAAAGCCCCAAATTTAACAAAAAATCCTAAATTTTGCGCAACCCCCCCCCCCCCAAATTTTGCGCCCTAGGCGGCCGCCTAGTTCGCCTATATGGACGAGCCGGCCCTGTATTTACATTCATATAATTTAGTACACATCTTAAATAAAAGATTATTGGTTACATACTGGATGCAATCATTACACTTTTCGATGAGATAATGTCGTGATAACTCAATGCCAAAATGTTATGGACAAAATACATAATTTCTCTTTTCCGAGTTTCCATTTTGAATAATGAACTAAAACAATGTTAGAACTTCTATACCTTTAACTAAAACACGTGCATCGTGACTCTAGGGTTGCCAGATACATGGGAAACAAAAAGAGGACAAAGTAGGACAAATAGTGACAAAAGGAAGGACATAACACATTTCAACACAGTCACTCCTTAATACTCCCAGTGTGGCTGGACACAAAAAGAAGTACCTGGAAGTGCTCTCATTTGAATCTGTGGCGCCTTCTTTAAGGAACAGCTTACCTCAGACACTAAGAGAACCTCAGGCTAAAAAGTCTTTTTAAAAGAGCTTAAAGACCATTCTCTTTGGCTAGTGGGTGTGTGCAGGGCCGCATTTAGGATTGTGGCCCTGTTCCCAAATATATGTGGGGGCCCCTTGTAGCCTCGCCCTGCCTTTCACATACGTCAGAAAAGTGCCGTTAATTCGTGTTACAGTCTGTAAAATCATAAATAAATTGTATGTTTGTCTTAGCTTGGTTGGACTGGAGTGCTTAAAATTGTTGGGGAATAAATGAATTTTATTTTACATTTTCAACGAAAGAATGTTGATGTACATTGGAAAATTGATTGCAAGGATGTGGGAAGTGATTGCAAGGGTGGGAAAATTTATTGCAAGGGTGGGAAAATATTGATCGAAAAACCCTATATACGAACTATTGCCTTCCTATTTATGTCTATGGACAGATGGATTATAGTATGGACATAAAATAGAAGATACCCAGTGCCGTATTTAGGATTGTGGGGGCCATGTTCCTAAATTTATGTGGGGCCCCTCCTGGCCTCGTCTCTGCCTTCCACATATCTCAGAAGAAAAGTGCCGTTAAATTGTGTAAAATCATAAATAATTTGTATGTCTCTCTTAGCTTGGTTGGACTGGAGTGCTTAAAATTGTAGGGGAATAAATGCATTTAATTTGACATTTTCAACGAAAGAATGGGGATGTCACTAAAAAAAAATATTTTTGGGATGTATGGGGGCCCCTGTTCCAATGGAACATGTGGAACATGCCTAAATACGTCACTGAAAATACCGATAAATGCCGTCAAGATAACGTGTTTTACAAAAACCGGAGTTTATGTATTGACAGTTTTTAGCAAACTTTTTACCAGTTTTTACATGCGTGTTGATATACGTAATTAATTTTGAAATCCTTAAAATGTATGGAATACATGCAACAGGGTCACTAACTTATATAACAACGTGAATAGCAAAATTACTAGGCAGCGGCGTAATATTTAATATTTAATGTAAAAAAACGTCGGACACTCTTTTGGGGACCCCCTCGAGTGGGGCCCCGGGGTTGATTTTCAAATTTGGACCCCCCTCCCCCCCACCCTAGCTACGCCACTGCACTTGGTGTGATTATCTGGCCAATGACTTCCAGCCTGACTGACACATCGGATCATATTATTATGGATGCCTACTCATTGGGACACTTAATATGTGGCGAAGTCCACACGCATACACACACATAAACACGCATACACGCACACAGGTACACACACACAACACACACACACGCACGCACACACACACACGCACACTTGCACACACACACAAACACAGGTACACACACACACGCACACATATACACACAGGTACACACTACACACACACACACACACACACGCACACACACATGCACACACACACGCACACACACACACACGCATACACAGACACGCACACACACACAGACACACGCATACACCCACACACACACACACGTGTTACTTAAAGGTATGGGACGGTGTGAGAAAAAAAAAAGTATCTACATCATTTTGTCTGATCTCTGACACGCATCCTCCCACGCATCCCTTACACTCCCCAACAGAGAGAGAGATAAATCGTGGGGGAGAGAGGCGGAGATATATATATACATAGAGAAAGAGAGGGAGGGAGGGGTATATAAAGAGAGGGGCGGAGGGGATAGATAGAAAGTGTGATAGAGAGATAGAGGGAGTGAGAGAGAGAGAAGACTCTGTAAAATCAAACGATTCCAAAGGCAAATTGTGAAATGTTCTTTCTTCGAGTTTTTCACCTTTTTTTTTTATTGAACGAATTACATATTGTGTTTTCATTGCTCTACGATTCGAGGTGTATGAGGTAACGCAGTGGTCTAGCTTTTTCAAAAGTCTAAGGTTAAAATTCCCGAAAACCCCTACTGAAAGATATGTACGTTTACAGACTATCCGCCTAGATAGTAGATTATTACATCCTCTAGGCCATAGGTTCTCAACGGGGGCGATATCGCCCCCCGGTGGGCGGTGAGAAGCTTTAGGGGGGCACTAACATTCCCGGGGGCGATTGGAGGGCGGTGAAGGGCAAGTGGGCGGTACAAACGTAGGCCTACCTGATATATTTTAACACCTCAGCTATTTGAATCGATTAGTTTTGGGAGGATGAAATGTGATGTAAACGCAAGTGCTGCTAAATATCTGATATCGCCCAACAGTATGCATACATATTATTATATTAATAAGAAATAGGAATCGCAGCGACTTTTCGATGAAGTATGGGTCTGTTTTGGCAAATATAGTGTGCGTCCAGCTGGTCCTGTGATTGGTTCACCGGACTGTCAACCCTGCTGACCGATCACTGTCGCCCTATCATAATTATGGTAATGATAATGGTAATTTATATAGCGCTTCTATCCATGCTATTTTAGCATGCTCAGTGCGCTCTAGAAGACTATTAATCTGTGAGAGGTTTCACTGCTGCCGGTTAAGCGCATGTGATAACAACTCAATATTAACGTCATCTAGTCCCAAAACTCCTGTAGGGCGACAGGGATCTGCCGGTGGCGGGGCTCGAACCCGCGACGTGTCAAGTGGTTTATGCTAATATTAATGATAATTTAATCTCAGTTTTACCGAGATATCCTTAATTTGTTTTAAACCATAACGTTGCACATAATGGTATTGTTAAGCGGTAGAGATAAGTTGTAATCATACAAACTGAGTAGTTATTGTAATGCTTGAAAATATACATATACATTCTTTAGTCACATAATATTTATATAATTTTCAAATACATTTTACAGTTTGATTATTGCAAAGTTATAAACTGTAAGCCATTAATTTTTTATAAAAGAAAAAAAAACAGAAATATTAGCTTAAAAGAAAACGGGCTAATTATCTCCCTTTAACTTAAAAATTTTTTCCACTTTTGATTCAATACTGATGCCGAACAAGTTCAGTTTTGTAATACAACAAATATTACTGATTATTAAACCTAAGGCTTTTGCAACCATAATTGATACAAAAATAGACAAATTGCTAGCAACACACCAGGCAAACGATTCGCATTGATTTATTTAAACCTTTTGTTAAGGCAATTTTTTTATCTATTAATGCTTACAATATGTTTCCTTTTCAGTTTTTTTTTAAAGATAATTAATCACGCAAAAAAGTCTAGTCCGCCTAAAAAAAATGCGGAAACTATAGTCCAGATGGGCGGAAGGGGGATGGGGAGTGGGCGCTAAAAGAAAGTTGGGGGGGGGGGCGGTGAGCGGAAAAAAAGTTGTCAAAGGGGGCGGTGAGCCGAAAAAGGTTGAGAACCTATGCTCTAGGCCCTAAACTCCTGCAGGGCTGAAAGGATTGGTCGGCGACAGGGCTAGAACCAGGGCCGTTTTGTTGACAGCCTGGTGAAATAACCACAGGACCAGCCGGCCGCAAAAACCCCTAGTCATTAGAATTATAGAAGATCCTTTTAAACAGAAGATTATTGCACCTTACGCTTATCCGTTTTGTAGTCAAGTCTAGCGTCTCAATGATGATTTTAGATAAGTTGTTGGTTTGCATGGCTCGTTGATGTAACTGATTTCAAAGAGAACATACACGTATGGAAGTAGTTAAAATGGACTTAACATTTGATAGTACACATATATATAAGTAGAAATTGACGGATATATATATAAGTAGGTGGTAGTGATAGTACACGTTAGTACGCTCAAGCTTAAAGATATTATTCTAGATACCATTTTTTGTTTACTTTTCAACATAAAAAAGTTGTATTCTATTGAGACCAATTAGATCCTTAGGGGAAATGAATCAATGTTAACAAGTTTCGGTGACCAGGGCATACAAGGTGGTGTGTGGCCAGCACAACGTCTTTACTTTTCCCTCAACCAGGTAGGCCTACAGCAAACAGAACCTGCCCCTTCGTCCATAGGAAAAGGGATGCTCCACTAGGATCCAGTCCCATTGTTATAAACGTTTAGCTCGTCCCATCCTGGAGTACGCATCGACGGTGTGGGATCCCCATCAACAACACCTGATATCTAAGCTGGAGATGACCCAACGTCGAGCGGCACGTCGTATCTTATAGGACTACCACCTTAAAACCAGCGCCTCTGCTTTGGTAGTCAATCTCCAACTGGAGCCCAGCCCCTACAACACCGCAGAGCGGTAAAAAAAAAAAGGTCACCACTATTTACAAGATCGTGAACCGCCACATGGAATTGTCCACGCAGCCAGGTCGAATCCAACAGTTGTCCCGCTCTACCCGAGGTCATCAGCTCATAGTTTTGTTTAATTGGTCTATAGACCTTTCATTATTCAATTTATTCTCAAAGTGGATTTAAACCTGACGCATGTGCAATGGATCGCGGGAAAGAAAGCAAAGGGATTGTTATTAACCCTTACAGTCCCCGGGCGCGTATATAGCGGAACTGAAGGCAGCATAGATAGAAGTAGGTCGGTACGGGAAGGGTTAATCGTTTGTATTTATCTGTAGACATAGGCCTATGTTTGTTGGGTTTTTTTATGCATTATTTGAAATAGTTTCAGGCCACCGACAGGTGTGCATTATAGGAAATAGATTTTAGGCCACCGACAGTCTACTTTGTACATCAAGTAAGTGTTACAATGGTGTTTGTACATACAGTAACTGTTCCTATGTTATTCGTACAACCAGTAACTGTTCTAAATGTAGGTGTTTTTAAAAACCAGATTCGAAGGCTTGATAAGGTCTCAACATTAAAGAATACGGAAGAATAATGGCTTTAATAACTAGATATAAAAATAGTAATAATATACACGCATATATATTGTGATGAAATTTAATTGTATTTACCATATACTGTATATATATGGGGCACGGTAGCCGAGCGGCAGCGCGTTCGACTGGCGATCCGAGGGTCCTGGGTTCAAATCCTGGTGAAGCCGGGATTTTTTCCCAGGACTTGAGGGTGTCCCTGAGTCTACCCAGCTCTGATGGGTACCTGACAAAAGGTAAAGGCGGCTGGGCATTGTGCTGGCCCCACATCCCCTAGTATGCCGTGGCCACAGAAACTGGTGAACGCTGCTTACAACAATAGAATAGAACAATAGCCACTACAGTTTTGCAGCCACAAAACAAAATGGCATTCATTTCTTTGGTCAAGATTTATAAAATTCATTTCCAGTAGGCTAATTATAATTTTTAAACGCAGCATTTTGTGTGTCCAGTGCGTCCGGTTGAATGAATCTGATTGATCAGTGGTAGTGGCAAGTGGTCCAATTAGTCCTAGAGGGGTATTTAAATTGCATCTGGTCAATGGCATCTTTTCTTGTGGTGTTGAAGCTTGTATTTCTTAAGTCTCCCATTGTATAAAACCTATCTGCTATTGTTGGTCTTCTCATGTATTTTTAACAATGTATTTTCTTTCCTTTTGTGTAGTGTTAAAAAGAGGCTTACCGTAGGGTTTATGATTGTTTGCAATAAATATTCTACAAAATCTATATTAATAGTGTGTTTGTTTATAGAGAGGTTATAAAGTCATCAGCTTTTGAACAACTCCTATAAAATACAGTATGGGAGCTGTTGTCATGGCATCCAATAGACTTTTAAACTTAAAATGCTGATTTTTCTTTTTGATATTTCATTCTGGCTATGGGATAAAAGTTCAAATAATAGTCTATTGATTTGGGAAGATTAAAAAGTTTGTAAGTAGTATCACAAAGGCCTATAAAACGATTATTTAAGGTAAAAAAAATTTAAAGTAGTAATAATACACAATGCATTAAATTATAATTTAGAAATACAAAACAAAAACAATCTGTTACAAAGCTCAGATAAACATTAGGACAAATACACTTTCCTTATCCTTTGTGAGAGGACAAATGCTTATAAGTACTCTTTCTTCCTGAGTGGCATCTGGGCATGGAATGGGTTGCCTGAACATACCAGGATAACCAGTAAGTTAACACCATTTAAAACACTAATAAAAATGCAGAACTAGACTAAGACTCTAACCATAAATATGCATAGGACACAATAATCTTCTTTATAGAAGGAGTGTCTGTAATGTATAAGATAAGATAAGATAAAAAAATATAACAAATCATAGGATAAATTGATATATTTTATTGAATTAAAAAATATATTTACATATGACTTGTTCTGATGCTCTGAGATTTAAGAGTTTATTACAGATGGTCCCCCAGGACATCTGGGTAAAAATTATTTATTTTTGTGAAATAGATATTAAAACCACTTTGCAATTAGCATTTCTTCGACTTCATAATATTAAATATTATAAAATAATGTATTTAAAATGGTGTTTAAAAAAAAGGATAGTTTTTTTAAAAAAATGAGGATAATTTAATCTCTAAACAGTGGCCATTATTTTTATATTATATCATTTGAAAGGTTACAATTTCAAGATTATTTTGGTGGAAGTTATTAGTGCATTAAAACCAATCATAAAAAGTTACAAGTTAATGTCCAGCGTAATGTGACATGAACAGTATTAACAACATCAATAAAACTCAAATTGAATTCTGAACTTGGTTAAAAAAAAACATTAATTAGCTGATGTTATTTGATTGTTGTAGGCCTAAATGGACACAATGCTTTGCCTTTCTGCTGCCAAACTTTATAACGGTTACAAAAAATGAAAAATGGAGTACTGCATCACTATGTCAAAATTCTTCAAAATTAGTCAAACAACTTTCAGATAGGGTAAAATGATCCTAAGAGTTTTTATATGTGTACTTAGTGTGTTTAACATAATACCAAAAACACTATAAATCTTGTTTTCTCAAAACTCTACATATTTACATATGGTGACTTGAAGTTTAAGGTCATACAGTAAAATAAGTTGTTTTTTTTTAAGTTTAATTAACAAATACACCTGTTCAAAGCCCTTTCTAGTCAAATTTGTTTGAAATGTAAGATCATGAAATTTTGGAAAAAGCCAATGTGACATTTAATGAGAACATGTCATATTATATTAAGATCTAAATCACAGTAAAGAATGATTTGAATCCTTTATTGTTCTGCCACCCGTCTGATTGAAAAACTATGTGCATAAAATTATGGCTTGTTGAGATTGTTTCAGGAGTAGAAAAGTCACAGTAACGACCGAGCAGAGGTGCCGACTGGTTGGATCCATCGAATAGGATGATGTAGTCATGGTTGCAGCCTGCTCCATATTCTAATTTAACCTCAGAGAAACTGTGACAAAAATACAAAAAGCATGAAATATTTTTTTTTAAATTGAGAAAGTGGTTTTTTTTTTTAGTAATGCTGATCCGATTGTTCAAAGATAAATACAATACCCGGTATATCAGGAGTTGGAAACATATGGCATGAGTAACAGATTTGATATGCAGAGCAATTTTTTTTCAATGGCACATGCCCCAAAGGCAATTTAATAATAATAATGGTTATTTATATAGCGCTTCTATCCATGCTATTTTAGCATACTCAGTGCGCTCTAGAAGATTATTACGTCCTCTAGTCCCAAAACTCCTGCAGGGCGGCAGGGATCGGTCGGTGGCAGGGATAAAACTCGCGACGTGTCAGTTGGTTTTTGGTTGACAGTCCTGTGAACTAATTGCAGGACCAGCCGGCTTCACTTAGTTATCTCTTCTTAGTTCTACAAGCAGAGAGCAGGATGCAAGCAGGGCCCCCACAAGCCTACATAGTGCCCCAAGGCAAAAGTTTCAGCGATGCCCCCTTGCATACTGTAACTGCTTTGTTTAGTGCTATATTTAGGCTTTATTTGCTGCTCCCTAGACGTGTCGCCTCCGGACATATGCCCCCTCTGCCCCCCCCCCCCCCCATGTGAGCACACTGGATGCATGTTAGGCTAATTCTACTTCGGGACACTATTATCAAAAGTTTGCAATAGATAATGTTTAGCATATTTTTTTAGTTTCATATTTTGGACTTCATTGATAATAGAAATTTTCTAAAATGAAAGAACAGACAAATAGAACAAAGAAGTATAAGTCAAACAAACAGTACAACACAACAATTTCTAGTAGTCAATTAAAGGATTGGGTGAAGTGGAACATGACTTACTGATATCTGGTGTGCAAGAGAGAAAACTGTTCTATTGAATAAGACCACATGAACATTCTTGCGAGCATATATCAGAACTGATCAGAACTACAACATGACTAGAACAGTTTAATTTGTTTTTACACTCTACATGATTATGAAAATAGTAGGAAGTTTATTAAGAATATTGAATCAAATGTAAACACCTTAAATTAATGCTTGAGTTTGTGCTGGCTTCAATAGTCCAATAACAATTTGTTCTGTATGGGTATTTAAGAGGATAATTTGGACTGACAATGTAGCCAGATGATGCCTTAATTGTTGCGTTGCATGCTGGGAATAAAAAATGTGTTTTAAATATAATAATATTGCTGATAAAGCAAAGAAAATGTTTATAATGCACTGAATTTGACACAAACACAAAAATAAAATAATTAAAAGCCCTATTTTGCTACACACAATTTACAATTTTCAATTGTATTATGAATAATATGAGAGAAAATTACATTCAAAATTCATATTGCAAAAGATAAATTATTATTTTAGTCTTCGGTTAATAACAACAAATAAAAAAAAAATGTACAACAAAAAGCCATTTTATTTATAATTAGGTAGTAGATTTATGTTACAACAAAAACTGTTTTTTTAATTTATTAATAGTATATAAATATGTTACAACTAAAGGCCATATATTTCCATTTAATAGTTGATATAAATTAAAATTTTTGATAAACAATCAATGAAACTATTCAAACAAAAAATGTGTACTAAATCTATGATAAACAATTAATGAAACTATTCAAACAAAAAATGTGTACTAAATCTAAGATAAACAAATGTAGTGTGTTAAGACCATGTTATTATTGTTATTTGTAAATAGTTCATGGATTATTTATGGCTTCATTTGCTATAGAACTGTTAATGATACTGCTTCCTTTTAAAAAAAAAAAAAAGTATGTTATTTTTATCTTCATTCTGTCCTTCTTATTTTGCTTTGTCAACTTAATCCGTTAACTTAGTGTATTTGTGTGGAAGACAACTAAATTAATTTAGAAATGCAGTAAATTTTCTTTGTCTATAGAACTAATACACTAATAGATGGTTGAGTAGAAATACAGTTGTGCATATAAAAAGTATAAGTTTTTTCCCAACAGGTAAATTTGTTCCTCTACCATGAGTGACTACACATTGTTTTCCAGTAACGTCTAAACTCATCCATTCAGGACAAGAGCAGGTCTCTATCCATGGGTTAGTGGATGTCACATGGCAGGTATGAGAGCAAAGATTTGTAAGACAAAGTGCTGAAAAGTAAACAAAATACATAAACATTTAAAAACAAAAAACGTGTACATACAAATTGTATTATAGACCCATTCAACGAGGGAATGTGTGTCTGGCATAGTTTCCCCTTTATTTCAAAACCCTTATTTTGTATGGTTTGTGCTTAAAAGGTGAGAATGTGTAAAAGAGCCTAATAGTCTTGCAATCCTTTTGCTGCTATAAGTATACGTTTTAAGACTAGCATTTTAATTAATCACTAAACATAGAGACACTAGATAATACAAGGCCAAAGTAGTAATAATACATGAAGCTTTAAATTCTAAATGAAAAACAACAAAAATTTAATACAATAATCAGACATATTATAGTTAAAAATATTCTTTTATTCAACATGAAAGAAAAAAGGCATAGAAATTCTCTTTCTTCCAGAGTGGCATGGAATGGGTTACCTGAACACATCAAGAATGCCAACAAATTAACATAATTTAAACCCTAACCATAATGCAAGACTAGACTCAAACTACTGATAAGTGTAGGATGCAATATAATTATTTGTTTGGAAAGTACATCTATAACATTTAAGAT
This sequence comes from Anisus vortex, assembly GCA_949126835.1. NCBI lineage: Eukaryota > Metazoa > Mollusca > Gastropoda > Planorbidae > Anisus > Anisus vortex. Next base: position 40,002,120 of record OX421500.1, on the reverse strand, counting down.
AAGTTATAGCTCACGAGGTACAGTTATATCAGTTAAGTTTCAGTAGTATTTACAGTTACAGATCAATGTCTGTCTTTGTTTCTGTTTGAATGTTTTATCCAGCTGTCGCCTGTGTTAGCTTATATAGCATAATTTTTTACTTGTGAACTTTGCATCCCATAGTTTATTTATCATCATATCTGTACAACAAAGCCGCAACGGCCTGTAGCTTACCTTCAGTGGTATAAGTGACCAAAAATCCTTTACGGTTAATAATTCTATCAGATGTGAAAACAATGTACATGGTGTTCCCTGTGGATCTAATACTACTAGGAACTGATTCACAAAGGCTGTCAAGCTGTTTTGCCATCTTACTGCTTCCGTCATAAAGCTTAACAGAGTCGAATGGACAGCCTTCTAGTTGATAGTCTTGAAAGCTTTTGGTAGAAGAGATTTATGTTTTGCAGTAAATATAAGGGATAAATGTAAACATAGTTTAGTACATAGGTTGTTTCTTTCTTACTCATTGTTTTTTACTGACCTGATAGAAATAAAACCATTAGTGATGTTAGTTATTATAGTCCAAGTACAGTCGGAATTATCGGGGTAATTCAATGGATAATTTGAGCTCATTATCATGCCATTTGGAGCTGTTAAGTCTCTATTACAATCTGTGGAATATGTCATAAACAACATTTGTATGCTGTGGCCACAGAAACTGGTGAACGCTGTTTCAATTTGGTCAAACGGGATACTTTCCTTTTTTATTTGTTGCAATGGTCTTAAAATTATTAATATTAAACACATACTAAATAGACTATGGGGCATGGTAGCCGAGCCGAAGGTCCCGGGTTCGAATCCTGGTGCAGGCTAGGATTTTTTCCTGGGTCTGGAGGGTGCCCCTGAGTCTACCCAGCTCTAATGGGTACCTGACCTTAGTTGTGGTAAAGTAAAGGCGGCTGTGCGTAGTGCTGGCCACACAATCACCTAGTATGCCGTGGTCCGACTGGTACTTTACTACTTTACTTACTTAAATAGACTAAGATAAATTATCTAAAGATTTGTAATAATTATCTCTAAAGAAAGAGCGCCTGTGGCATATAAGATAAGTGTACTTTACTACTTTACTTACTTAAATAGACTAAGATAAATTATCTAAAGATTTGTAATAATTATCTCTAAAGAAAGAGCGCCTGTGGCATATAAGATAAGTGTAGAACGCAATAATCTTTTGTAACAAAGAATTGCCTGTACATATAAAATAAGGTTTAAAGTTATCTCACCTAAACACTGTCCATTAGAGTCTGGCAAAAGTCCATTGAAACAATGACACTTAAAGTTGTTGCATTGAAGATGATCTGGACATTTGTTATCTAGGTCACAGCCTAAATATTAAAATATTGTGGCTTGAATTGCTTTTTTATATATATATTACATATACAGCAGGAAATTATACAGAAACATTCAAATATTTTTTTTAAAAATTATTATTTCTCAAAATATGAATACATTTATAATTTTTCAAGTTATTCCTAAAAAACAAATAAAAAATAATTTTTACTACAGGAGAAATCAATCTAGTTTTAAATAAAGAAATAGTTAGTTTGTTCGTCGATTCGAATGCTGGTTAAGATGAGGAATTTTTCTGACATTGGAGGATGTCCTTGAATGTACGACCCATTTCTGATGGGTACCTAATGTAAAGTAAAGATGGCTGGACATTGTGCGGGTCACACTATCCCCTAGTATGTCATAGCAAGGGAACCTTGCAAGTGTAGCATTAACCCTTTGTTTAAAATTGGCCTTTCAGGGTTAATTTACTGTACTAAAAGAATTCATTCATTAGCAAAGATTGTTTAATTAACAATTTTTTTTTATTTTTTTTTATAAAAATATAATGAATATTCTCCAAAAGATTCTAGCATACACTACTTACTCTGGTTAAGTCTACCACATGAAAGCCCATCTGACTGTAAGGGTTGACCATCAAAACAAGAACACATGTAACTGCCTTCAGTATTTGTACATATATCACTGCACTGATGTTGGCCTGTTGTGCATTCAACAATATCTAAGTAGAAAATATAGTAATATAGTGAAATCAATCATTTGTCCGACAAGAACACCTGTAACTGCCTTCAGTATTTGTACATGTATCACTGCACTGATGTTGGCCTGTACTGCATTCATCAATATCTATAGAGAAAATATAGTAATATAGTGAAATCAATCATTTGTCTGACAAGAACACCTGTAACGGCCTGCAGTATTTGTACATGTATCACTGCACTGATGTTGGCCTGTACTGCATTCATCAATATCTATAGAGAAAATATAGTAATATAGTGAAATCAATCATTTGTCTGACAAGAACACCTGTAACGGCCTGCAGTATTTGTACATGTATCACTACACTGATATTGGCCTGTACTACATTCATCAATATCTATAGATAGTTGTGCCAAAAATAAAAAGAAATCAACAATTAGTCTGACAAGATCACATGTACCTGTTTTAAATGTTTGTACATCGTATTACTGCACTGATGCTGACTCCTTATTCATTATTTAGAGCTAAAGACATTTGAATTCATAAGAAATTAAGTATATAGAAACATCCAATCAGCGGCTCAAATTTAGTCATTTGTATTTAATTAGGCCACCCTACTGTACTAAGTTTATTAAAGAGTACAAGAGTAGCTTAAATCAGTTCTATGCTAATTATTATAACCAGAAGTTTATTTATTTCATTCATGTATTCATTTATTTTATTTATTTATGCATTACATGTATTTATTTATTATATTTTTTTATTATATTTTTATTTATTATATTTGTATTAATTATATTTATTTATGACATTTATTTATCTTTTTTTATTTATTGTATTTATTTCAATTAATCATTTATTTATTCATGTATTTTCATTTTTATTTTTTTATATAACTAAACTTCTGTCAGGTGTGACTTTTACCAATCTGGGCTTAAGATAAAGTCAATCAAGTAGATAAAAAAAATATTAATTATAAAAAAAATATATCAATTTCAGTCTACTATTCTCAACATTATTGATTAAAACTGTGATGTTTCTAACAGACATAGAAGGCCATACTATGATATTAAAAGCTTAGCTAAAAATCAATTAACAGACATAGAAGGCCATACTATGATATTAAAAGCTTAGCTAAAAATCAATTAACAGGCATAGAAGGCCATCCTATGATATTAAAAGCTTAGCTAAAAATCAATGAACAGACATAGAAGGCCATAATATCATGAACATGTGAAACTTCCAATTGTGTTTGTGCAAATCTCAGGGGGCACGGTGGCTGTGTGGCAGCGCATTCGGCTGGCCTACCGAAGGTACCGGGTTCGAATCCTGGTGCGCGTTAGGATTTTTCCCAGGGTCTGGAGGGTGTCCCTGAGTCTACCCAGCTCTGACCTTAGTTGGGGTAAAGTAAAGGCGGCTGTGCATAGTGCTGGCCCCACAGAAACTGGTGAACGCTGCTTCACCAGACCTATGGATCAATTCAGTCCGATGGGTACTTTACTTACTTACTAAATCTGAGAGAATGTGTGTGTGTTCATTTCTTGACTCTCATCAACATCTATTTCGTAATAATGTAAATTTTGTCAATATCATTTTAAAAGGTAAATTAATAAATTCTGAAATTGATATTAGACACAAAATAACAAAACAAAATTTAATATAGTTACCAGAGCAGATTCCATTATTTATGAAACCATTTTGACATTGACACTCCGCAGCTCCAGGTTTGTTGACACAAATCTCATTGGTTGAACATTGTTGCTGCCCATTAGCACATTCATTAATATCTTCATTACAATAAAAGCCTGTTAAATAAACATTGACTTCAACTTAATATTTGTACATTCATCAATAGCTTCATTACAATATCTGCCTATTAAATAAACATTGACTTCAACACAATATTTGTACATTCGTCAATATCTTCACAACAATATCTGCCTGTTAAACAAACATTGACTTTAGACAATAGTTGTATTGCCTATGATTTTTTTCTTTTTTGTGTTTTTAACTAACAAATCTGAAGCAGATTTCTAACATTCAACTTATTCACTAAAATTTTTGTATTATTTTATTTTTGTTGGTTATAGACACTGATGTTTCTCTAATTTTACTTTACTTTAAAAAGTTACATATTAGTTTAATGTTTCTAATGTTATACTTTACCGTTAAAACCAGTTTTGCAGACACATCCTATAACTGGGTCACAATGATCAGCATGTATACTACAGGCACACTCGATGGCACATTGAGTACCCCAGGTATTGCCATCACAGTCTGAGGTCACACAATTAGTTCAAGTCAATATCAGAGAGACAAAAACAAAATCAACATTTACTCAAACATGTAATTAAAGTGATTCATCTAGGTGTGTGAACAATTAAACAGTCAAGAATTTAATTACATTTCATTTACTGTATGTATTTACCAATCAGATTTTGAACTGCATTGACACAAGGGGTAGAGAGCATTTGCAATAGGCGTGGCTTAGGTTTCTTTGTGACGTAATTATGTAAGTTGCCGCCATGATTGGTGATCATGGTGAATAACATTGCTCTTTACCAAGTATATTTTAAAGTAATTTTTACACAGTAGTTTTACTATACTACTTACATATTATTTTAAAAAATATTGTCCAAGTACAAAAGAAACTCTGACATGGCATGTATTAGTTTTACTAAGATTTTCAACACAGTAGTTTTACTATACTACTTACATATTATTTAAAAAAATATTGTCCAAGTACAAAAGAAACTCTGACATGGCATGTATTAGTTTTACTAAGATTTTCAACAATTATCACAATATATCTGAAATATCGGACCGGTAAGTGTGTATTGATTTGTTATTGATATTATTATTATTAGTCATAGCCTACATTGTAAGCCGATTCTTCAATTAAATGTTCTGCACTTATTATTCCATAGACTTTAAGTGGTTAAGCGTTTAGCTCTGAATGTAAATTTTCATCTCACGCAGTGTTGTTGTTTTTTACATCACATTGTTGAAATGATGATATTCAAAATTCAAAAATAAAACCTTCTTAAGCCTATAGCAATGTGACTGCCATTGATCACCACTAGAAAAAGTAAACAAACCACACATGCTTTTTGTCACGTGATTGCAAATGCTCTATTAGATAAAACAATGGGGGTGTAAAGTTAATGTTACAAAATATAAATACTTAATTTGAATGTTACAATAAAATAAAAACTGACTTCTTTAAGGGGTGAGTTTGACATAATCCCCAGTATTATTGATTGTTATCTAAATTCAGTATTGTATCATCACAACCAGTTTCTGAATACATTTTTTTAGATTTTAATGACAATGTAAATACAAATATGTAATGACAATGTAAATACAAATATGTAATGACAATGACAATACCAATGCATGTTCTATTATCGTTGTCCAGTTTTTGTCCAGCTGGGCAGGAGCAGGTAATTCCACTAGCAGTGTCTCTGCAGCGATCTTTGTATGAGCACAAGTTTAGATTTGGTCTTGAACATTTATCTACATCTGTTTGTAATGAAAATACTTATGTTACATGAGTGTCAACTGAAGCTTAACGTCACGTTTTAGTCAACCAAAACATAATGTCACTTGTATGTCAAGTTAAAGAGGACAGTCAATCCTGCTGTTAGTACACCTGACAGTCAACAAAATGGCCCGGCTTGTAGCCTTGCCACTGACCAATCCCTGCCACTCTGCAGAAGTTTTGGGCCAAGAATGTCATATATGTTCTATGTAGTCAAGAGGATCCAGGGTGCAACTATGAATCATTGTATTCTGGGGGATGTAAAACTGTTGCGTATAAAGTAAAGTATCCCCCTCGGACCAAATTGATCCATAGGGCTGGTGAAGCAGCGTTCTCCAGTTTCTGTGGCCATGGCATACTTGGTGATTGTGCTGCCAGCACAATGCCCAGCTGCCTTTACTTGTACATGGTGACTTTCCAATCAGGTGAAGTATATGCCTACATACCACCTGCCCCCTTAAGGATCAGGCTGTTAGCTGACATTGCATTGTGGAACACTCCACTACCGAGTTTTACACACAGACTCCAATGTTATAATGGTAAATTTAAAAAAAAATTGATAATTTTCTAGAGTATTTATTTTCACTTACATAAACATCCTTTGGTTAAATTGTCATACTCATATCCTGGCCGACACTCACACACATAACTTCCAGGAGTGTTTTTACATTCAGAGTTTAGAGTACAGTTCTTGATGTATTGGCATTCATCTATATCAACAGAACAGTCACTTCCTGTCCAGCCAGACTTGCACTCACAAACACCGTAAAGGTTGTCACAGGACTTGCTGTTGTTTCTCAGGCATGGACATTCTCTGCTACATGCAGGGCCATAGCTAAAGGAAGGACATTCTACAGGAAAAACATACAAAATATACCTATTAGTAAGTATTAGACACTGAATAACAAATTTTAATCTTTTTAGAATTTTTAGCGTATTATTTTAAAATAATTCAATTTTTTTGACAAGAATCTTTTACAAGTATTATTTTACTTGGCTTGTGCAATTACACACTGATAGTCCACATTGATTTCTTTAAATCATTAATGTCCTGCAAGCATTTTATCTTATCTTATATATTATATATCTTCTATATTACAGACGCTCCTGCTATAAAAATGCTATGCTCCTATGCTCATCCGTGGTCCGAGTCTAGTCTTTCATCTTAAATGATGTTAAGTTACTGGTTTTCCTGGTTTGTTCAGGCAACCCATTCCATACCCAAATGCCATTCGAGAAAAAAAGAGTACCTATATGCATTTGTAAGGAAAGTGTTTTTGTCTTTATGTTTATCTGATCATTGCAACAGGCTGTTACTGGGTTGTATTTCTAAATTGGAGTTTTAATGCCTTACATATTATTACTACTTTACTCTTTGCCCTTCTGTCCTCTAGTGTTGCTAGGTTTAGTGATTTGACTATTGGTTTTACTCTTGTCAATTGTGAATATTTGCTAATTTTGTAATGTTTTCTTTAGTTGATGGGTCCAGTCCAATAAAGATGATGCATATTCTAGTTTAGCATTGGATTAGTTAACGTTAAAAGATTTAAAAGATTTTAAAATATTTATTTTGAATTTCAACATTTTGCAAAGCATTTTTGTAATCAATGTCATATTAATTCTCTAAAAGATTATGTATATTGTCATGTATATTGTTTTTACAAGAATTGGAACACGCAATGTTTATTCCCCTCTCTCTCTCTTTTCTTACTACACACAATATTAGGACGTTTAGTAGGAAAACAAAAGGTTCTAGGTAATGTTGGGATTCTGTGTTGATCTCAAATTCTCAGGGTCTGGGAACGACTCATTATTTAATAGGGGAAGTTCCTATCGTTTTGTTATGAGTTTTGTAATGTTACCATGATTTTCACCCCTACTGGTAGTGGGTCTGTCCCTTGCACCACTCGGATAGTATTTAATGATTTGTTTTGTCTGAAAGACAGAGAGTTTCAAAATATGTTCCTTTGAGAACGTTTGTGTTTGCACTATTTTATTCTAACTGTACATAATAGATATATTGTATATATTGAACATACCACCTGAAATAAACTATCAACAACAGTTATACTGAAGCTTCCTTGTCAAGTTACTATTCTATTATGTTGTATACATTACTACAAGATTTATTTACTACCCTAATGTACAAGAAAGGAAATGTTGGAATACAAATACTGAATTTGTGCCCAGGACTATAAGAAGAGTTCGTGTAATACTGAAACATAAATACTAATAATTAAAGTCTCCCCTAGGACTAACGAGAATTATCAGCAAGATCTACACAGCTCTGGCCACAAGGGGATTGTGGACGTAACAAAATTTGGTGGTCTCGCCCAGTATATTTGAGTTCTACTTTTCCTGACCTAGGATTAACAAAATTTAGTGGCCTCGTTCGATATATTTGAGTTCTACTTTTCCTGATCTAGGATTGGAAAAAAATTTGTTGATCTCGTCTGGAAAATTTGAGTTATATTTTTCCTGACCTAGAAATATTTTGTGACATTAGTAGTACTGAGAGCGGCATATTTGTGTTTCGTTTTCTAGGACTGTGAAACTATTCTTTTTTAAAAAGAGGAGAGAACTGGTTTGCGCATTTATTCCTTGGGAAGTGTGAAGATTCCACGAAGTGTTTAATATTATAGTGTGCAAATTTCTGGACAAATCGTAAGTTGGAACTTTATATTTTATTATACAATATATACTACTCTACTATCACAAATATTTCGAACGCTATACTATGGCTTCGAATATATCAAGTGAGGAACTTAAGGCCATGTCATTTGCTGAACTAAAAGAATTAGCTGAGTCCTTTGGGATTGAGGCAGGACAGGCAAGACCTAATCGTAATCGTTTGATCAAAGAAATTATGACATGTTTGAACGGGCAGAATGCCATGAACACTGTTAATGTAGTTGAAGTGGGACAGAACGATATCAATGAAGGTTATGTAGCTCCCAGTGGGGGCGAGGTAATTGCCCACGGAGACGAGGTAAGAAATATGTCATCTAGATCATCAAACAATGATGAAGATGAAGGGTTGAGTGAAAACCTAAAATTCCAATTAGCTATCAAGAGAATGGAATTAGAAAGTATGGAAAGGAGAGAATTGGAAAGAATTAGGATAGAAACTGAAAGGGAAAATGAAAGAATTAGGATTGAAAGCAGAGAAAGGATAGAGATGGCACGCATGAACAGACCTGACCATCGTAGGGACAGCAATGGTATGGATATTAGCGCAATGAAGCAACACTTGCCTATATTCAGAGAAGAAGATGTTCAAGATTTCTTTTTGCTTTTTGAGAGGATAGCTGTAGATTATCAGTTCCCTGATGATAAGATGGCTTTATTGTTAAGGTCAACTCTCAACAAAGGCAAAGCATTGGACGTAGTGTTGAGTTTAACACCCGAGGAAATAAATGACTATGAAGTAATCAAAGATAGGGTGCTAAAAAGTTATTCCCTGACACCAGAAAAATATAGAAAGCTATTTAGAGACAGAAAGAAGGCATATGATCAAACTCATGTAGACTTTTTGAGACAAAAGGAGAAAATGTTAGAACAGTGGCTAAGGTCACAGAATGTAAGTGAGTTTGATAAACTCAAGAACCTAATATTGTTTGAGGAATTCAATGATTGTATTCGAGTGGATATTAAAACCCACATTTCAGACCGAGGGGTTGAAGATGTGCATTAAGCTGCTAGATTGGCAGATAACTATGCCATAATTCACGCCAGCATAAAGCCATATTATGCTGACAAACCCAAAGTGCACAAACCAGAGCCCAAGGAGGCTAGTAAACCAAAAGAGACAAGTGAAAACAATAATAAGAACAGTGGTGTAAATAATAATAGTAACTTAGTTCATTTCAGGAAGCAGACAGATGTAAATAAAGCAAAGGTGGTATGTTTCAATTGCAAGAAAGAGGGCCACATGAAGAAAGATTGTTGGATCCTTACCAAGAAGCAAGGTGCTATTCTACACTGTGCCAGAGTGCAGAAAGACAGCAAGCAGACAGAAGAAGTGTGCAACACAGGGTCAAGAAACTCAAAAGAAATGCGGCCGGCATCGCCCATAGTTGTGGAGTCGATGGTTTTTGAGAACAGTCTATCTAAGGTAAAAGAGAATAGCTGTACTCAATCTATTATGCTTTCAGAAGGCCGTGAGGAACAGATGGTTCCTGAAGTCCCGGAAGAGGACGACCTATCCGATTTTCGACCCTTTGTCTACGAGGGGACAGTGTCGACAGAAGTCGATGTACTCAGCAAGAAGAAAATACAGATATTACGTGACACGGGTTCTGCTGTCAGCGTGATCCTGGAGGGCAGTGTGCCGTTAACAGATGCCACCAGTACCGGTGAGTCTGTTGTGCTGAGAGGTGCTAGTATGGAGGCTGTGGAAGCTCCACTGCACAGAATAAAACTCGAGTCGGATATTTTTACAGGTAACATCGTAGTGGGAGTGTGGCGCGCACTACCCGTCAAAGGCGTTTCCATGATATTAGGAAATGACATTATGGGCGGCAGAGTCACTGTCGAGCCCATGGTTAAAGTGTTGGAGACAAAGATGGCGGAGGACAAAAACCTACGTCCTGCCAATGAACGCCCAACATGTGCACTGACAAGAGCAATGCAGAAAAAGAAGTCGGTAAAGACTCCTGCTACGCCGTGTAGTGCAACGAAAGATGTGTTTGTCTGTTCTGAAGAAACACATGCGAATGAAACAGTGATAACAGAAACACCTGACATCGATTTAAGTGCTACGTTCTTTGCTGAACTAACAACTGGTGATGCAACAGAGAACGATAACATTTTGTCACCAAAGCAGAAATTGGTGAAAGAACAATTGAATGACGAAGTAATAATGCAACTCAGAATGAAAGCTGTTGATGAAAAGACTGCAGATGCAATGGCGGAATGTTTTTACATGAAAGATGAAGTGTTGATGAGAAAGTCGAAACCGCTCAACTCAGGTACAAACGAGTGGGACAGTATTCACCAGATTGTAATACCTAAGTGCTATCGTCAAGATATACTGCGTATGGCGCATGATCTTCCTTTCGCTGGTCACATGGGAGTCCGAAAAACGCACCACCGTATCCTCCCTTACTTCTACTGGCCAGGACTGAGAAGAGATGTCGAACAATACTGCAAGACTTGCCACGTATGCCAAATGGTAGGACGTCCTAACCAACGAATTCCTGTCGCTCCACTCCAGCCGATACCAGCGTTCGACGAACCATTCAGTCATATACTCATTGATTGCGTGGGCCCGTTGCCGAAAACAAAAGCCGGTTTTCAATACCTGCTCACAGTCATGTGATCATCCACTCGCTTCCCGGAAGCCATTCCGTTGCGGAACATAACAACAGTGAAGGTGGTAGACGCCCTGACAAATTTCTTCACACGTTATGGCCTACCGAAGACAGTACAGTCCGACCAGGGGACTAACTTTACTTCGAACATTTTCAAACAAGTCATGGAACAATTAGGGATAAGCCATAGGCTATCAAGTGCCTATCATCCTGAGAGCCAGGGAGCTCTGGAAAGGTTTCATCAGACATTAAAATCGATGCTTAAAAAGTACTGTTATGAAAACGAGAAAGACTGGGATAAGGGTGTGCCTTATGTACTGTTCGCTGCAAGGGAGGCCACTCAGGAATCCCTGGGGTTTAGCCCATTCGAACTTGTGTATGGACACTCAGTCAGAGGTCCGTTGAAACTTCTACATGAAACTTGGCTAACGGACAGTGAACCGATTGGACTTTTGTCATATGTAGATAAATTTAAAAATAGGCTTTATCATGCTTTTAACCATGTGAAGATTCATTTTCCACAGATGCAGGAGCGTATGAGACAGAACTATGACCGTAAAGCTACAGCTAGAACTTTTGCACCAGGTGACAAAGTTCTTGTGTTTCTACCTTTGCAAAATCAGCCTTTAAGTGCAAAGTTTAGTGGACCCTATGAGATAGAGTCAAAGCTTGGCGAGGTCAATTATTTGATAAAGACTCCTGACCGGAGACAAAAACAGAGGGTATGCCATATTAATTTACTTAAGCCCTATGTTTCCAGGGAAAAGAGTAAACCATGGGAAATCCCCATGATTTCGTTAGCTAGAGTCCCGACGGATTTATCTAGGATAGAATATAAGTTTGCAGAAAGTAAACTTAATAATACAGATGCCCTTAAGAGTTTAGATACAAGGCTAGAACATCTTCCGGTAGAAGATAAGGAGAAGATTATTGAGCTGGTACATGAAAATAAGTCAATGTTTACAAATGTTCCCAGTAAGACACATGTCATAGAGCACGATGTAGTGTTAACCAATAGTGCCAGGTCTATTAAACAGCATCCATTTGACCCCATCAGACCTGAGCATATTAAATTAGATGTAAAGTATATGTTAGAAGATGACATAGGAGAAAAATGTGATAGCAAATGGTCTACACCCTGTGTGATGGTACCAAAAGCCGACCACACACTGCAGTTTTATAGAGACTTTGGGAAATTAAGTAATTTGACAAAGACCGACTGGTATCCCATTCCCCGTATCATCGACAAGATAGAGACAAGGTCATAGCTGATACTCTATCTCGGGTGCTACATGATTGACTGAATAACCCTATACTTCTTTTTCAGATCATCTCACTTATTCATTAAGAATGTGTCATGATAACCTATCATTCGTTTGAATTTTGATTATGGAATACCTATAGAATACTTGTATCATACAGAAGTCAAGTCTTTTGAAAGTATAAATAATTTTTATAATCATGTATAATATTGATGTTCTGATATATTTTAAATTCATTTGATTATGGAAAAGAAATTCCATTTAAATGTTGATGCATGATGCAATAAATATATAATATGCACGTATTTACTTGATATGGATGGATAAAAGTAATTGTCATCACATGCAATTAAGTGGGAAAACTTTGAGCTAGTTGATTTATTATCTTGTTTTTATTTTAGTTAATGAATGGAACTAAATAATAATATGTACAATTTTTATCTTAGAAAGAGATGTAATATCAATTGGTATAAATTAATAGATAATATTGGAAATCTATTGCTAAATTGTTATGTCATGGTAATAGAATGGGAAAAACTAGTGGATATTCACTATGTTGTATAGGTTGTTATATATTCCATATATCCGGGAATGGAGGGAAACAAAGGTACCTAAAGGTGTGCACTCATTCAACCCTGAACAATCTTTTATATTAAACATTTAAATTTGCCAAAAACGCATAATAGTGGATTACATTTTAATATTTAGATTACTGTAGTAATCGTAACTAGAGTGTATTTTCTCCTCATATTTGAGAAAAGGGGAAGTATCATCATCTTAGGTATGAACCCTGTTAATGTCAAGTTGACACTGTAATTTAAAGGGGAAGTAACCTATAGTTTGATTCGAGTTACGTATTACTTATCTTTTGGTTTGTATATTAGAAGTAAACTGTTGAAAATTGACAGAGTTTGAGCAATGTTATATTTGTTTAAATAGATTAAGACTTTTTGCAAATTTTTGGTGGAAATCCACACAACTGTACATAGTTAAAATAAGAATGACTAGAATATTTTTGAATTATTTGTACTTGTTGAGACATTAGTTAATATTAATACTAACGGGGAAATATTTGTCCATCACGTTATAATCACAATTACCATTGGGTAGTGACACTTTTTATAATTTAGTTGTGCCAGTGAGCCATGTTTGCTTAAATTGTCTTATAATCTTCCATTGATTGTTGGTTATTAAAACGATAGTGTTAAGTACGAAAAATGTACCATGTTGAGTATTACTTGGGTAATTATGGTACATTATTTCTTTCATTGGGTGGGGGCGTGTCATGTATATTGTTTTTACAAGAATTGGAACACGCAATGTTTATTCCCCTCTCTCTCTCTTTTCTTACTACACACAATATTAGGACGTTTAGTAGGAAAACAAAAGGTTCTAGGTAATGTTGGGATTCTGTGTTGATCTCAAATTCTCAGGGTCTGGGAACGACTCATTATTTAATAGGGGAAGTTCCTATCGTTTTGTTATGAGTTTTGTAATGTTACCATGATTTTCACCCCTACTGGTAGTGGGTCTGTCCCTTGCACCACTCGGATAGTATTTAATGATTTGTTTTGTCTGAAAGACAGAGAGTTTCAAAATATGTTCCTTTGAGAACGTTTGTGTTTGCACTATTTTATTCTAACTGTACATAATAGATATATTGTATATATTGAACATACCACCTGAAATAAACTATCAACAACAGTTACACTGAAGCTTCCTTGTCAAGTTACTATTCTATTATGTTGTATACATTACTACAAGATTTATTTACTACCCTAATGTACAAGAAAGGAAATGTTGGAATACAAATACTGAATTTGTGCCCAGGACTATAAGAAGAGTTCGTGTAATACTGAAACATAAATACTAATAATTAAAGTCTCCCCTAGGACTAACGAGAATTATCAGCAAGATCTACACAGCTCTGGCCACAAGGGGATTGTGGACGTAACAATATATTGACTATAAATATATATTATATGTTGATGCAAAGGTTAAATTTCTGTAATTAAGGATTATATTACATATATTACTTGCTATTTTGTTCGATCTGTAATTCTACTTAGTAATTTAGTAATTAACAATTTATTATGGCTCTAAATTTAATTTATGAAAAGTTCGTCTAGGGGGTGGTGGGTGTAAGAATCTTCGAATCGCAAGTCAACTTCTCTACTAATATTCTAATCTGACATTGAAACAAATTTCTAACTAAAATATGTCAGAAAATGCTAATCTGAACAATGAAACAATTAACTTTATTACAATTCATATAAACATAAGAAAAAGAAACAGCAGTCACTACTGATGTGATTAAGTAAAAAAAATAGTTTCCAAGAAAATAGCTTACAATGAATAAAATAGACTTTACAAGAAAGACAGCAATATCAATAGGTTATAGTCATAGACTAAATCATGTGGATGATAGATAGATATAAAAAAGAATATGTCTTAGTATATTTCTTAGTGTACCAATATATTTTGACTGCACCATTTTAATTAATAATAAAAGACAAAAATTTCTATGTCTGTATGGCAAGGACCTTGAGTTAACACTGCTTAAGACACAGGGGACCGGAAATCATGTTTAAAAAAAAAACTTGGATGGGATACAAAAATAAAACAAGAGTGGAATGTATCGAACTATTAATAACCTTCGTAACACATACTAAATAAATAAGTAAAGACTCACGTTCAATTTGATATTCAACATGACACGTGTCTCTTCCTGAGTAGTTCTTTATTTTTAGAAGCATTACATTTTGTGTAGTTCTCAGCAGTTTTGGAATTCTGGAACCGCAATAATGTCCGATTTGACGGCTCCTTGTCGAATTCCCGTCATATACATTCATATAAAACGTACAAAGGCCAAATGGTTCATAGCTCATATAGAAATTTGAAACACTGGAAAAAATTTGTTTTATTTAATTAAATCCCACACATAAACAATAGGGCCTACAATAAAAAAATTATTAGTTTCTACGTTTACTGGGTTTTGCACTGGTGATTGTGGTAAATTCATCCAATGCTGCTATTATACACTATATGCTGTTATGTGTGTATACATATAGTATTTCTTGTATAAGAATGTTTATAATACATAGCATTCATTTTACCTATGGTGCATTGAGAGTCATTTACATATAATTAATTATGAATTACAGATTACTTTTTAAAACAAAGCCATGTTCTAGTATTTTTAAAATGTCTCTAGTATGAATCTTGTTTTTGATAAGTTCGATAGTTTCCCCTCGAACAGCATCTGTGTTAAAACTCTGTAAAGTGTGCAGATGTATATCGTAGCTTTCTGAAATTTGTCTAGAGTTGCTATTTATAATCAAACGGCGTATTGTAGACATTCTTTATTTATCATTTCATTATTGTTAATAAACCTGCATTGGAATTTTTTTTAAACGTGTAAACCTACATTGAAGTTCAGTTATTGAATTATTCAATACTTAAGTGGTGTGAGTGAACTATTTTCAAGTGAACCAGATCCTAGTCCAAAAAGTAGAAGACAAGCTTGTAACAATGCTACGGCTGTATAAAAACCAACACAGAATCTCTTGTTCTTTTAAATGTAGGAAAGGTAGACCTTGATGTTGCATGTCTTAGATGAAATTCTCGATATTCAAGTGTATGTTAAAAATACACATAGATGTTATAGCATACACATGAATCACAGGAAGCACACAAATTCATACACGTCCACAGGGCAACAACAGCAAATGTGTACACCTTGTCCAAATCACGGACATGCAACTAGCTCAGAACATAAACACAAATAATATGAAACTGTGACAGAGAACGAAAATCCCCCTATATCAAAAAGACACCAGTAATAGAATCATTTCTGTCAGAAATTGTAATCTGAAAATGTTGATTAAAATATGCAACTACTAACCTGAGTGACACTACCGTGTTAGGTGGACCAGTTATATACACTGTATACTCATCGTCATTTGAATAACATTCAAATGTTCCATTCAAGTCTGTTTTATTCAATAGACAGCCTAAATCATATGAAGAGAAGTGTAGTTTATAATAGCTAAAATACATACACCAACTCTAAAATATATTGATGATGAAGAATGCCAAAATGCCTCATAAACATTCAAGCAGTGAACGGCATAGATAAATATACAAACTATGCCTAAACAGCACATGTAAAGTAAATCATGGGACATAGTGGACGGATGTCAAGGGTTCAATTCGTTTTGGATCCTGGTGAAGGCTAGGATAATTTCTTGGGTCTGAATGGTGTCCCTTAGTCTAATCAGGTCTAATGTCTACTTAACATTAATTGGAGAAAATTAAAGGTGGCTGAGCTTTGTGTTGGTCACACAATCTCTACGAATGCTTTGGCCATGGAAATGTGTCAATGCTGCTTCAAAGGACTGACACGGATACTTTACTTATATTATGATTGAATTATTGTCATCAGGCTATACCTTATACGTATCAATGTGAATATTAATATTATAATTATAGACAACCTATATTTTTAAAATAAAAGTGATTTTAAATGAATGCAAATCAACTTAATATTTTTAGTTTCTAAGTTGACATTATAACTTGTAATACCACTGAGCTATATATACATAGAATGCTTAATCACTTAAAATAAAGCATTGAAATGAGGAGAAAATGCAGACTCTTCTATATAGATAGAGTACCCCAGTAAAATGGAAATGTGTCAATGAAATTTGATGAAAACGAACTCTTTTATACTTAACATAAATTTTATGAATATACTCTTGCATTGCTTTTACTGAAATTATTAAACATGTATTAAATTTGGATGGGTCAGTGACATTTACATAAAAGTGATAAGTTATGACATTAATTAAAATTTAAAGTATATGAAACAAGATCATAAAGTAAATATTTTATTATATGTATTGCAAGGTCAAATCGGCCATCTTACTGGTGTTAACTTATCTATAAAAGAGTCTGTATTTTCTCTGACAATTTAAGTAATTAAGCACTCCATGTATATATATATATATAGCTCATTGTGTAATATGTATGTATTCAACTCTTTAATGAGCACAGCCAAATACATTTTCATAAAAGTTTATTTTCTAAATCTACTCCAGTAACACATACTCTCATTTCTTTTATGCACTGTATTTGGAACTTTGTTTATCTTTAATTGATTAGTAGGTTGTTGTTTTTTCTACTATTAAACTATTAGAAAAATTTAGAAAATTTATGTTATTGTAAAACATCCCTTATCCCATATGGGAGAACAAATGCATAAAAGTACTCTTTCTTCCTGAATGGCATTCGGGCATGAAATGGGTTGCCTGAACAAACCAGGAAAACCAGAAACTTTACATCATTTAAAACATTAATAAAAATGCAAGACTCGACTTGGACCACGGATGAGCGCAGGATGCAATAATCTTCTTTATAGAAGGAGCGTCTGTAATGTATAAGATAAGATAAGTGTGGTGTAAAAATAAATACCCTACATATTAAATGTTTTTGAAAATATTTTTCTTACCATAGCCTCCACGAGTGTTATGACAGCTTAGATTTGAAGAACATATGTCATAACGTTCAGTGCATTCATTAATGTCTAAAGAACAATTAGCTTGAAACCCATGGCGACATTCGCAGTTACCATTCAGGTTGTTACATATCTTGGTACGTGTTTCATCACAAGTGCAGTTCCTTTCACATCGGTCGCCATACTTCCAGGAACAGTCTTAAAATAATTTAACTTTAAGAATTAGTTAAGCCTGTCATACTCACTAACAAATATCTATTGGTAATAGTTTGATATAAACCAAAATATAAAAGTGATGGCAAAAAAATGTTTTTAAAATGTTAATACTGTCAACGGTGTGTCGCTAGCAGAAACAGGGCTAAAAGAGTTGAAAATTTGTATCTACCTTGTTAGCATCGTTGACAAACAAGGAAATAATGGTTCGGATAGAAAAGTTGGAATAAGCAAGATGATGCTTGGGGCTGTGGCACAATAACACTTAAATCCAAAGTAAGGAATGTCGACACTACAGTGAAACGAGTTTTTTCTCTATTCGAGCTGAAACATGGGATATATGACCACAGTTTGCATGCAGAAGATGTACGTATTCATTACCTATCATTAAGCATGTCTATTGAAGCAATATTTTGTAAGTTGAACACTTATAAGAATTACTGTATTAATAGGGATTATTACTACTATTACGTATCTTTATTTTTTTATAACATGAGTTATTTTGGAAGTTATTAAACTTTGTCAGCTTTTGAATAAGGTTGTCGACGACTCAGTATTTTTAAGGAGAGAGGATGAACAGTGAGATTATTTAATATCTTTATAACTATAACTCCTACAAATGAAAACATTTAAACATCTGTGACACCATACCAGTTAACATATTTTGTCAAATGCATTGCTGGCATTAATAATATGTAAGAGGAATTTTGCCATGTCATTTCTTATATTTTTCAGTTTTGTGTTTAGTGTTAGTGTTCAAATATGAAGTATTAAAATTATTTTAAGGATTTGAGGGCACTATAAAACAATCTCTCTTGGATAATTGTAAGTGATAGTTTAGACGTTCATTTGTTTAATATAGAGCAAATCTTTTTTTTAAAACTTCAAAAAATTGTGACAATTTAGTTGTGATAAATTATTCCCTTTTATAAAGAATGCACAAAATGGCCAATAGTCAATATAGTTTGAAATGAGAGAGCAATTATGTTTATTCAAAACTATATTTATATATATTTTATAATTATATACCTGAAATATCGTAGATTCCATTTATTTTTGGGTGAACTCCAGTGCCTTTAAATACATACGTCACACTCATACGTTCGTCAGCTGATCTTATAAAGCTAGTAATATTGTGAGCACAAAACTTGACAACATTTTTATAACGTTTGTAGTCAGAGGAGTTGAAAACCTGCAGATATCCTTCGCTGCAATCCAACGAATGTCCTAATTCTAGATCTGTAAAGCTGGAGTAAAATAAAGCTATTATCTCTTTATTTGAAACATTTGTACAATTAGTGGTAGGGGTAGAAATCAGATTTGTTTACACCTATAAATAGTAGCGGCAGCGCGTTCGACTACCGAACCGAAGGTCCCGGGTTCGAATCTTGGAGCAGGCTAGGATTTTTTCCCGGGTCTGGAGGGTGTCCCTGAGTCTACCCAGCTCTGATGGGTACCTGACCTTAGTTGGGGTAAAGTAAAGGCGTCTGTGCATAGTTCTGGCCACACAATCACCTAGTATGCCGTGGCCACAGAAACTGGTGAACGCTGCTTCATCGGACCTATGGATCAATTCGGTCAGACGGGTACTTTACTTTCTTTGCAAACTATTGAGCGCCCATTTCCAGTGTAAAAAATACTTTTTAATAGTGAGGACATAATAATAATCATTTGTTAAGTGTGTTATCAGACCCAACAGATAGTTTAATGGTTATTTTGCAACAGTGGTGCATTGGCAGGGTTTTTCCAGTCTCCTCGCATCCCTTAGCAGGATTTACGAAAGCCCCCCACAACACATTATTTTGCTCCAACTGATTGGCCTTTAGAAGAATAATGTAAGTAAAAATAAGTAACCTTCGGCCCAAACTGATCATAGGGTTGTTGAAGCAGCGCTCACCAGTTTCTGTGGCAACGGCATACTAGGGGATGTGTGGCCAGCACAAGGCCCAGAGGTTTTTACTTTACCCCAACTAATATCAGGTACCCATCAGAGCTGGGTAGACTGAAGAGACCCCCTCAAGTCCTGGAAAAAAGTCCTAGCCTCCACCAGGATTCGAACCCAGGACATTCGCATAACTGCTGCTCGGCTATCGTGCCCAATAAGAAGCATAAACATAATGTATCTTACTTCAATTTTTAAGAATTTATGGTGTTAGTTAAGCAAAATAATTTTCTTAACTAACACCATATATTCTGTTTATAAACTACAGCCTCACCATAATTCTGTTTACGGCCTAACTATGTATGTATATTTTTATTGTATGTATTTTAATGATATCTTCATATTAACTTCCCAAAACTTTCTGGCTGGCGGCCACCGAACCAACCTTCGGAAGGGTAATTTAACCATCAAATTTGTGTTCATAGACGTAAAAGCCCTGCACAACACTCTTTCAAATTTTCAGCCCAATTTATATAGCCTAATCCACACAAAAATTTAAACTGCATTTTATTCTTCTTTACACTTTATTGTGTACATTGATAAATCCCTGAATATATACTCCCAATATTTTTATATCATTAAAAATGTAGTACCTATAGGCCCTATTTCTACTAAATAAGATTATGTTTATTACTATTGTTTTTTGTTGTTTTTTTAGTTATTTTTTGGTGTGAAGAACAGATTAAAATTTTTTTATGTTTAATTATGATATTTTTTTAAACATATTAAAAAAAAACACATAAAGGATTTATACAAAAAAATGTTGGGGTTAATTTTTATTTTTGGTTCCTCTTATCTTGAGAGTCAAAGGGCATTTAAGAAATAGAGGCAATAGAGGCATTTGGCCGGCAAGCAAGAGTTGACAATACCAAAAAGCCGGCAAAGTTTCTGCCTAAAATAATAATTTAATATAGGCTAGGCGTATATTTATATATATTTGTTTTTTTTTAATAATACATTCTTACATTTCCGATATTGTCCGGAAAAAACAACAAGATCGCATTCGGACATTTGCGAGAGAACAAAATAAAGGATATCAGGTCAAGGTCGCCGCGCCGTGTAACAGGTTACCATAATTAATATTATTTTTTATTAACAATGTAGTGTAGGGCCTACAACGATTTCAATTTTCTACAAAAACAAGTTTATAGTGATGATTTTACATCATTGATAGCAATAATTGAAACTTTGACGTTGCGCTGAGATAAAGTCCATTAATAAATAGTTGTTTTCGTTTTAGTAGGCTGATAAATAAAAGTTTTATTGTAGTTGTAGGCCTAATGAGTAATGAGCGAATGAAAACAATGAGTTTTAATCTCTACATTAGTTAATTAAAACGTCGAGAATTTACCGCCGCCGCGAGTAGCGCGTGGCGTATAGATTGACCTAAATACAAATTCGCGTTCGAGTCCAAGAAAGCTACATTATGGGATTGCGATAAAAAAAACGTTTTTAAAACTGTATTCACGGGTAGGCCTATACAAATTACTGGGCGACGAAAACAAAAACCAGGGAAACCCTGACCTAAATATAAATATAGAATCACGCATGCGCGGATACTTTGGTACTTTCCTGTTGCTCTTTTTATTTCGCCTTTTAAGGTTTCATGAAAGAAAAAAGTCAATCATTTATAGTTTGTTACGGTCAAAAAAGTCCGATTTCAGTGCAACAAGATCTACAAGAAATTACAAATTAAGCTTGACGGCGATTGGCCGGCGTGCATGTTTCCAAAATTTAAATTGGCAGGCATGCCGGCTATAGCCGGCACTCTTGCACCCATGTAATAGTATTAGATAAAACAATGTCTTACTTCAATGATATGATATGATAATACTGTGAGCCAACAACGTTCCAGTAGCAGAAGTAAAAATCATCGGTGCTTGTTGCATAGCTCCCTCCAGATATAGTTCCTGATGGGCCAGTCAAAGTTGATCCACAACCAGGAATTTCTGTGTTTTTTTTTGTTTGTTTTTATAAATTACAGAAACGTAAGAGCGTTATTAAACAATTATAAAAAGAGTGTTTTTAGAACTAAAGGTTCACAAATGTCACAAAAACGTACACAATATCACCATTCAAAAAAAGGGCTACGTCATTTATGATCTTTCAACATCTTTCACTTACAACATCGGGTAGATAACACTTTCTTTGTCCTGGTATGAACAAGTGTGCATAGAGTTTGCTTTAAGACTAATAAAGAAGACAGATAAATCCTGCGGGTATAGAAATAAGATGATCTCTCTTAATCTGACTCAGTCGGCTTGTCGGCAATCTGGAAGGGCCATCCCTTGCTCTTGAAGACAAACCTTTTGTTTCAAATCGGGATGACAAACTGGAATAGCAATTAATAACTGGTTATCGAACCCTGCATAGATTGTGTAATTGGTTTGCGCGACTGATGGACAGACGATTCCAGATTTAAGACACCCCGTAAATTCCCACGCAAATTCATTAACACTTTTAATTCTGTAGTGAGTGTACACAAATTTAGTTGATATGTTCCTTTATTCATTTATGTTGTGTGTATGTTTGACACGCTGCTATGACCCGAGACTTGAGCATTTTGTAATTGGACTTAGGTAATAGGTTTTTAAGGTTGAACTGTGACGATACGTTACAGTACAAGAACAGTTGGTCCAAAATGTCTAAACCAGATTGACTGGGTCTCATTTACTCTAGACCTATGGATCTTTATCTTTTTTTTCTCATTTCTTTAAAGTAAGCTAGAGTATATTGCTTTGTTACTACAAAGATGACCAGATTGTGCTAAGTAAACATCGGTGAGTTGTTGCCCTTGGACAGACGTCTTTTATCTTAAAACTGAAGAGCGGTGGATAACTAAAAGCATGAACTAATTAATCTCTGGCTAATTGGAAATCACTGTATGACACCACCAGAGCTGAGTAAACTTACTATCATGACAAGTGAACACATCCTAGCCTTCACTGTGATTTGAAACTGGTACCTTTCAGTAAACCAGCTGATTGCCCCATAGAATAACCAAAAGCTGTTTTTATTCAAACACAGTATAGCCTTCCCCCCCCCCCCCGCACCCCCCAGATAAGTAAAGTCAAGCCTTGCACTTTTTCCTAATTGGTACAAAATGTAAATTTAGCAGATCAGAAAGTTTTGGTTTTTATAAATACCTTTTTTTAGTTTTGTAATGATATGTAAACTCTGGAACATTAATGTCTTAAGCAAGTCTAAGAGATTTTGGTGGAACACTTTCAGAGATCTTTGAATATAGCCATGGGAAACAATATTTAGGAGTGTTTTTTTTTAAACTAATATTTTACGTGCATGCTTTACCTTTGCTAACATAAGACCCATGGAATCCTTTAGAAACAACAGAGTCATCAGTTGAAAATAGAATCAACATATTATTTTGAGTAGATCTTATCAGAACATCATTGTGAACACCACTAAAAGATGCAATCAATGGCGATGATGTATTAGGTCCATCAAAAATGGAAATGAAATCAAAAGACTCCACATTGATGTCAGAAAACCTGTGAAAGTACAATACAAAATTAGTGAAATCATTATATTATATGCGTTAATATTTTATTACACATTTTTACAGCTGTAATTCAAGTAATATATAATATGTAAATATCTCAAAGCAAATTGTACTTGCGTCAATGTTATTGTTGCCATTTTGTTTGGTATTGAAATCAGCGTTTCACACCACAATTTGCTAGTGTAAGGTCCTGGATAATTTGGTGAAATTATTTCCCCTGATGGCATGTTTAATACTTGGTTGCATCCTGTCAATGGTATGTCAAAAATGTGTATAATTGGCTTAATTTTGTTCATCAAAAACTTTTAAAAAGTATTTATCTAAAAAAAATTGTTAACATGCATTGTACTTATAAAAGGAGGAAAGCAACTACAGATACATTGATGGTTTCCATAGATACTGCCTTCCTATTTACCTACATGGACATAAATTGGCAAGACTAAATTGAAGGATTTTTTTTTTCATGTCATTCAATACTTACTGTTTTAAAGTATTTTTTTTAAACACGGAAAAGTCATAATGAGTTTGTATAATTTGCTTTCGCAAAAATAAAGATACATTTTCTACAATACTTTTTTAAATATCAATAACTAGCCAATATTTATTTTACAGGACTTTTTTTTTAATGTAGCAAAAATAAGAATACTGCTTAGTTGTATATTTAATTTATGTATTTGCATGTGTGTGTATATATATATGAATAGATGTGTACATAAGTGTGAGAGTTTGAATGCTTGCACACATATTAAAGACCATTTACAGACTTCTCTTTTAGACATAAGATTATTAAGTCCCATCACCAAAAACATCCTTCCAGGGTGCCTGGGGATACCAGGTGGCATGGCATGTGCTCCACTTCGACAGTGTAGTTTACAAAGGTTTCCATTGGTTGACCAGTAGGCAATGTAAAAAATATACTTGTGTGTGTTTATGTATATTCATAAGATAAAACAAGATCCGAGTAATATATTACATTGTGTAGGGGGATGAATTATATAATTTAACTTTAGCATGTTACCTGTGCAGTGAAAGGATCCAACTGTATTGATACATGTTTCTGATGCTTCACATATTGGATACGCAAAACGGGTAGTGCATTCATTAACATCATCGGCGCATGTTTTACCGGTCCATCCAGGGTTACAAACACATTCACCAGTCTGGTTATCACATTTCTCTGTATTACTCACATTGCAAGAATCACATTTAAGTCGACACTCATCACCAAAACTTAAATGTTGACAATCTGTTGTGAAGAAATTATTTTATTTTGTATTAGTTATTTTAAAACACACAGCATCTCACATGTGTGTATTCTCTCTCTCTATGTATATATATTTATATATAATGTTAGGGGCCAATGGTCTAGGCTGGGAGGCCTGGATTGTAGAGATGATTAAGGTTTTCTGGAGCAAACCTGACAGAAGGAACAATGGTTATTTTTTTTATATACTGTACTTAGTGTGATTTTCAATAACCCTGCATTATTTATCAAAACTATTTTATAAGACATATTTTATCTTACTATCATACACATAGCACATAGCCATTCAAAATTTAATTACCAAATTTATATATTTTCAAGTCTTACGTTTTCATTTTAAGAACCAAAAGAAAAACTATTTTCAAGCAATATAATAGGCCTATGAAAAATTAGCAAATTATGTGCAAAATATGAGACATTATAGGGCTATTGAATTGAACAATGTTTCAATGATAAACATATATACATGAAAATATTTATCATCATCCCAGTTTAAAGCAGTGGTAAAATGGCAAAAAAAATTGAGAGCACAGAAATGTTTATAACAAAAATAGTTTTAAAAGAATAAAAATATAAATACAAATGACAACGAAACGACCTAATAAAAGTCGCTGGATTTCAGAAAACAGGAGGGTCTCACCGTCCATTATTCTTGCCCCTTTTTCTACAACACTTGATATTTACAAATATGTTTGTGCACTCATATACAATAAGTGATTGCTTTATGAAATATATATTCATAAGACCCTACATTTTTTATGGTTATGATTATGACTCATCATCTCATTTTGGAATCTTAACCCTTACAGTCCTGGGCGCGTATATAGCGGGACTGAAGGTATGCAAGGGAAAGTAGGTCGGTAAGGGAAGGGTTAAGCATGCCTTCAAAGAAAAAGTTTAACTGTGGGTTAAATCTAGACTTTTATTTTGTTTTTACAGTTTTTGTTGTTTTTTAATAAATTTTATAAATCAATTGTATACCTCTGCATGTGTTTCCATCCAGCATCATATTTTGGGGACAGTAGCACTGCTCAAAACCCGTAGGCAGTTTAACGCAGGTGTGGGAACACTGGGTCACAGTGCATTGTGCAGTAGGTAACACTGGTTGGGAAACAATTACATCAGTAAATCATTATAGTCATAACTGTGCGCACAAAAATCTATTAAATAAAAGTCCTGAATAAGAACAAATCTCTGAGGGAGAAAAGGAGAGAAATTGAGATATAGATATAAAAAGAGAAAAAATTGTGTATTTGAAATTGCTTTGATAGTTCATGTAGAGTTATTTATATACATTTATTTTTTGGTATAGAGAGTTATTGTCTAGCTAGTTTTATATTTTGGCATAATTACACCAATATTTTTTTTCTCATAGATTCTACCACTTTCTAGTACGCCATTTTTTTTTTTACTGGGAACAATTCGGGAAAATCAATTCTATTACTTTCTGTGCCGAAATCTGTATAAGGCTGGCATTGTTGCGGTTAGGATTGTTGTTGATCTTGCTTAGCTACATGGAAGCTACTTATTATTAACCAGTGAAGTTGAAAGTTATTATTGTACACAAGTTCAAAAAATTTAATTCTTCTATGAAAAATTCATCAAGTGGCTTGGGTTTATTATTTCACAGAGAACAAGATCTTAGACAGACTACAGAAGAAAGAGATAAGTAAGAGTTCATAATTTTTGACAAGAAACAAATTTATCCCTCTATTAAGCATATTATTCTGAAATGTATACAATGATCATTCCAAAAATCTTAATGAATTTGTAACAATATGATGTTACTGTTTCGCAATAAATTTATTTTACAGACAGCTGTAGGATAGCTCTTACCTTTACATCGTCCTAATGAATCTTTGACCATTCCAGGTCTACATTCACATGTGTAAGTTGCATTAGTATTGACACACTGTTGATAATTTTCTTGACACAGTTCAACGTTGCTGGCAGCGCATTCATTGATATCTTCAGAACAGTCAGCTGATGTCCATCCAGGTTTACAAACACACAATGCATTTATAGAGTTACAGTAAAGTGTATTAGACTGTACGCAGCTGCATGGCTTGTCACATGACTCATTACCATATTTATATGGCGGACAATCTATTACAAATTTTAAAAGAATATTGTTAAGCTTAAAATGGCGATACTTTTATTTAAATTATGGATAAAAAATAAAACATAAACGCCCTCAATAAAAGCCCATTCAAGAATAATTTATAGATTTGATAAATAATAGGAGTGTGAAAATTAGGCCTATTTTCAGGAAAATTCAATGTAGTGATTTAAAAAAAATTTAATTTCACTTCCTATCTGGAATCATGGAAAGAGGTCTCTAAGAGTGCTATTTTCATTTGCAACCAACAATGACTGTGAGGTGTGTTTCTCCACGCTCAATTCCGGCAATACAACAGCCAGAAAGAGAATTGATGTGACAAATGACATGTGAGTTGCCCTGGCAAAACAAATCCTAGCATTGGAAAACTAGTTTGGGAAAAGTAGATGCATCCATCCCATTGAATTTTAAACTGAAATAGCAAAACTAAAATGCCAAATTGTTTACAATATAATTATTGTTTGTCAAGCAATTGTTTTATTAAGTGTATCCTGTAGACCACGGATGCCATAAGTGCAAACATTATGATGAACCAACGACATCTAGAAGGAGTAAAGAATTTCAAATATCTAGGAGTCATCCTGTCTGTAGACGGAAGCTGTAAGGCAGAAATTCGAGCCAGGATTGGGTCAGCAATGGCTAGGCTGAACAGAATCTGGTCCAGCAAAAGCATTAGTCTCCCAACAAAGCTCAGGCTTTACAGCGCCATTGTGAAAACTGTTGTTCTGTATGGATGTGAGACCTGGACACTGCTAGCATCCACTGAAAAGAAGTTGCTGACATTCAAAAACTGACAGCCGCTCAAGATAGGCAAAAATAGAGAAAGATGACTGCTGAGGTGCTCATTTGCTTTCCCCAACAACCACAATGGTTTGATGATGATGATAGACCAATAAGCTATGTTATTTGTAGTTTATATTATCGTAAATCTTCTAAAGGAAAGAGAATCCTTTAAAATTATGAGAACCACTGATATATTAGGTTCAGATTCTGAAGTGCAGCCTCAATATTAGTTGCTTTTGTTGCTGCATCATCTGCTGAGACCACATATATCTGTAAGACGCAGTAATCTTCTTTATCTAATATATTGACTTTGCGTGATGTATAGAGCTGAATGGCATCTATTGAAGTTCAAAAAGCATTCTGAGGCAGACTTGGAAAGAATATGCCTAAGAGTGCAGTGGCCTAAAAACATCTTTGTTTTATATCCTTCACATGTCGTGAATGCTGAGCCCTATACTATAATATCAAACGCACACACTCCATGTACCACACGCTTCTCGGACCAGATTTTTCCCCACTATCGGTTAGTTTCTAAGCTTTCTAAGTATTTGTTAATGATTACTATCGGTTAGTTTCTAAGCTTTCTAAGTATTTGTTAATGATTACTATCGGTTAGTTTCTAAGCTTTCTAAGTATTTGTTAATAATTACTATCGGTTAGTTTCTAAGCTTTCTAAGTATTTGTTAATGAGTAGTATCGGCCAACCTGGCGATATCTTGGCACAGGAAGTAGTAATCTAGAAAAGCACATGTCACGCACGCAACAAGAGACAGGTGGTCTCGACTAGGAAGAGAGAACAATAGGATTTTGTGTCTTTTTGTGTTATTTCATATGAAATACGGTAAGAATAATAAATTTGTTTATACATTTCGTGCTATTTCGCCCCTTTTCCCATTTCGGTATCGGTTCTAAGAAATTCCTACTGAAAATTTGAGTAGCGGAGCTATTGATAATTGAGTCTTAGGAAGCCGCCAGACATCGTGTTTAATGGCTGTGTGACGTCACAAGCCTTTGGTAAACACAATGGAAATGAATTTTTTTTTCCATAAAAAAAGTATTTTTTTCCATTTTCAATAGTCTGCCGCTCTTCCTAAGACACTTATCAATAGATCCACGCGAAAAAATTTTCAGTTGGAATTTTTTAGAACCCTACTTTTCGTGAGGCAGCTGAACCAAAGTATTACCAAAATCTAAATTGCCCGTACAATGTCTTTTGTTTTTAAAAGTTTGAAAAAAAAATTGTAGAAAAAAAGGGTATAGTCTTAGCTTCTAGCTGGAGAATTGAACCTGGGTCGCCCACATAGCAGGCCGCTATGTTAACCATTGAGCTAGCGAAGACATATGTCCGATGTGAAAAATTATTAGACAGTATATAGGCCTAGGCCTAAACAGGTCAGTGACAAAAACTCACATGTTTTCAATTTGACCAATGGGGATCCGTCGGGACACAAACACGATCTTTATATATATAATAGATAAAAGCCAAAGTATATTACTTAAGAGAAATATTACATTTAAATTAATTAAATTTGACCAAAAAACACATATTATTAATTTTTTTAGGTTTCACTACCTTGAATGTTATAAGTTGCATCAAATCCAGAATTATGTTCATAGCCATCTGAAGAAAACTTAACGTGTAACGTATTTCCTGAAGATCGAATCCTAAGATTTGACAGCTCTTCTGGAGCATGATACCCACAGAGTGTTGCTAAAATGGGGAATGCATCACTGCTTCCATCATGAACAGTTACACTGTCTGCACATTCAGAATCAAAGTTGTTAGCCATGTCCACGTGGAGAAACCTGGAGTTATTGAAGGTATTAATGTTCTAAGAGATCCTGAGGCTTTTTACCTATTGATAACTGACATAGAATGACAAAAGCTATCCAACAGGGCTAAGCATTTAAAAAATCAACAAAGACATTAATTATGATTAATAATACTAATAAAAAAACGGTAAGTACTATCTTAATAAAAAAAAAGTAGTATTTAAAAATATACCTGTAATCTGTAATCTTACAACAAGAAATTTAATTATGAGAGGTTGAGGGGCAAGGTGGCCAATATTAGTTGGGACAAAGTAAATACGGCTTGACATTTTGCTGGCTACACAAACTCTGGTCCCCTATAGCCTATAGTAGTCTATTGTCTATACTATTTTGCTGTATTATTTTATTAATTTTGCCATGGTCAAGGAAACTGGTGGATGCTGCTTTGCTTTACCAGCCTTACGAATCAGTCGGATCCGACAGGATTTTTTTTTACCTTACTTACTGTTTTATTTTAAATTCT
Source organism: Anisus vortex (assembly GCA_949126835.1). Taxonomy (NCBI): domain Eukaryota; kingdom Metazoa; phylum Mollusca; class Gastropoda; family Planorbidae; genus Anisus; species Anisus vortex. The sequence continues at coordinate 39,972,325 of OX421500.1, read as the reverse complement.
TTCTTTTATTATTTATTGTTATTGTAGTAGTGTTCTGATTTGATTACCGAAGGCTATCTTCTGCATTATACATAATACTTCATAGCCCATAGTCTAGGCCATAGAATGGTAGCCAGGCCATAGTCGTAGCGGCCCATATCCATAGCCATGGGGAATGCCGTTGCTATTACTTAAAGTTTATGTTTATCATTTAAGAGTATGTAAGACATTTATGATTATGATGCTAGCCTATAATTAGAATAATTTAATTAATAATTTAAATTTAATAATTAGCCCTATATCATATGATTAAGATTATGATGTATGAATTATCATTTAGGCCTATCATTCAATATCATGGTCATGATGAATATGTTGAATATGAATATATTTGGTATATTATAGCTTCGTTCACAGAAAAGATTTCAAGCAACATTCTCGTCTGCTCTTACAACAAGGGGGATTACTCTTATTTAAAACCAAGCAACTGACATATATATTTTTTATTATTTATACAGTTTATACTAGGCCTACCAATGCTTCGCAATTAATCGCAATACAAGAAAAATAATAATTTTGAAATGTAGATTACATAAAATATTTCATTCTCAAACAATTATGGATTTTTACTTGTTTACTAATTATTTAGTTGTGAATCAATTTGATTCATCCTTACTCAATATACCCCACACTACGCAATAGAGCTTGCTGCAAATATAGGCCTACTAACAAGATCTACAAACAGCCGAATTGTCATCCTCACTGATGCCAAAACGATGTTCCAGTCTCTCAAAAATTCACAAACACCATGATCAACCAGTCACTCAGTACAGAACTATTAAAGCTGATCTCTGGGCATGTACAAAATGAAGGGGAATGACACTGCCGACACCTTAGCTCAAACTAGAGGTAGACAAAACCAGACAGACCCATCCCTAGACTTATTCCTCGGGTCTTCACAGTACAATGAAGAAGAAGAAGAAAACAAACACACGTCGTTCTGTCTTTAAAAAAAGCAATATGGAAAGGGTTTAAGGGGGGGGGGGGGGAAGCCATGGGGAATGGGTTTAGCGGGACATGGTTGGAAGACCCTGAAGGCGAGAGCAATCCACGATTCCGCTTCGGTCTCGGGGTGCAAGTAACCGGTGTGTCTGGCGAGCCGTTTAATTTCACCCCTAAACGGGGTTCTCATTCATCGGAGCAGTAAAGTGGTACCCTCCAACACCCTAATTAAAGGATATAATATGCGTAGTTGTTGGTTTTTCAAACATTGTTTAGAGAGCATTCGTTGTATTTTATTTTATTTTTTTGATTGTGTACTACTTCCATTTTAAAGGACCTCAAAAACCAGTAGCTTTGTCAGATAACTCATATAGAAGAGGGAAAACTCCAACACAAACCCATGCTGTCTCGCAGCAACACCTTTTAAAGGAGAGGCTAAGAGAAAAAATGGTAGCCGAGCGGCAGCGTCTTCGACTGGCGATCCGAATGTCCTGGGTTTGAATCCTGGTGGAGGCTAGGATTTTCCCCAGGTCTTGATGGTGTCCCTGAGTCTACCCAGCTCTGATGGGTACCTGACATTAGTTGGGGTAAAGTAAAGGCGTCTGGGCATTGTGTTGGCCACAAATCCCCTAGTATGCCGTGGCCTCAGAAACTGGCGAACGCTGCTTCACAGGCCCTAAAATCAGTTTGGTCCGAAGGGTACTTTACTTTAAGAGAAAAAACCGTTAACAAAATCAAGAGATGACGTGCCTGTGCTGCCAACTTCTGAGACGCAGATGGTCTCTAGTTGTTTCAGCTTAGTGGTTCCCCTGGAATCACCATCAGCGTGGAGAGAGAGAGAGAGAGAGACGACCTGCTGCAAGAACTATCCCTTCAAAAGGGATGCTTAGACCAGGCGTTAGAAACATTTGGCTAATTGTGTGCCAAACTAGAATGTCTAAATCATTCAACATGCCAACAGCCTAAATTTCAACCTGCTCTATTATACTTGTTTAATTATTTTTATCAGACAATTAATTTAACTCCGTAGCAAGACCAAGCCAAAATCAAAGGAAATCTATAGAGAAAACTGTTAAATCGTTTAATATATAAGATATTTAATTTTAAAAAAAAGTGTTTGTGATTATCATACTGTTTTTTTTTCGTTGTTGTTTTTTTGCATTTATGCCAAAGACAAAATTGAATTACCAAAACATGTATGGTAAACTAATTTGCAAACATTATCTTTTGGTTGTCAAGATAAGGATCTGTCAACTGCTAATATTTAATACATTTTTTTCTCAGTTTAACCATAGACTATAATATACATTATGGACCGCTTGCTTTATTATTTCTGCCATATGATGACTTGAAACACTGATTTTCGGAATTTTCGATTCTGAATAAAGTAATTGCTATACAGGAAATAAAGTTATTGATATACAAGTTCCGTTTTATTTAATCGCTATGATTTTCTCAATGAAAAATTAAAATCGAAAGTTGTACAGAGCGGAAAAATTTATAGATCAGTGTTGTGTGCGCACGGAAAAAGAACATAAGCTCTAAAAATAGAGCAGGCGGTCCATCTTATTATGATAATAGGATTAATAAGCCTACAAGTATTCATTTAAAGTAGAAAAAAAATGCGATCTAATAAAACGGAACTTGTATGACAATTACTTTATTTAGAATCGGGAATTGCAAAAAAAGTAGATAATAGCATAAAAAACTAAAGCAAGCGGTCCATGTATATTATCTTTTTTTTATTTCCTTTAGGAAGCGCGGCGGAGTTTGATCTCCTTGCCCCTCCTTTGGGCCTACTAGGCATCGTATAGTTTTAGGGAGCCGTAGCTCGGGGGTGGGGTAACTCAGACCTCCTACACAGTTGTGAAAAATCTAATCGCACAAGGCGGAGAAGATGAGTGCAAGATCTTATCGCACAAGGCGGAGAAGATCTACATGTTGTGTGAGGAAGCCAGAGTGATCGACCTTAGCCAAAAGGCCGAGAAGCGATAGTCTATGGTTTAACTGAGATTTTCTTATTTTGTTCAAGGCGATACCATTATGTATAAATTGGACGTGATAAAAAGTGATCATACAAACTGGGTAGTTAATGTAATGTTCAGAAAATGTGAAAATAATTTTTTAGTCATATAATATTTAAATAATTTTCAACTAATTTTTACAGTTTGGTCATTATAAAGTTATAAGTTGTTGGCTATTTAGTCTTTAAAAAAAAACAACAAAAAAAAAACAACATAATATTAGAAATATTAGCTAAAATAAAACGGGCTATATATCTCCCTTCAATGAAAATGAAGATTCTAAATTCATATTCAATAGTAATGCCAAACAAGTTATGTTTTGATACAATTTTTTTTTCTTCTCAGTTCTTTTTAAGATCATAAAAAAAGCACACAAATTAAGTCAACATAATTTGCTAAAGCTAATTTGACTCTTACAAAAAAAAAGGTGGAGGGGGGCGATAAGGGGGAAAAAAATTCAAAGGGGGCTGTGAACCGAAAAAAGGTTGAGAGCCTATGGTCTAACCAAATACTATAATATAATAAGATGGACCGCTTGAACTATTTTTAACGCGTAAGTGTTGTCTTTTCCGTGCGCAGCCAATAACCTCGGGCTAACGTAACCTATTTATCTACCTCTTTTCTGAACACATCGCCAAAGACTTTGCTGTAGAAGCTGGCAGATGACGCTATGAAGTAAAAAGGAATGTCTTGCCTGCGGTTTAAAGACGTCTGCAAAAAGATAACATTATGATTCTGCTGCGCTTCGACCATAAAGCAAAGGCGGACTTTGCTGACGACCGCGCCTTCTGGTGGTCAAGTGTGCTCGAGGGCACGCAGGTAAGAATAAAAGAACCAAGAGAGCTAGGAGAAAGACGAAGGGCGAGACAAAACTGACTAGACCATCGACCCTTGAGGGAGACCGGGTACCATAAATTGCCCCCATTAAGTATGCAGCATTTCGTTTTAAATTGTACACAGCAGATAAATGGGATGTAAATATTTGGGTAGGTGTGTCATTTTTTACATGCACTTGCTCCGGCAAGCGTAAAAACCTGGCTAGGTCACTGCCCTGGGCTAGATAATGACCATCTAGTATAATAAACTCAATCCCACTGACTAGTAGGCCCTAAATAATTGTCTCTTTAAAATACCTTCCCTTTTAATTCAATGGATCTAAATTCTAAATGTAACATTGTCACATATTTGCGCCCGGTGACATGTGTACCCCAAGCCTCCCACCTGAGCAGTAACTGCAGATAGAGCAGGTTTGCTATTAGAGAGATCTTCGTCTGGTGCAGCAGACGTTGTGCTGTATGAAAAACAAGCATCCGATGACTCATATTTTGATGACTCTTTTGACCTGTATTCAACGTCTCTTCTATTTCTTTGGTCCTATTTGGACATTTCGAACCGGTTCTCTTTCATTTTTATTCTTGAAAATCATCCACTTTTTTTTTTAGGGGGGGGGGGGGGTAAAAGGCATCGCATGTTGTCTTTCTTGAAAGGCCCCATTATTATTTTTTGAAATACAACCATTTTTAGTCTTGAAAAAGTCCCACTTTATAGGCTAATCTTTAAAAAAAACTTCATATTTTCTTTAAGGGACCTATTTATATTTGAATATGCGCGTTGTATACTTGAAAAGGCGCCAAATTTTTGTCAAGGCCCCACATTTATTACTTTAATAAGGATCCATTTAATACTCTTTGAATAGGCTCCATTTTGTAAAATCGATAAGGTTTAATCCAATACTGTTCCACACATTCAGAGTAAACCTATGGTCTCAATAAAAGTGGCCGTTCCCCTTGTCCCACCTCCTCACCTCCGGATGATTTCCGTTTTATCTTATATAATATTACACATTCCTTCTATTAAGAAGATTATTGCGTCCTACGTTATCCATGGTTCGAGTCTAGTGTTGCATTTTTTTATTAGTGTTTTTAATGGTGTTTAATTACTGCTTTCCCTGGTTTACTCAAGGTAACCGATTCCATGCGCCGGATGCCACTTGGGAAGAAAGAGTAGGCCTACTTATATGCATAATTTGTATCCTCGCATAAGGGATAAGAAAAGTGTTTTTGTCCTACCCTACTGGGCCAGGGGTCCCCGACTGGGCTACGCGCACCCCATGAGTGAAGCGGACGACCATTGGTAAAGAATATGGAAGCAGCACGCGGGTAACGGCGGAAAGCAGTATCAAAAATATATTTTCGTTTGATAAACAATAATAGTTCCTTAACCCTTACAGTCCCGGGCGCGTATATAGCAGAACTGAAGGCAGCATAGATAGAAGTAGGTCAGTACGGGAAGGGTTAATTACGGTAATAGATATTCATTTGGGCGATGGTCCTATTACATTTGTGTGTGTGTGTGAAAACGGAATCCAACATTAAAGCCTTTACATTTTAATGAATTTATTACATATATTTAAATTGTTTTGTTCATATTTATTTTTGATATAATCTATATTTTAAGGATTAGTGTTTAGGTTTAGAAGAGCATGGGGTACTTGTAAATGAAAAGTGTTTTTTTTGGGGTAAGGGAGAAACAAGATAACCATAAAAACGAAGTTTTTATTTTACTCCCTTTATTTGCAAACTAAGTTTACCATCATGTAATTAAATAATTGATTGACTACTGCAAATGAAACGTACAGAAATAATATCTGTGTCGCAAATCTCAAAAATATCTCCTTACTCCGTATGAATTGTTCTAAAAATAATCTTAGCGCATAATTTTTTTTTCTAGCTTTGCGCCGAAAAACTATAAAAAAATTGCACAGGCATTTTTAAAGTGAAACCAAAATTTTTCTTATACTTTCCTTTTAAGAAATGAATATTGTCATAAGTGTTTTAACTGAAAATTTGATAGAATGTATTGTTAGGCGCCACAAGTCTGCTGTCCAAATTTCAGCTCGATTGGACCACGGGAATTGGTCGAAAAATCGAAGCCAATTCTTGCACGACGATTGCAACCATTCATACAGACAGACAGAAATTGCAACTTAAAATAAAGGGAGTAAAAAGATAGACAACCACCGGTTTAAGCGAGAAGAGCCAACATAAAATATTTTCATTTTAAATTCAATGTGTTAAAACTTAAATAAATAAAATTTCTTAAGCGATTTGATTTAAGGAAATGCGCCATTGGAAAATTTAACTTTAGGAAACATCTGGAAAGAAAAACAAGTTTATGAGACACGGTTGTTGACCTATAAGCTTTATATAACATGTTTAGCTATAGGACATTTGCAAAGGGCGTGGCTTTGGTTTCTAGGTCACTTAGCTATTGAGTTTTAAGTAAACAACATAGAGCATTTGCAATCACGTGAAAAAAAAGCACATGCTGTTTGTTTACTTTGTCTAGTGGTGATAGAAAGTAGCCGTATTACCATAGGCTTAAAGAAGTGTTTTTTTTTTTTAATTTCACCATCTCAACAATATGACGTAAAAATATATAAAACACTGTCACGAGATGAATATTAAAATTGAAAGCTAAAATTTTAAACCATTAAAAAACAAAGGAATATGTTTCGCATGTACAGAATATTTAATTGAAGATGTCGATTGTCGAAAGCTAGGCTTAAAGCATAAGGCAGGCTGTGCAATGTTTCACAAGAATTATTGAAAAACTATAAAAGCCTCAAATCTTGTTTACTTTGTGAAAGAGACTATTACGGACTAGTATCACAGTTAAATATCAAAGATTTATGGCATCCAATTCCTTATATTTTGGGTGTATAATTAGACATGGTAAAGAACAATGTTCTCCATCATGGCTTCTATTTACTGTTACATTATCATGTATACCAATATTATTTAAACCATCTTTCCCATCTACATTGTACATTGTATAATTACATTGTGTGTTAATACTATTTGGGTCACCCTACTTAATATTTACTCCTTTTAACTTGGGCAAACAAAGGCCAAGGCCATTTAAAATTACTATTGGCAATTGTAGAACCAGTTCATTCCGGCTTAGACCCAGACATGCTATTATCCAATAGATGAGCTATAATATTCGCGCTGCATATTAATATTCCTGGGTATAAAGGTCACCGCGGGAAGAATGCACATTTTTCATTGGGTCCGCCACCACTAAATCGGTGACGTACTACTAATTATCCCCTCCCACTTTTGTGAGCTGCCGGTAAACGACCAAGCAAGCTCAGTTCTGTTTAAGACTTTAAGACTCCCTTGGGGTAGGTCGGATAATTATTGTCTACACCCATTGTACAACATCTTCATTGTAAACTTGTTGCTTCGTTGATCTGTATTAAACATTCATCTTGTTTCACTACGGACTTTGTTTTAATTGTTGAAACTACAAGCTAGATCGGAAATTAATACACAGAGAACTGCTAGTATAATAAACAAACACTATCGTCAGAGAGACATAGGGATTCGGCGACCTCAATAGAATTGTACCTAGACACTAGACAAACGCTGCCAAACTTGAAGGGCTATCTACAAGCAGATAGTTGCAAATGAATTTTAAATGTAACATGGTGGATCGTTCCGGATTAATGTTTTAATTTTAATGTAACATTACATATTTACGTGACCTAGAAACCTAAACCACGCCTATTGCAAACGCTCTATAGAAAAATAGGATAGCGTAGACATGTTAACCCTTACAGTCCCGGGCGCGTATATAGCGGAACTGAAGGCGGCATAGATAGAAGTAGGTCGGTACGGGAAGGGTTAACATTAGAAAACAGACATTTATGCAATAGGAGTGGGTTGGTACGGGACAAAAAATATCCAGGAAAGGAGCAACAAACAACTCAGAACACGGATATAATCTCTAAGTTAAAGAAATATAAAGTTACTGAATAATTTAAAACTTTACAAACATAGGATAAAGCAAAAAAAATGTAACATTAACCGACCTAATATTATTATAACAGTCAGAAAGTAGGGGTCTAGAACATGTTTAACGAAGTTAAACCTTAAAATAATGTATAACGACTGTAAGGGTCTTATTGGCATAAGCTTATGTTTTACTCATAAGTAGATCTAGGCCTATTTGTTTGTAGATCTAGGCCTATTTGTTTGTAGATCTAGGCCTATTTGTTTGCGGACCCATTTAAAAAAGTTAGGCGTATAGGTGCCTATACATCTATTTGAACATTCACGTCACATGATCAATAATATTTTCATTTTATTTGTTTAGGTGTTATTTTATGTGAGCTTAAGTCGAAATTCAAGCATATGCTGAATACTTAAAGCTTTTTTTTTTAAATCTTATATATTATCTTATATATTACAGATAACGCTCCTTCTATAAAGAAGATTTTTGCGTCCTACGTTCATACGGGGTCCGAGTCTACTCTTGCATCCTTATCAATGTTTTAGATGATGTTAAGTTACTGGTTTTCCTGATTAGCTCAGGCAACCCATTCGATGCCCGAATGCCACTTGGGAAGAAAGAGTGCTTATATGCATTTGTTCTCGCATAAGGGATAAGGAAAGTGCTTTTATCCTTATGATTATCTAAGCATAGCAACAGGCTGTTATAGGGTTGTATTTTCTAAATTAGAGTTTAATGCCTTATGTATTTTTACTACTTTATTCTTTGCTCTTCTGTCCGCTAGTGTTTCTAGGTTTAGTGATTTGACTAAGAGTGTTACTCTTGTCAGTTGTGAATATTCGCTAGTAATAAGTAGTAATGAACCTTGCAGCTCTTTTCTGAAATTGTTCTAATTTTTTATATTTTCTTTAGTTGATTGGTCCCTTACACAAGATGCATATTCTAGTATAGGTCTAATCAATGAGAGATAGCATTTTAGTTTTATATTCTTTTATTTTGTGTCGCCTCTAGATGTTGGAAGAATTGTGTAGAAATAGATTAGTAGAATACAATTTTCTGCTACAAAATATTGCCGTTGAGAGAATATGGTTTGTTTCTCTTATAAACGTTCATCGTTTGCGTACTTGACATTTATTGTCGCTTAATGTAAAGCGCGTTCGAAGACAAATTGCTATGATTAGCACTATATAAATTTGTAATTTGTACTGACAGAGTTTTAAAAGTCAACAACGTATACGATTTTTAAATAAGCTTAATCTCTACCTTAATGAAACAACTTGTCTCTCTGGGGCATTGAATGTCCATGCACAGCTTTTATAATCAGGATAACTTTTGGGAAAGTTTGGTGAAGATATTATTCCTGAAAAGTGACGTATTTCTCCTCCACAATCTGCAAGAAATCAGAAGTCAGCAAACAGGTGTTGATATTAATATTAGGCCTATAAGTTATAGTAGAATATTAAATTTTTATTTTGATTTCTTCAAATACCTTATGCGATTAGTATTACTTCAAAAACGTCTCTTACACTCTAACAAATGACTAAGGAAATTGACTTCGTAAAAAAAATGTCATTAGTTTTACATAAAGTTTTAGGAACTACGCAAAAACATAAAATATTGTCGAAATTCTGCGACATAAAATTGTATTATCATATCGTCTACTTACCGGTATTACAGACAGAATCCTTGAAACAGACTATTAGTAACACTATACATATTTCAAAGAGCTTCATCTTGGAGACAACTGTCAGATACAATCAATGTTAAATGCTAAAATCAATGTCTATTTTAGAGGTCGACCGAAAGAAAATTGGAAATTACCTAACAAAAGATTATAAAAGAGTTTTGTGTATTAGGTCTATTATCTGGTTTATGGGTTCTCTGTTTAAGTAAACCATAGAACATGCAATTTACAGTTGTATACGCTTATACATGCATCAAATATCAATTTATTCAGAATTGTTATCAATGAGAGGCCGGCTGGTCCTGTTGTTAGTTCATTAGACTAACGTAACGTAATGTATAAGATAAAAAGGACTATCAACCGACACGTCAGGGGTTCTAGTCCCTACCGCCGACCGATCCTTGCCGCCCTGCATGAGTTCTCGGCCTCGTGAACGTAAAAACCTTTTATCTAGATGGAAGTCTGTACAACTTGTAAGTCATTTAAGTCATGTCTTTTCCGCACTGGCGTTGCAGTCTGAATTTTGAAAGTTAAAATAGATATTTGGCTGATGATTGAAAGTCAATATCAGATATATATAATATATGTATATATATATATATATATTATATGAAAGTATCTGACATTTGTTAATAACTATGTGCGTTTAAGTGTATTAATATCTACATTACTTACTGCTGAACACCATTACGAATTAGACTATGGTAAAAGCGATTCGGTGGTTCGTTCGGTGCTTGCAGGATACAAGTGCGTCTTTAAATTGTGTATAGCGCTTTATATATAGAGCGGAATATTTTGCTTTCCTGGGCTATTCCATTTTTTCCCCACATAGATTGGGCATGGGAAAAAACATAGACAAAACTCAGAAGTAATATATGGCTCCTCCTATCTGTCTCGCAAGACAATGGATGCTTCCTTAGGATTTTAACGAGGAACAGCGCATGAAGAGGGGTAATGCATTAATTATTAGCCCTTGAAATAAGCAGGGTGCCCTCTCTGTTATAAATGGATACAATCAAGGCTACATTAGAAAATTGAATGACTAGTTGCATAGCAATTAATGAATTATTGTTCCTGGAAATATAAAGTGGATCAAGTTTAATTGAGAAGAATTTCATTATAACTATAATAGTTAAAATTATTGACATGTTTATTTGGAATTTAATGGTTTTCTTAAAACGTATTAATCTAAAAAAAATTATTGCTGACTAAAATCTTTTTTTTTCTTTTGACTATTAGGCTTATATTTTTTTTTTAACTTTCAATTGTTGTGTTAAGAAAAACAGTCTCAATTATAAGCCCTGAATTATTGTGATTTCGCTATAAATCTGCTTACAAAGCATATGGAATTAGCTAAATTTTATGTTATCTTATCAAATATATTACATTCGCTCCTTCTACGAAGACGATTTTACATTTGCGGATGTGGTTGTTTTTTTTTATATCTTCGAAAACCAAACCAACTAGCCCATCCCCGACACCACCATCACCACCGCACCAAGCAAATAATTTTATTTTTTAGATATCTACATCCGTATTTGTACAAATGTGGTTGGAAATAAATTTTTTTAAAGACTAGAAAAATACAAATTGAATAGAGTTTGTATTACATAGTTATTTTTTTGTGTGCAATTACCATTGCACTTATAAGTGCTTAGAGGTATTGTTTTCTATTTGCTTTGAAATATTTGTTGAAAATTCATACTATTCTCATTCAGTGACGTAGCCAGGTTTTGACGCTAGGGGGAGCGAACTTTTAGGAAAAAGGCCCCACTTTTAGCAATTTTTCCAGATTAATAGAAGAACTAATAATTTGTACGATTCAAGTGTTATGAGAAAATCCTGTGCCTCAGGATACACACACTGTATAATAGTGCAGTATTTTTTTTTTTAACCATTCACGATTTTTACTAGCAACTATGGGACTGATGGAAATTTCTGCAAAATTGATTGCATCTACTGCTCATTTTCGGGTTGAGTATCTAGTGTCGAAAATTTGTTATAGAATCAATGCGAATGCTTCTATAGGACTGAATTATTCTTCGTTTTAATTTTGAAATACGAGATAAATCGCCAATATAGACATTTTTAAAGAGATTTAAAAAAGAGCGGCCGCTCCCCTTGCTCCCCCCCCCCCCACCTGGCTACGCTACTGCTCTCAATCGATTAAATCATATAGATCTAAATAGTCGGTCCCTATAAGTTTATGTTGTCTACTTTATTTTTTTCCAGACCGATTTAAAAAAATGTTATCTCCTGCTGTACTGGCAGTTATATATGAATTTATAGACAATGTTCATATATTGAAATATGGTAACTTGTATACTGCAGGGATATAACTTAAATTAGAGTTCAAATATGATTAAATATCCATTTGTGACGAAATATAGAACTGTTGTAAGCTTTTGCCGATCCTAAAAACTAGAACAGCAACATAATCTTATAATGTAGATTATAATCGGTTTCGTTTTTCTTCTTGTTTTTGCAACCCGGATATTTGTATGTCGTTACCTCGACCGGGTTTTGATCCGGCTATTGAGAAACTTTAATCTAGACCAGGGGTCGGCAACCTTTTGCATATAGTGTGCCAAACTAGGATTTCTAATTCATTCAGCGTGCCAACAGCGTGAAAGTGAATCTGCTCAACAATATTATTTTTTATAAGACAATTTTTTTAGTGCAGTAGCAAGATCAAGACCAAAAGTAAGGGAACATTATAATTAAAGCGAAAATAATTGAAGAGTTTTATGAAACAAATAGACCTGTTTGTTATTAGTATTAGCATCTTTTTTTAATCCATCCATAGGCCTATAGCTATTGCAATTGCATTTCTTACTTACACATTAATGGATATGTATCTTTATTTGAATTTAGTTGTCAAGATATTATTACAGTTGTCGCTGTAAATTCTTTATAAGTTGATCTCTGCATAACTGAGATTTCATTTTATATAATATTACTAAAGAAGCTATCGCTTTCCATACCTCAGATAATAACTACTAACATTAGCAGAATAGAACGTAGTGATTATACAAACTGTGTAGTTAATGTAATGTTTAATATTGTAGCCTACACATAAATTCTCTAGTCATATAATATTTATATAATTTTCAACTATCTTTTATGGTTTTATAATTAAAAAAATATAAATTTTAAACCATTTATTTTTCCAAATGGAAAGACAAAAAAAGAAACATTAGAAATATTAACGCCAAGAAAAACTGGTTAATTATTTCCCTTCAATGAAATTCTTCAAATGTTATGCTAGTGATGCCAAACGAATAATAAAATTAATATAACTAGTGTTGATTTTAAAATAGTATTTCTTTATTCAAATTCAGCATTATGCTATTTTTTTTATTGTGTAATTAGATGTATACAATTAATCTGCGTTCTAAATAAACATTTTCCACATCACCAAAGTCAATTTAAGGATTTTAGTTTTTTAAACATTATTAATTACAATAGTTAGCCTACATTATATAAGCCTAGCTGTTATATTTATTACAATAACAAAACAAACAAAATTTGTTTTAGAAATAATTATATTTATGCTTAATTAACATAGATGAGCGTAAAACTCTTTTGAATGTAATTAGCATGTATCAATTAATAATCGCATATGTTCTTCGAATCGCTAATTGTTCCATGTCAGGTACATATTTAATCACTACTGAGTGGTCCTGTTTTTAGTGACCTCTTGGTATGCTTAAAATATCTTTCATGTGCGATAAAATATGCTCACTAGTGTAAATTAAACCGAAAGCTGAAAGTACAGAGAATGACTTGCAATTGACAATAGACGACTTTCCTAAGTATAGATTTCCTTTCAGATTTTCCGCAAATCGTCACATTTCGTCACTTGTCATTCAGAAACATCGGCTTCAATACTCAATTCTCCTCATTCAATACCGGAATTTTTTTTCATCAAGATACACCTTAATTGCTTCCAGTCAAGAAACGAATCTATCCAAGACTTCACCCATAGGTCTACTCCGTATCACTTTCTTCTAGACGAGACTTAAGAAACAATAAAATTGACAATAGATTTAATCACAAAAAGTCGAATGATGAGATTTTTGCATACAAACATTTCTAAACTAAAACAGTCGACGTCCAGTGAAGCCAGTGTGGTTCCCATGTAGTTCGACACGGAGCACCAATTAATTATGCTGACATACGTTGTTCTAACTTGCATTTAAAAAATCTTCTTGGAGGTCTCTCGCGTGCCACTGAAAATCGTTCTGCGTGCCAAGTGTGGCACGCCGTCCTTAAGTTGCCGACCCCTGATCTAGATATTAATAGACTTAATAATAATTCTATTTGTATAATGCTGTAAGCTCAGAGCGTATTTAACATTGAGCAAACATACAACTAAGAACACGGATATAATTCCCTAGGCTAAGAGATATATAGCTCATTAATCATCTTAAAAGTTTACAAACATGAGACAAATCAAATAAATGAAGCATTAACTAACTTAATAAAAAACAGTAAAACAGTAGGGATCTAAATAATGTTTAACAAAGGTAAATATTTACATTAGGGCCTACACCATAGAAACTGTTGTTAGAGACAATGTGGATTTATTTTATTTGTACTTTATTTATCCAGTAAGGTATGGAGCTTATCCTTTTGTGTGTAGGCCTACCTGATAGTTGGTTAGGGGAACATTAAAGCCGGCTGGAGCATTGTGCTGACCACACAATTTTCGTGTATGACTAAGACTAAGGGAAACGCTATTGCACTGTCCCTACGAACCAATTTTGATCTGGGGTGAAATACTTAACTTTTAAAGTACTTTTAAAATGGGAAAATGGTATTCTTGAATTATAATATCTCTTTATTTCTTGATATTCCTTAAAATTTTAAATTAAACATTTACGTAAAACACACAATAATTTCTTTCTTTTTTTTTATAATTATTTTTTATTACTTACTTAACCTTAGCGATCGTTGGGGGGGGGGGGGGGGGGGGGGGGGCCTAATGGGCTTGGTCATGGTAGACATGGCGGAACCCATCTCATCTCCAAGAGAGTGGTGGATTTTTTTTTTAGTTCTGATTTGTCTGCACCGTGGGTTCGAACCCATAATATCGAGCTTGTCACTCAAGCTCACCGTCGACTTTGCTATCAAGCCGCCTTTTTTTAAAATTACACAATACGTGAAGCTGTGAGTAAGTAGGGGGCACGATGCCTGTGATGCTATGACCTTTTCTAGGATTGCTGTGCATTGTGTTGGCCATATAATCCCCTCGTATGCCGTGGCCACTTCGCCATCTCTAAGGATCAATTCGATCTGACGGAATTACTTTAATGTACTTTTTGTGGGTAATAAAAAAAAGAAAAGAAGTAGCACTACACAAATCATGTATAAGTTTAATTTAACTTTGAATTACAGCATTTAGTTGAATTTAGTAATTTATCTAATTTTTCTAGATCTAATAACTAACTCAAAAACACAGAGATAACAAAATATGCAAAGAAAATTGACGACCCGTGAAGTTTTTGTGCCGCGGTTTATGTGCGATATAATAAAAACATATCACATCATTCAATAAATGTAATATTTATCTTATAAGTTTTACAGGCGTTCCTTTTAGATAGAAGATTATTACTTCCACGAGGCCCAAAACTCCTGCACGGTTGGCAGGGATCGGTGGATGGCAGGGATAGAACCAGCGACGTGTCGGTTGACAGTCCGGTGAACTAACCACAGGACCAGACGGCCTCTAAGCGTATTTGTGTGTGTGTTTTAGATTAAACAAATAGTAAATCATAATAATAATTGTTTATTTCAGTCAAGTTATTAAAAGTGTGACCACGGAGTTACTTTATGAACTTAAAAAACAACAACCTAAATGCTCAATTTGTATTTCACTATTGTAATACATTATCATTTTAAGCCTATTGGTTTCTGTTCCCCAGAGAAGAGGGACAACTGTGTAGTTACTATGCATACAAAATTTTCTTTGTCTTCTCTCCCTTTGTTATTAGTTATTTGATTTATATTGAAAAACTAGCACAGCGTAATTTTCACATATAACATTTTGAGTGTGGACCCCCAAAAAGGTTCGACAAATATATAAATTGATAAATAGATAGATAAGACTTTTATTATTATACAATATTATATTATATCATTTATTATACAAAAAATACTGTTTTCCTCAAACAAAGTCATTACGTCACGTTTATTAAATGATGTAGGCCTAAGCTTAATATGTTTCTATTCCATCGCTTCAAAACAGCCTCAAAACGGGCGCTCCAAAAGCGGCGGTGCTTCGGAAAATTCAGACTCATATTAGTTTTCTGAGTTATGGTTATTTATATCTTGTAAACTAACTACCTAGCACCCTAAACCTTTATCATAGTACTTGACTTTAACCTAAAATATAAATAAACAGGACACACTCATCTTTTGAGTACTCACGTCAGTAAACCCTAAGAGAATTAAAGGAATGATTTCTCACTTTACATTACAGTGTGTTAAACTTGGCCTTAAATCCTCTAGCAGTGTTTGACTGATCAGTTTTAAACAGAATAAGCTTATACATGCAGGCTACTGGCCGCTGGATCTCACAGCGACAGAAAAAGAAGCACCACAGAATTAATCGTCCAAGACTTGATGAACAAGCCGTACTGCCGTCTATAATTTTGAGGTAGCCCTAGGAACAGTCATGGGGCGAAGCCAGGTTTTTGTGTTCCAGGTGGGCTAAACTTTCGCGTGACAACATTTATTCAATTTTTCGCAATTAATTTGTTTTCAAATATGCCGGAGATGGAGGGGTGAACTTAGCCCCCCACGTGGCTTCGCCCATGGGAACAGTCATCGTTTTCTTCAACGTTCGTGCCGAAGAATCTAAATTCAACATCAAACAATATTATATCGATAACACAAGTTAATGAAACATTTGTTTTAGTAATAGAAGAAAAAAAAACGCAAAATGTTATGTTTAAATAGACCAAGAGAGTTCTACATTTTTCATCAATGGAATGTTTAAGAAATTAATTTTGATACTAAAAAAATGTATTTACATTAGGCCTATTAATCACATTGATTTTTTTTTTATGCATTTTTTTAGAAGCTCTGTTTGGGCCACACTAAAAGGCTTGGCCGGCTGTGTTGTGGCTCAGCCTGTTGTACAGACTTTAATCTCTCATCTCCAGAACGAGAATACAAATTGAGATTACTCACTTACGGCCCGGAGGACAAACGCGGTGTAGCCAAATCATCATAGTAGGCTATAGGTTCGGCGCAAATCAGTTCACTGTTCCCTCCAACTTTATGCTTCAGACTTCTCAGAACAATTGTTCAGGACCTGGGACGAATCTGACGAGAAGGCCGAGGTGTGTGGCAGCAACTAGGCTAAAACGACCTAATTGCAATCATGACAATAACAACAGTATTGCCCTCAATAACTAATCATTATGAAAACATTAAACATGTTTATTATGAAATCAATCAGAGGCGTATTTAGACATGTTCCGTGGAACAGAGGCCCCTCTCACGAAAGGGCATCCACACATATCAAAACTCACGATAACACAGCAATGTCGGAAGACAGAGGCGAGGCCAATGGGAACAGGGCCCCCACAATCCTAAATACGGCTCTGAAAACATTCGAACAAATGTCTTTATTACATTCTTAAAATGTTAGAATAAATAATTGAACGATGTTTAAAGTATGAAAATACCTTTTCAAACTTGCACCGTGTTTCGTCGTGCAATAGGCCTTTTAGACAATAATCTAAACTTACTGATGGCAAATAATATTAGCAAAATAATTTTTGATGATGATGATGGTTATTTATATAGACTTTAGTGCTCTATGTGCTCTTGGTATAAATGGCAGATGTAAGAGTAGCCTAAGCAAGGCACACAGCCACTAGATCTAGTTAAAAAGAAAAGTCTTTAAACTCTTTTTTTTTTAACTCTTTTATCTCAGAATCGTCCAGTGTCTGGGGCAAGCTGTTCCATTATAGAAGGCGCCAAATATGTAAACGAGCGCACTCCAAGGGATTTCTTTTTGTGTCCATCAACACTGGGAATTCTAAGGAGTGACTATGATGAGAAACGTTGAACCTTTGATCGCGCGTGATTTGAGATAAAATAATAGTAATATTTGTATAGCGTTGCTAACAAACATAATAGTATGTAGGCCTAAGCTCAGAACGCATTTAACATACAACTAAGAACCCGATTAAAACCCTAGGCTAAGAAATATAAAACTAAATGATGATTTAAAACTTCATAAACATAGGACAAATCAAATATTATAAATGAAGCAATAAGCAATAATGTGAGTTGTTAAAGGTAGAAAGTTGCATGCCAGCCATAGCAACCGTCGGTAAGGGCCACACTTTTGTGATTAATGCGCATCATCACTGGGAGCCAGTGGAGATCTTGTAGAACTGGAGTGATATGATAATGCTTCTTTATCCGTGCCACAGTTCGTGCTGCAGTGTTTTATGTACCCGCTGGAGTCACTGCAGCTGGTTCTGGGGCAAACGTCACATGCAACTGTTGCAGTAGGCCTAATTTAATCCAACCTTAACTGGATTAGAAACAATTCTACGGCATTGGCCGTTCATCTATTACTGAGGTCGCAGCTGACCCAGGGCGCGTTGATGAAATGAACAAGCTATAGATCTACATCTAACCAAAGCACTGAAAGATCTAGGCATATTCGGAGTCATTGTCAGTTTACTATCAATAAAAAAAAAAAGCCACAGTCTAACAGTGATACCACTCCTTGGCTTTTTTCCCAAGGTCTTGGCTTTTTCGATCCGAACTTGGTATATTGGCCTTTTTTTTTCGAGGACCTTGGCTTTTTATCTTGGCTTTTTTTTTTTTCAAGAAAATTTTAGCATTATTTTATGTTTATTTAAAAGCGGCAAAATGTATTTTGGGAAGCGATTAAAAGTGTAAATGTATGTTTCAACTGTACTGAAAATTTGGCAACGCTCATAGTGTCCATACCATAGTTAGCCTATAACAGAGCTGCTGTAGCTGGAAATTTAGTATTTGGGCCTAGATGAGGTGGCGACATAGAAAAAAAAGAGGAAAAGGGGGGGGGGGGGTCGAAGGTGTATAATTAATCTAATCTCACATTTGGCAACACAAAATAAATTGAGCAGACATCATGGTAAACATCCCACAGCCGCTTATTGCGAGTCAATCGAAAATTCCATATTATAGACTATAACATTATAGAGATGTATGCTAAACTGGAAAAGGTTGAGACTAAAAATGATGCGAGGTGGGAGGAGAAACAAATTATGTAAAGTAGGCAGGGGTGAAGGCGCACATTTTAAGCATAAAGGGGAAACGGATGGGAGGTGGGGCAAAAATAATTAGCTACATAACATGGCTGGCTCAGTGCCGTTGCAACGGATTTGGGGGCCCGGAGGGGGGGGGGCTTGTCCTCTTTAGAGGACATTCGACATTATTACATGAGAAAAGAACAATTCGAACACTCCTTTGGGGGCCCCCCTGAAGTAGGGGCCCAAGGGGATTTTCGAATTTGGACCCCCCTCCCCCTCCCCTATAGCTACGCCACTGACATGGCTACATAACATCAGGCTTTTTATCTCGTTTTATACATTACAGACGATCCTTCTGTAAAGAAGATTATTGCGTCCTACGCTTATCCGCGGTTTGAGTCTAGTAATGGTTTTCCTGGATTATTCAGATAACCCATTCCATGCACGGATACCACTCGGAAAGAAAGAGTAGGCTACTTATATGCATTTGTTCTAGCATAAGGGAACAGAAGGTGCGCCATGTACTTGACCTAATTTTATCTGAGTATTGCAACAGATTAAACTATTATTATTATCTTGTCCTAAATTAATGGAAGTATTTTTGCAGACTTCCATCCATCGTCCATGCATCCATGCCTTCACCATTAGACAGCACTCCCCCACATCACCAACAGCAGCAGCACAGGCAGACTGATTATGACGAAAGGTCCCCCTAAAGCTCAGTGTCATTAGGATGGCTAATGCATAACAAAAAAAGTTATAGGCCCTAGTCTAAAAAAATTATATGAAAACTTTGTTTTTAGTGGCTGTTAAATTCAGTTTGGATTTAGTGCTCATCTATGGGGTTTAGTCAAATTGTATTATTAAAACGTTTAAAATTTAAATTGAAAAGCATTGATAGGCCTATATAGGCCTATAGACCTAGATAGTATATTGGAGAAAACAAACAAAAATCTTATTAAATTAAACAAAAACAATCAAGTAGAACTAGTCTAGAGAATACATATTTTCGAAACTAGATCTAGTCTAATGCTTTTAAAAACTAAAAAAAAAAAAAAAATGAAAACACAAGGACAAACCACAAAATAAAAGAAAAGACAGACACACAAAAATCGACATTTTGGGGAAAAACCACTGAGATAATAAGAAAACAGCGAAGAGTAGGCCAATCTGCTCGGTTCTGGACCATAATAAAGTGTTCTTAAATGAAAGAGAAAAATATTTAGTAGCGGCGGAAGTATTGAAGATTTCTTTTTCCTGTTAATGGCGATAACTTATCACAGGAATTTATAAAGGTATGATACAATCCGTATAATCCTAATAAAATTATGTTTATTTCCCTATTTAAGAATATTATTTGAATTATATATTTTTCAACAAATATTTTTTAGACGACCCTTGCTGTATATTTTGTGTACTTTAACACACAAGTAGATACCGAGATTTCACATGAAGTATTGAATCTTTATAAATCGATCTAGATCTATACATTACCATAACTACATGTTATGAACGTTAAAATATTGTATATTTAAGTTTCTTGTGCACGAACATATCCTTTTTTTAAATGCAATATACTCATATCATAGGCATAGTTTTACATTTATTGTCTTTTGTGTGTCAAATGTTTTATGTTCTATTTTTAAAAAACTTTTGTCATTATTGTGAATATTATATTGCAGAGTAAACAAATCTCTACTTAGGGCTACTTACTTAGACTTACTACTAATTTATACTATTCTTTTATTATATGTCTACTAAGTATAACTCGCTAGGCCTCATAACTCCTACTAACTGACTGAGCTGTGGATTTATTGTACATATATTTGTTATTTGTAGGTATTTTGAATCTACTAGCCACGAAGGCCTAAATAAAAAAAGTTTCATTTTCCTGTTACTTAGTCTTAGTAGGCTACAGGACTGAGTGTAGGCCTAAGTTGAATTCATGTCACTAAGCCTACTAATTGTATACTATACTATAGACTATAGGTATAGGGCTAGATCTAGTTGTTTATTTCAAACTAGTTCAAGTTTGTGTTGCCTAAATGTAGTAGCCTGCATGTAGTAATGTAGTACTAGATCTAGACTAGATACTAGACTATTTTAACTATTGGTATATTAGGCTTTTTTTAATTAATGAGATAAAAAATATTTTGGTTTGTCTTACAGACATCCTAGATTAGTAGAGATTTTCTCTGTTCCCATTTCATAAAACATATTGACTTTGACCTGTTTAGTTTCTAGTTTCGTGCCCATTAATTAAGACTTACACTTACTTGTCTTCAGTTATAAACACGCACAATAAACACACACAATGCCTATCGAAGCTGTTGAAAAGCCCTTAGAGGAAACCAAGCCTGCTGAGGATACAGCATCTTCAGATTCAGATGACGATGACACCCCACCAGAGCTTGAGGAGCATGATGCAGCAGCTATGCAACAGCAGAGTCAGGTTTGCATCATTTTGTTGGCCTGTCTCTAATCTACTCTAAGGCATCTTTTAAGTTGGGGGGGGGGGGTCGCTTACAGAATCATTGTTTGGCATCCTTTACTTTAAGTTGGGGGGTGCTTACAGAATTATTGGTTTTTAAACTAGTATTTGTCGCTAACCAATTTTATTTGGGAATTTTAGTTTTATATTGCTTTATTCCACCCTTTCCGATGGCACAAAGCAAAAGCGGCTGGTCATGGTGCTAGCCACTCAATTCCCTGATATGCCTGGGCCTTGGTCGCCTTGGAAACATGCAAAAGTGTTTTTTTTTACATTGCCATAACTATGTCAGGGTCTTTTTTATCAATTAATATTGATAACCCTTGTTAAAATAAATGTTTTCGGACAGCAGTTCTTAAAATAACGTCTACGTTGACATTGGTTGCCGTTGTAATTAATAACTGCCTGTGGTCAATGAAGGTTAATGTTGTTTCTGTAATAGCTTTTAACTAGATTAAGTCCTGATTAGGCCTATAACATTGATTGTTTACTTAATATTGCCGCGAAGATACAAACATGTCCTCTGCAAATGATCTACGACTTTGCAAAATAAATTCTTATGACTTTTTTTCCAATTACATTTTTTTCTCACATTCAAGTTTCTCTACCCTCTGTTACTCTGTAGTGGTTAGGTTGGTAAATTCACATCTAATGTCTGACTATGAATGACACTATGCAGTTTTCAATTAGTTCAAAAGATTCGCTTGCCTTGTTTATTGAACAGGTGGCTGCAGCTGCAGGTCTACCAGAAGAACTAGTATCGAAAGCTAAACAAAGCCGTAGTGAAAAGAAAGCCAGAAAGGCTATGTCCAAGCTTGGTAAGCTAGTTTATTTATTACATTTATACAGGAAAAATGGTGTGTGCAGTTAATAGAACACCTTGAAAAATGAATTTTGAAAATTGTCTCATTAGGTTTGAAGCCAGTACCAGGTGTGACCCGTGTAACTATTAGAAAAGCAAAGAACATTTTGTTTGTGATAAGTCGACCTGATGTATTTAAGAGTCCAGCTTCAGATACATACATTGTTTTTGGTGAAGCTAAGGTACGTAAGTTACAGCCTTTCACTGTCCACTTTTCTATTAGTAGTAGACATACCTGGGTATCTTAGCATATTTCTCAGTATTTGTAATTGATTTTTATACCCTTTGTGGGTTGTTATGCTTCAATGAAAACGACATGTCCTTTCCCGGGGTTTTGGTTGTAACCTTGCAATTTTGATGCCCAATGTATTAGCATTGGGGAAGTTGGGTGTATTGGGTAGTTTTAACTGTTCTAGTTTGTTCTTCTCATTAATTGTATTATTTGTAGACTAGGCAAGGTTATCTTATTGCTAAATATATAATTTTGTTAAGTTGAAAATAGCTTTGATTAAAATTGCTCTGTAGAAATATCTTTCTTGTAATTTACTGAGATCTGTTTCTAGACATTCACCTAATTGTTTTTTGTTTGTTTGTAGATTGAAGATCTAAACCAACAAGCTCAGGTTGCAGCTGCCAATAAATTTAAAACATTTGACACATCAGGGGCTGCTGGAGAACAGGCCAGCACTGTCTCTCAACCTATCCAAGAGGAGTCTGAGGAAGAAGAAGAAGAGGTATTTGTACCATCTCCTTACATTGTTAGGGGAAATCCCCCTCGTATAGATTTTTTCATTGTGTATAACATCACTTCATTAGACTAAGCATACATTCTATTTTCTTGTTTACAGATTGATGAGACAGGCGTTGAACAAAAGGACATTGAACTCGTTATGTCTCAAGCTAATGTATCTAAAGCTAAAGCTGTCAAAGCTCTCAAGAATAACAATAATGATATCGTCAATGCTATTATGGTGAGTTTGTAGATATCCTGTTGTTTGTTTGTTGTTGTGCGTAAAATGTTTTAACTTATTCTCACTGTTTATGAAACTGGAAATGTTACTTGTATATGAAAATTATAAACGTTTAGATCATTGATCAGTGTGGAAGTGAAGTTGGTGATGGTCAAGTTACAA
The DNA here is from genome assembly GCA_949126835.1 of Anisus vortex. NCBI lineage: Eukaryota > Metazoa > Mollusca > Gastropoda > Planorbidae > Anisus > Anisus vortex. The sequence goes on along the minus strand of OX421500.1, from coordinate 39,949,087 downwards.
AAAACATAACAACCTACCATAGCAGCTTGGTATGATTTTTTGTAATGAGGGACTCTCCTGTGATGTTTTGAAAGTATTTTTGTATTTCTGAAAACCTTGTATATTTTGGGTGTAAACCTTGTGTAATTTGGGTGTTTTTTGATAGTTTTTCTTCTATTCTTCTTGTCATGACAATTTATTTTGGGCATGGTCAACTAAGGTTAGAAAAAGCAAATCTAGTACTACGGTACTTTTAAGTTTAGTTATCTCATTCTTCCCTCATCATATTTTGTGATCAATACAGTAAAAAAAAATTTATTCTTTGTGAACTACTAGGGCTGCAGCAAAACTACAAATCTTTGTGTGTTTTATACAAGTCAAAATACTTTTTTGTTTTAATACAGGATTAAAGAAGATAATACCACTATGAACATGTTTGCAACTTCACTATTGCATAGTTTAAGAAAATCAAATTAAAGATACTGTTTGGGGAGATTAAATTCAAATAGAGGCAAACGAATTACTTATAAAAGTTATGCTCGTGTTATACTAGTAGTGTCAGAAAAGGGTTTTAGAATGGTTGGGATAAGTGAAAGCATTTGTGTTTTTCTACATAGAAATTAGAAATAGAACTACATTATCTTATACTATCTAGTGCAAGATGTAAAAGCATTGTTGTAAAAGACCACTCTACATTACTGAGATACCCGTACATCTGTTTACTAATTTGTTTTCTTTTCTTCTGTTTTCAGGAGTTGACGATGTAAAAACAACCTGTCCATAGCTGTAAAGTGTGTGAATGTAACATTTATATTTCATCTGTGCTGTTGGTAGAATGCCTTGATATATTATTTTCCTTTTTTCATCATTAAATCTGACGAATTTTTTATATTGTGATTGTTTTGTTCTATTGAAAACATGTTTGTGCTGGTCTAAATGGTTGCTCACAACAACACATTACTTATGGTACCAGGGATCTAAAGTTTACTAAAATTTAAATAGAGAGGTCCCAATGTTTTTCTTTGACAGAATACACAAAATCATCACAATGGGTTGCTGTAGACAAGAATATCTTGTTGACTAAATCAACTGATCTTGAAGAGAAGGGCATCATTAATTTTCTCAACTGTTTAGTAATACAAAATTTGATTAGCTTAGCTTAATTAACAAAGTAGTAAGTACTAAAGTTGTCAAGTAAATATGTCATATTAATTTATTACCAGAGTTGTTGAAATTTGTTGCTGAAGTCGGTAGGCTCATACAAAACACTTTTTTTTTTTCTGTTGATATTGAAGAAAAAGAACTAAGATAAGGAAAGTTCTAATTATTTATTGCTCAGTTTCATATGACAAAAAAAGATAGCCTAAGTTATCAGGTATGTTTACTTAACTGTTTATTGTTCAGTACATGTGAAGGTGTCAGAATTTTGAACAAGTACCGTACACTTGTATGAAATCAATAGGCCTGTATTTTGAAAATTACTGGTAAAAAATGTTAAATATAAGCTTTCATTAAACATTAGATGATAATGCCAATAATGATAAGGCTAGATTTTGTCTGTTGTCTTTGATTTAGGGCTATCTGGTAAATCTGTGTGACCTTTCATGTTAAGTAAAAGCTATTTAATTAAATTAATGAGTCTTAAAGGTAAATAGATGATAAAATGTAAAGAACCAAAGGCATCTGCACACATTCTAATTCTAAGATTACTCAGAACTTTTAGAGGGTTGAGCTAATTCACCAGATCAGTATAGTATATACAGACATGCCTACCGTAACGCTTTTGGCGTATTTGTTCCGCTTTTTGATTAAAAAACACACTTTGTTACGCCGTTACGCTTTTTACTAGTTTTGTTACGCCAAATTGGAAAGTTTGGGTTTTTCATGGGTTGAAATATAGTCCGTGTCTAGGTTGATAAAACAAAGGCACAAAAAAGTCGCAATGCTATAATTATCATTACTTGGGTTTTCTGGGTTTATTAAAAGAGATATTATGGGCTTTTCTAACGTTTTTTGCGGTATTACGCGTGTTTGGCAATTAATATTCTTTTCCTTTACTGTATTGCTAAGATTGTGAAAATGTCTAAACGTCCTGGCTCAGAAAGTTTAAATATGACTTGTTCAAATTGTAAAAAAACTAATTCAGTGTTATTGGAAGGAATATTCAGAGGAGTTTATTCAGCAAATGTGAATTTAATGTTCTTTGTAGGCCTACTAGATCTAGATCCATTGCGAATTGTCTGTGAAACGTAAGCCTACCTACATTTTAAATCTAATAATAATAATAGGCCTAGATCTAGATTTTAGCTTCATTTTTTTTTTTTGTTTTGTTATAAAAGATTGTCAGATAAAGAGTGTTCCGCTTTTTTGATGAAAAATCCTCTTTTTTTATCAAAATTGTTCCTCTTTATAGTCCTTAGGGGTAGGCATGTCTGTATATAGTACAAACATTTTTGTTTTTTTAAAGAAGTGACTGAGTGAAGAGCACCTTTTGAGAGTGGACTACTCATTTAATTATACATGATTGTAAAAACAAATTGAACAGAACAATTCATAATTTTACCTATTTGTAATTAATTTAATATTTAAAGTGTGAAAAAATAGATTTGTTCTATTGTTTTAGATAGCTGCATTTTAAATTATATATTTGTACAATAGCAATGTAGCAATCAGATATATACTACAGAACATTTCCACCCTTGTAAATGAATTGTAGATGAATAAAAATTGCTTAGTAATGTTTTACTAAAGGTTACTGTAAATACTTTATAGTAATAATAGAATAGAGAAATATAAAATATACATGTCTTACTCTTACAAATATAAAAATGTTGCATAATCTATCAGTATCAGCCCCATAAAGATTGGTCACAATCGTATAGTAAACAAACAGTGAACAGCATACATTTGCAGTGCAATAAAAAACAAATAGCACAGCCTAGAATTCAACATGTCAAGTTTTTGTTACTATTCTGCTAGACAGTGGCAGACTTAAGTTTTGTCACATTTTTGACTTGTGATCAGTCGAGTCTAGGGACCTGGGCATTGATGATTGAGTGCTGAGACTAAAAGCTTTGATTGTATTTAATAAGTATTGTAATGTACTAGTTTTTTCCCCTATTCTTAGCACACATGCACCAAATTAGTGCCAAAAAATTGTTTTATTTTTTATTCAACATATTATTATGATCTATTTTCTTGCCATTAAGATACCTGGTACACAATTTTCTAATTCACTGTAAGTGTAAGAGAAGAGTTAATTTTGAATAATGTACCTAAAACAGGAGCTGAAAATGTTTTTTAAATTTAATTTAGAATCTCTACCTTTGTAGTTGACCAGTCTGGTAATTGTGGTATAGTTATACTAAGTTATAGTAAAATTATCATTTTATGGGGTCAGGTAAATAGCATAATAAAATATTGAATTATTAAAAATAGGTCAATTTGATTAACATAGCTGAAAGTCACTTGGAAGAACATTATTATAGTTATAGTCCTGATTGTCATCTTCTTTAACAGTAACAGACCAACAAAAAATTTGTTTAACAGTAACACAGAGAAAGATGGAAAGACTTTGTTGCTGCCTTATGTGTCCACAGTGTTACAGTTTACAGGCAGTAAGTAAGTAAGAACTATGGACTGTGACCAACAAATAAATTGCAATTCTGCTAAAAAAAAATCCCTGCAATGATAGTAAGTAAGTAAAGTATCCCATCATTTTATAAGTATAAGTATAAAAGTGGATTTGTAAATATTACATATGAAATAATTTTCAATCACAATAATTGCATTTGTATCAATAGATAATGGTGCTAACTTCTCAATATCACAGTTTCTAATTTATTTGTGTCAATTTAAAATGCAAAGGTTTAACAGGTGCTAAGAATACTTTATACATGAACTCTGTATTCATGGATTCAGGTTCAAGGTCAACTTGTAACTTCTGCAAAACCTGTTGAAAAGTAAAGAAAAAGACACAAAATATATAAAAGAGCCAAACAAAAAGTTATAAAGCTGTTGCCTAAATCCATTTTGATAATTTCTTAGTCTGCATTTCTGACGTTGACAAATTATAATATTCATACCTCTCTAAAATTATGTTCAATTATTGCTTGGGATAGGCTACCTATTACACATAGGATAAAATTCGTGGTTCTGTCTAAGCTTTGTAAAAGCCTTCATGGTCTATCTCCCCAGTACATGAGATCCATGGCCGAGCTACACACATCAGAGAAAAGAGGACTGCGTTCAAACAAAATTCATCAACAACTCAAAGTACCAAAAGTAAAAAGAGAAACATTTGAAGCTCGCTCCTACAGCGTTATAGCACCTCTGTGGTGGAATGAACTTCCGAACACAATTAAACAAGCCGACAACATTGACATTTTTAAAACATAATAAATAACACATGTTTTCAATTTATTTTAATAACAGATGGTAAATGTAAAGCGCATTCCAAGACTTTGTTATGAATAGTGCTATAAAAATATGTACCGGGGTATAGAGATTCAAACTGAAAGTGTAAGAATTCACAATTACTGCATCAAGCCCTATGCATGTAGTCTCCACCTTATGGGTGGATGTCAAAACTTTTTACTACATCATCATTTTTGGCAAAGATCTAACTAATGCTATTGTTGTAAGTAAACAGTAACATGCCAGACATGTGGAGGGTGGAGTAAAAAGGAGAGAATCATGAGAAAGCTTTGCCTATGATAATGATAGTAAGTAAGTAAAGTATCCCATCAGGTCAAATTGATCCAAGGGGCTGGTAGAGCAGCATTCACCAGTTTATGTGGCCACCGCATACTAGGGGAATATGTGGCCACACAATGCCCAGCAGCCTATAATTTACCCAGTTCAAGTCAGGTACACATCAGACCCGAGAACAAATATTGAACCCATGACCTTCAGTACGCCAGCCAAACACTCTGCTGCTTGGCTACCATGCACTTATGATAGTGAAACTTTATGAATGTCGAAACATACCCAAGTTCGGCAAAAAAATACTTGTCTACTTAGTTCAGGGATGCCAGTTTTCAGGCTAAAGCCTGATTTGAGGCTTTTTGAAAATTTCCGGCTAGCCCCTTTAAAGGGAAATAGACAAACAATTAGCTGTTCCTCCACTTCTTTTATACATGCTGCTTATGTAAAGTTTATAAGTACACCACTATTTGCATTACATAATTAGTTAGGCTAAATTAAAAATATTGTTTATGGTATGTGAATGTGTCACTATACGTATTGTCGCTCGTTCAAGCTTGCATATTAGTTTTGGAGAGAAAAAAAAATTTTCAGGTTTTTTTGTCTAGGCCTGCTGGCATCCCTGTTAGTTAGGCTGTTATAGTTACCGGGTAATGAAATATGGCGAAATAGTCAAGTAATGAATTTTCTAATGAGCCGACTTACTTTAACAACTGCCATATACATCTCTTGCATGGAAAACCTCTGGCCGAGACAACTTCTTGGGCCATGACCAAAAGGTGCCACAATGAGATTGCTGGCGGCATCAGACTTTCTGTCCTGGTTAGACCTCAGCCACCTCTCGGGTGTGTAGGCGTTCTGGTCTTTCCATTCCATTTTAACAGCGCGTGCATTTATCATGAATATATTGGTCTGGAGGGAACAGAATTTATTTCTCATAAGACGTTTTCACTGGATCATTTTCAATAGTTCAACATTCTACTGATACTTTTCACTGTTAGAGCTTTCTTTTCTAATTCAAATAAATAAAAAAGTGGAGTATTTAAGATTATACATCTATAACAAAAATCTCAATTAAAATTACATATTGGTAGTTGTATGCATATAATATTGATCTTTCCTTTATGCGAGATCTAAATCACATACCCCGATAATAATATATATAATATAATGATATATTCCTAAAAAGTATAGCATGAAATGAGTCAAAATATTCTACTTACTCCAGCTGGTACCATGTAGCCACCGAGTACACAGTCAGTGGGTAAAGTTCTATTACGGCCAGCAAACATGGGATATTTCAACCTGAAAACAAAATTCATTAGCCATGAACACTCCTGTCACAATAAGTGAGAGTCACTGAGAGGGAACTAGAAGACGTCAAGGAATTCTACTACCTAGGCATGAATGGTGGCTATGACCTGGAAACCAATGCCAGAATCAGTAAGTGAGTAAGGCAAAACAGGTTTTTGCACTGCTCAAACCCATATGGAGAACATCAGGCCTCAGCGTCCAAACCAAAGTAAGGATATTCTAGAGCAATGATCTCATCGTATGGACCTGAATGCTGGAAAACTACAACTACCATTGAAAAGAAACTGGAGGTCTTCCAGACACAAAGCCTACGACACATCCTAAAGACCTTCTGGCCAAAAACTATATCAAATGAGGAATCAAAGAGGATTGGAACATGTCTGCAGAATGTCAGCTGACTCCCTCCACAGGTCAGCCCTGAGAATAAAAGGTAGTAAGACCAAAGGAAACATGAAGAAGAACGTTGGAATGGGACCCGAGTCCTGAACATTGAAATAGCCCCTCAAGCTGCAATGGGCAGAGATAATTGGTGATCTGTGGCTTTTACCTCAAGCGCCAGCCAACTAGGAGAGTGTTGAGTGAGTGAGTGATAAATTGTTCCACTGCATTTTCCGTTGCAGATCTCAAAGATTGATGATCCAATGTTATCAATGCTTTTAAAAGGCTAGACATTGAACAAAAGGAATTTCATGAGAAAAAGTTATTTTCCGCTGTTTAGTGACTTTTACTACTTTCATGTTGTTGTTTTTTTTCAATTTTGTGTTCACTTGAAGTAAAATTCTTGCAACTAATTATTGGATCAATCCAAGTTTTGGAAGGATTAAGGCAAAAATGTCCAAATTTCAAAAACTAATAATACCGGTACTATTACTAGTAGCTTTCAGTGAGTAAACCAGTCTAGCAATTTCACTGAGATTTTTTAACTACATTTTTGTGTGCCAATTTGTGATGAAATATGGACTAGTTTTCTCACAAAGACCCTACTTTTCTGTGAAGATGTATATGGACTAGTTTTCTCACAAAGACCCTACTTTTCTGTGAAGATGTATATGGACTAGTTTTCTCACAAAGACCCTACTTTTCTGTGAAGATGTATATGGAGTAGTTTTCTCACAAAGACCCTACTTTTCTGTGAAGATGTAAGTCTGTTAAGTTACAATTATCTTTAACTCCATTTCTCTATACCTGAACGATTCTTTAATACAGGCTTTCAAGTAGGTCATCTGTGACAATGCTGAAGCTGTAAGAGGGCCATCACTCCCAATAAGGGAGGTGATTTCTTTTCTTAAAATGGCTTGCTTTTCAGGATTCGCTGCCAAGTTGTAAAACACAAGTAAAAGTGTTCTGGCAGTCTAGAGAGGAGAAAAACATAAAATATATATATTTTTTTTTTACTCATTCATAACAATTAAAAAAAAACACTAAAAATCCCAGAAAAATCATTGAAAAATTTTCTGCTGTAGGAAAACAAACCAGGCGATCCACATGCCAGTTCGGTATTCTAACCACATCTTTAAAAAGAAGGACACATGCAGGAAACAAAATGGCAAAACTAAGATATAAGACAACATGGTCATGTGACTTAAAACTACCCAATGGGAATCAGAATTGACACACATGCACTCCACTTTATATATAGATATGGCAGTCATTTATATATCTCCATTTAAGTTAGTTATATGAAAAAAACAACACAACTTTAAATTTTCAATTAAATATATTAATATTTATTGAATATAATTTAAATGTCAAACATGACATGATATAACCATTAACTGATTCAAATCTCTCTACACACTATATCAAATCTCTCTACACACTATATCAAATCTCTCTACACACTATATCAAATCTCTCTACACACTATATCAAATCTCTCTACACACTATATCAAATCTCTCTACACACTATATCAAATCTCTCTACACACTATATCAAATCTCTCTACACACTATATCAAATCTCTCTACACACTATATCAAATCTCTCTACACACTATATCAAATCTCTCTACACACTATATCAAATCTCTCTACACACTATATCAAATCTCTCTACACACTATATCAAATCTCTCTACACACTATATCAAATCTCTCTACACACTATATCAAATCTCTCTACACACTATATCAAATCTCTCTACACACTATATCAAATCTCTCTACACACTATATCAAATCTCTCTACACACTATATCAAATCTCTCTACACACTATATCAAATCTCTCTACACACTATATCAAATCTCTCTACACACTATATCAAATCTCTCTACACACTATATCAAATCTTTTAGCCTAATGTTTAAACCAGGAAAACCATCAAATTAACATCATTTAAAGTTTCATTATCAAAATGCAAGGCTAGAATTAAAAACGGGATATATATCTAACATGTACAAATGTTGCTCTTTCAAAGCACATCTACTGTAAATTATAAAAAGTTGAAATTTTAAATAATCTAATTAATGTTTTTTAAACCCACAACACACGCTTCAAAACCCTGTCAATCAAACAAACTGGTATTGTACAAATCTATTCTAACCAAATGAAACTTACAGAATCTGATCCTCCAATATAAAGAGAAGATAAAATATTGTTGACATCATCATCATTCACAGATTTTTCACTGGTCAGTGAGAGAAGAAGATTTGGTTCATCTGCATCTAGAGTTCCTGCCCTTTCTCTTTTCTCAATTTCTTCTTTGGCTTTAATGATTTCAACATCAGCACTACTGTTAAACAAAGTATAATCAAGGTGAATAAAAAAAATTCAAGTTTCTCAACATGAATACAAAATGGTATAAGCTCATGTAAAATTACAAAGATTAATTCAAAATATTATAGTGATTTTCACATAAAGAAATTAATTAAGAAATTATTTTAAAAGGGGAAATAACAATAGATAAGTAATTTGATAACAGATTTCAGAGTAGGACAAGATATATAGGCCTGCTAGTGTCCCCTTGACAATGAGTACATTGTAAATATAACACTTGAACCTTCAATGAGATCAAAGTAAAGGGTGAAGGTAGACCCAAAAAATAACCACTGCATTTTCACTGCTACATTTATTTGATTTGTCTTTTTTTAAATCATCAATTAGCTTTGTCTCCTAGCCTAGAGTAATATCCGTGTTCTTAGTTGTATGTTAAATGCCCTCCGAGCTAACATTATGTTTGTTGGCAGCGCTATACAAATATTATATTATTATTATTATTTATGTTGAAAAGTAAGCCTTAGGTTTTTTTAAAGCATTGTTTACATTAATTCACATATAATTTATAGGCCTACACATAATTTAAGTTGCCGGAATGCCACCTGAGTGAAACAATAATTTATATGCATTTGTATTTCTGGAATAATGTAATACTAAATGTAATTTTGACTAAAGGTTTGAAATTTAAATTACTGTGTTGTATTTCTCATTCAGAACCTAAAGCTTGATATAATATTACATTTTGCTTTTTATTCTTTAGCTTAACTGTTATTTCCATTTTTTTGTGTTGCATTATTAATTGTATTAAAAATTATTTTATTCCAATAGTAAAGACATTGCCTTTACACTATTACATAAACATGTATATAAAAAATACCATGTAGATACTGATACCCTAACTTACCGCCTTATTTTCAAATACGAACTCTCAAAATCTCTGTACGTTTTGTTCCTGTAAAACGTGTGGGTCACAGACTTCCCACTCTCAGCAAACGCTACGAGTTCTGACACATTTCTTGTGGCCCTGAAGATGTCCATTGTCTCGTCACTCAGAGTCTCTTCTAGAAATCCAAGTCTTTTGTTGAATGTCACTACACCAACGCCTGAAGATGAAATCAATCAGAGTAAAATCAAGAGAGACAACCAAATCAATTAAAGACTTTCATTTTTTGTACTTTTTTTGTATCTTGTTTATGGATAAAAAAAATGTAGGCCTATGCTGATTATGAGAAATATAGATCAATATTCTATTTTTGTGTAAGTATTAGTATTACCGGTAAATTATAAATAGGCATAAGGTTTAAAAAAAAGTTAAAATATCAACAAAGAAAATGACAAATAACCCTAACCTATATATATATATATATATATTATATATAATATAATATATATTTATGTAACAACACAATTAGGGTTTGGCCGGATATGATTTTTTCACTATTTGCCGGATCTGGATAGTAGCCCCCAATACTTGCCGGATCCGGATATTTCCGGATGTCATTTCCACGAGTATGTGGGTGTACTTCAAGAGTTTCTGATTAGAATTCAAAAGTATTTATTAAAGTATTTATTATTCAATAGATAGAGAGTATAACTTATATGTGTTGTTTATATATTTTATATTTCTTTATCAACTTTATACTACAGTATTACTTTATTTGTAATTGAACTTTGAAGTAATTCTTTACTACCGTGATATTCGCACCCGGCAAAAATACGCCGATGGTATTTGGCAAATCGGGATAGTGCCGGATACCCCGATATCTGGCCTGGATATTCGGCATGCCGGATATCCGGCCAAACCCTAAACACAATCATTGTTACAAAGATGGCTATAGCATAGGATTAGATTTATTTTTATAATGGCCTAGAAGAAGTCATTTACAAGAAAAATACGAACTCAGAACTAATGGTATATTAGTTCACTTTCTCATCTTTCATTTTTTTCCAACTTATTTAATTTTTTATGTAACATTTTGGCCCTATAGCCTTTTGAGGTCTTGGACTAACATCAACAAAAAATAAATCTGAACATTTTTACAGCATAGACGGCTATCAAACACTGACCTATAGACCTACAATTTTAATAGGACTAAAACTATCCATGTACACACTAATTATGTTTATTGAGTCAAATAAACAGCATGAGTTGAAAATCCATCACCCGTAAATATGTTACAGTCATCAAAGTCATTAATTATACATCTAAGAAAATTTTTAATTACCAAAAATTAACCAACAATGGCTTACTTTCAGCAGCATAACACAACAGCAGGTCGTCTGTCAAGCATTTTTTGGTGGTCAGTATTTTCACAAAATCATCGGCCACCTGGTTGTGTTGAGGTAAATAGTGGGTGGCCGAGTTGACTTTCAGCAGATGTTTGTTCGCAGCAGTCCTCAAATTGTACCATTCCTCACCCTGGCTACAGATATTGAAAATGGAAGAAGAATAAGAATTGGGTAAGGCTCATAAAAATAGCTCAACTTGGGGATTTTTTTTAATTGGATGAGATTAAAAATATTAATACTTGTATATCTTACATTTTTAAGGTGAGTGTGGAAGGAGGGTAGGAGTTGGTGAAATATAGAGACAAATGTATGATTTTTTAAATTATGATAGACAATTTAAATTATTAAAGTCTCATAACATTTATACAAATTAAACTATGTTTACTTTTTTTTCCCACAATTTTTCATTAAAAAAACAACCACTATGTAATGATAGTCTTTTTTTTAAGTGTGTAAATGTATATATAAGATATATTCATTGTTACCATAGCTACCAAATTTTTTTTCTATTAATTTTACACATATAGCAAATTATCTTTACTTTAAAGTTACAGACGCACCTGCCCCTTCTATTACAAAGATTATTGCGTCATTCACTTATCCCTGGTTTGAGCCTAGTCTTTCATTTTCATTAGGGTTTAAACAAAATAAAAATTGAAGTACTTGGTTTTCCTGGTTCGTTCAGGCAACCCCATCCATGCCGGAGATCTCAGAAGCAGCATTAGTCTAATCATCTTAAGTTACTAACAAGAATCAAGCACCTTTGATTTTGCTACTTTGTAATATTTTACCATACTTTTGGAAAGTATGTGGGTATAGTATGGAAACGTAGTTTATCAAATTTGTAAAAAAGTGATGCTAGAGAAAAAGTACCTAGGTAAAGTAATTCCGTCGGATGAAATTGATCCATTGGGCCAGTGAAGCAGTGCTCCAAAGTTTCTGCATCCATGGCATTCTAGGGGATTGTGTGGCCAGCACAATGGCCTGTCAATCACTTTGGCCCAACTAATGTTAGATACCCATCAGAGCTAGGGTAGACTAAAGGACATCCCCCCCTCCCCCCAAACCCAGGCACAAATCCTAGCTTTCACTAGGATTTGAGCCCAGGACCTTTGGTACACTAGCTGAACTCACTGCCGGTTGACCACTGTGCCCCCACCAGTAGCTTGATAATTTGTACTGAATCATTTCACAGAATAGTTGTGTAAGGAGTGAGTTGGTGTGAAGTTATAAGAAAATAGTTTGTTCAATAGGTGCAATATTTGTAGTGACCAGGAAGTAAGTGTTGAGTGTGGTTTTGAGGTAATATTGTTGTTGACTTGGGAGACTGAAATTGTAAATAGAGTAGTATACTTGCGACTGTGGAATGAAGTAGTTCGTTTGGTCTTGAGGTGATAGAGCTGATTGATATGGGCTTGAAAGAGGAGTGATGTTGGCTGTTACAGTTGCCTACTATGATAGACTATATGTGTAAATAAACATAAAATTGCCCATACTACAGAGTTGTCAAATACAAGTTCAAGTATTGAAATTTATGTACGTAATCTGAAGATCCCTTCAGTTACAAGTACTCAATACTTAGAAATACTTGGTGTTTGTGAAAGAGGTCTTCCTAGCCTCATGGGCTTTAGTGGTACTTCATGGTGCCATACACATGTAAGAGGAATGATAAATAATTCTCACAGATTAACCATTGGTTCCTTTAACCCTTGCCTCTTGCTGAAGACTTGGACTATTGAAAACGGAGGACGCATGGGCGACTTCCCTTCATTTCTGAACACTGTCTCAAAATCTTTCGGGTCAGAGAGTATCACATGTGGCGAAAATAATTGGACTTTGACTACTGGTCCATACTGATCAAACAGTTGGTCAAAGACCTTGTCCACTTTTGCAGCTGTAAAAGGAGTTATGAAACATTAATATATCAATAAGTTGTTAAATTCATAGCAAAGCATTGTCAAAATTGTTTTTAAATTTAAAGTAGGAAATCAAATGTTAAAATTTTAATTTCTAATATAAATAAAACAATTTTGTATAGATAAGCCAGTAATTCTACTCATTTTATCTACAGTATTCAGGCGCCACTTTATTTAATAAGATTCATTTGAGTGAGACAACATCCAACTATAAAAGTAAAGCATTTACATTTAGCATAACTAATGCATTAATTAAAAGAATACGTAAAGCTTACTGCCAAACTTGAAGAGCGAGAGTGGGCCGATTATTGGCCACTGATAAATTCCTTGTGGTCCAGGTATGTCTTTGTAAGGTTTTACCTGTTCCTGTTGTACCTTCGTGTTGTGTACTGAAGCTGATCTGTACATTACAGACTTACACATAGACAACAACAGGTGTGGCCTTTTTGTCACTGAAACCATTTTCTATGATGTACTCAACAAACTACAACAAAAAAAAAAAAGAAAGGAAAAATTCTTTAAGTGCAGCATAAGTACATAATAATGATCATTAATATTACACCATGCCGGCTGGTGTCCTATGCCTATTCAAGTAAGAAAAAGGCCTTGGTCTATGTCCTAGTCCTATGTATTAAAATGGAATCAGTAGCATGTTTCTATTCTTTATGTAGGCCTACAGTACATTCATTTTCCGAATATATTTGAATATAAAACACCAAGCCCTTTAACTAAACAAATGACTGGACATAGCCTTTAATAATTGTGGTGTCTAACTGATGTCTGATGTTTTCTCCCAATCTCTTGTGACTGGATAGCCTACATATAAAATCATGACGTCATTAGCACAATCTGACACACCACAATAATGACCCTTACACCCAGCCGGCGGCAGGTATAGAATATATTTATCTTTAATAAACATAGCACAGACATGTTGAAAAATCAAAATTTTAAGCCTACAATGTCTATAGGCTTACACAATTTAAATAAAAGCTTTATAAAATGACCTGCAGAGGATATAGCCTATTATTATTAGATCAAGTGACTAGCCATGCATTCTGCGCATAATGCTGAGCGTTATACACAGCAGTTTGCATATAATCACTCCGCCTATATGGCAGCCGATCTTAACTATTACTATCTATATAGCCTACACTAGGCCTATGAATAGCTCATCGTCATCATAATAATGGAATATCATATATAGGTATAGGCGTAGAATATATTATTTTTATATATGAAGCCAATAATTATTTCAATAATATAATATAATATAGGCCTAATTATAATATAAATTAGATTTTAGGCTAACTATAGAGTAGGTATATTATAATAATGAACAGACGTGGAAGTGATTTAGTAGTTTTGCATAATGTCGGTTGCCTCCGCAAATTACTAAAAATACTTTGGCGTGATGGGGTCCCTGACACAGAAGTGCTTCTCAGAGCAGGCACGTCCAGCATACAGACTCAGCTTATGAAATCCCAAGCGCGATGGGCTGGCCATCTAGTTAGAATGCCGGCATGGGAAAAGACAGTTTGAAGGCAACCTTGAAAGCACTTGACGTAGACCCAGATAGATGGGAGGAACTGGCAACAGATAGAAGCAGGTGGCGCAATGTCGTGTCGTCCGGGACACAGTTGGCAGAATATAACAGAATCTCCAGGGCCAAACAAAAACGAGCAGAAAAAAAAGCCAAGCAGACCTGCAAGGCGCTGCCAGACCCAACGACAGCATCTTTTGTCTGCAGTATCTGCAACAGATACTTCAGGGCCCGCATTGGACTGATAGGCCACCAAAGAGGCCACAAAGCGACTGTTAGAGGTGGTCATCCTCGGAAATGAGGGACGAACAACAAATTATAATAGGCTATATAGAATATAGTATTTAGCACTATCACTATATTATATTAAAATAGGCTAAATAGGTCTATATTTATATAGTATGATAGGCCCTGTGCCTATACGCCTATACTATAGTCTATAGTTTGTTTTAAATAAATAGCCTCTAACTCTAGTCTAGGCTTATAAGAGCTGCATGATGCGTAGGCTAATTATTATCATTAAATCTAAGTTATTATTAAGGATTATGGACTATTCACCTACTGCCTACAGTGATTGCTTACCTAAGACTACTTAGCCTAAGAGTCTATTAATACTAATAATATGTCTTAGTATCGGTAGTCAGTTTCGACTTACTTTGTCGCCTATGAGGCCCTATGTCACTAAAAATGTCCTATCTATGATCATGCCTTGAATCCCTGATACTTGCTTGATTATGATTAATATTATATTAAAATAATTAATACCGGTAAATATATGAATAAAGTTGAATTAATAAAGTATTTCATAGTCTAGAATCTAGAAAAAGAGTAAAAGTAAAGAAGTTAAAATTAAAAGGTTGAATTACTTTGAAAATAAAGTTTCAAAATATATTCGTAGCAATTAAATGCGAATGTCAATATTACTTTTTTTGTATAGCACTAGGTGACTAGATCTATAGAAATTAAGAATCTTATAGGCCTAGTATTATTATTTCAACTAATTCTTCCAAAATGCTATTTGTTACCTTTACTACAAAGGAGCTGACCTACTTTTGCACACCTGTTTTTTTACGTCACTGAACTACATATAATATTAAAATCAGAGTTTCATACCACAGAATAGGTCTATACCTATTCTGTGTTTCATACGATGGAGTTGTATTTACCGGTCACAATTTAAGAAACAAATTTAAAAAAGCTTTTTGAATACCTTAAAAATGTAAATTAGGCCTGAATTTGCTCAATTTTTAACTGACAAGGTGGGCATTTCGGCCCGGCAACTGAATTATGTAGGCTATAGAATAACGTCTGTAACGGCCTAAAGATCTCGACTAGGCATAGATACTATAGGCTACTATAACGTAACGAAGGTCCCACTTTCGAATCCTTGTGAAAGGATTTGTTATCGGGTCTGGAGGGTGTCAATGAGTCTGCCCAGCCAAACGGGCACCTTCAGGGCCATATTTAGAATTGTGGGGGGCCCTGTTCCAAAATTTATGTGGTGGCCCCTCGTGGCCTCGCCCCTGCCTTTCCGACATTTGTGTACAATGTTGCGGATACTGAATGATAACCAAGCTCACTTCCCTTGTCTTGATTAAACATTGACACTAAGTGCGTTACGAACAGCTAATTCTTCAATGATGTCATTAAAGTCCAATTCACGCAAAGTGTCTGATTCAATGCTGAGCAGACATTTTCTACTGAGTCATGGTTGTTCGCAACCTGTTCTCTTATCAACTTCAAGATCTTTGTCATACATTTTTAAACGTTTTGCAGCTGCATGTTGAATTTCATCAGCTGACATCCCGGTATTGTTAAGTTGACCAAAGAATCAAATCGTTTACAAACATTAATGTATGCATTGATACGCTGGTCAAGTGAGTGACTCAACTGATCTATAACTGGAAGAAAACTGTCCTCACGGAACTTGTCTCTTGGTGATAACTCTGCTTCTTGTGCATGTCTATTGTCCAGTGGTCGACGTCTCTGGTATTCATTCCCAGACTTCGCTTTTCCTTGAGCTTCGTAGCATTTTTTGCACATGCTGTGTTAAGCACTCAAAGAGGTCACTTACACTTCACTACTCAGAAATGTCTAAATATATGTAGGCCTATCTGCCATTATAAATTAGCGAAGACAAGGCGCTCATTAGTAGACACAGACTAAATGCATTTCATTAAAATAGTTTTTATGCACACCTGCTATAATTAAACATAAATATAATTTATTCTAAAACAAAATTTGTTTTTATTAATTTAGTAAATATAAGAGACTTTTTAATAGCATTAGGCTATATTATGGAATTGTTGTAATTATAAGGCTAATGTTAAAAAGATAGGCCTAAACTCTTTAAGGAAATGTTTATTTACAACTGTTTACGTAAATTAATTGTATCTCTCTAACTAAATCTTGTAATGAATACCATAATGCTGGAATTATAAAAAGAAATAATAATTAGTCATTAATATTTGTTATATTACAAAATATAACTTGTTTGTGGTATCATTATTGAATCAAATTTAGAAACTTTATTTTAATTAAAGGGAGATAATTAACCCGTGTAATTAGCGCTAATATTTCTAATATTATGTTTCTTATTTTTCTTTTTATAGCCTAAAAAACGAATTGGCCTACAACTTAAATTTTTATTATGACCAAACTGTAAAAAGTAGTTGAAAATTATATAGATTCTAAATATTATGTGACAAAAAAATCAATGCACATTTCTAAAACATTACATTAACTACCCTGTTTGTATGATTACTACGTATCAATTCTACTTACTGACAGTGGTATAACAAAATCTACAGGATTAACTAATTTTACAACATCTCAGTTATAACTGAGAAAACATAATATATAGTATATAGTATATAGTCCTTAGATCCTTATCTTGTTACCCAAATGATAATGCTTACTAAATAATTACTATAAATATGTGAAAGTTGAGTAATCCTTCTTCCCGAGAGGCATTCGGGCATGGAATGGGTTGCCTGAACAAACCAGGAAAACCAGTAACTTAACATCATTTAAAACATTAATAAAAATGCAAGACTAGACTCGGACCATGGATGAGCGTAGGACGCAGAAATCTTCTTTATAGAAGGAGCGTCTGTAATGTATAAGAAAAGATAAAATATTGTATTTGGTATAAATGCAAATAAAAAGGTTGATAATCACAAACGCTGTAATTTTTTTTTTTCAAATATTTAAACGCTTTAACGACTTTCTCAAGAAATTTCCTTTGCTTTTCGACTTGGTCTTGCTACAGGCTACAGAGTTACATTTATTGTCTTTTAAAAAGTAATAAAACAAGTATAATAGAGCAGGTTGACCTTTAGGCTGTTGGCACGCTGAAGGATTTAGAAATCCTAGTTTGGCACACCAGCCAAAGGTTGCCGAACCCTGCTATAGGGGACCGAAAAAGCAATTTTATGAGGACCGTAAAGGTATTAATCTCCTAAGATTAATTTCCTAAGATTAATTTCCAAAGATTAATTTCCTAAGATTAATTTCCTAAGATTAATTTCCTAAGATTAATTTCCTAAGATTAATTTCCAGAAATATAATATTAATAATATGTCTACACATAACTTCTACAAATGTAATAAGAACATAAAACTAAAATGCTATCTCACATTAGTTAAAAGCCTATACTAGAATAAGCATCTTCTGTATGGGACTCATCAATTAAAGAGAACATTAAAACAATTAGAACACATTCAGAAAAGAACTGCAAGGCTCATTACTGGCGAATATTCACAACTGACAAGAGTAACACCAATAGTTAAATTACTAAACTTAGAAACACTAGAGGACATAGATTTAAGTGTAAAGAGTAAAGTTGTAATAATACACAACGCATTGAATTCTAATTTAGAAATACAACACAAAAACAATATGGTACAATACTCAGATAAACAGGACAAAAAACAACAACACTTTCCTTAGATCTTATAAGTTTACAGACGTTCTTTCTAGATAGAAGATAATTACGTTCACTAGGCCCAAAACTACTGCAGGGCGGCAGGGATCGGTCGGGCATGGAATGGGTTGCCTGAAATAACCAGGAAAACCAGTAACTTAACACCATTTAAAACACTAATAGAAATGCAAGACTAAACTCAAACCGCTGATGTGAGTAGTGTGTAATATGCTTCTTTATGGAAGGAGCTCATGCAATGTATAAGACAAGATAATAATATAAACACTAGATTGTAACGACTGTTAATGTTGGTCAGTAGACCGTGACAGGTCATTGCGACTAGGACTGTATTGGGCAAAGTCGTTTGACCAGTTTTTTACGAACACGGGTAATGAGAAGGGTAGAAAAACAAGAGCGAGCGTGTAACATCGAGAAAAGATCGAGGATTTGAGATATATTTTTGATGATGTTCGCGAGAATATGTTTTTGGCTGTATAGTTATAAGGACACTGTCTTGAAGTGATTTTTGGAACTATGGCATTATTGTTGAAAAAGTTACTTAATGGTTTAAGAACTATTTTTGTGTGTATCGTGAATAAAATATGTAGGCCTATGTCTAAAAATTGGAGTTGTATTCTGTGTATGAAGTGAAACATATGAATAATGAAGTGCTTGAAATTTACTTGTCCTTCTTCTTCTGAAAGTTTGTTTTGAGGGGGGAAAAAACACATTACCGGCATACAATGTAGGCCTATTCTGTTCAATATGTTGATGATGATTACATTTAATATTTTCGGTTCTGTTTAAAATTTACTTTTACAGCTTCCATAAGGAGAAATCACTCTTCAACTGTGTTGATTTAATCACCAGAACAACTAAAATAATATTTTGGACAAAATAAACAGATTCGTTTAGGTTCATGATATCAGATCAGGGAACGTTCCTATTGCCAAATGTTCTGGATTTCCAACGTTGTTTTAGCAAAAATTCACCAAACATTACAGGGGGCTGGAATAACAGTAAAGCGAAATAAGCATGTAGGCCTACTTGGGACGGTCCTCTATAATAAGGTTTTCTCCATACACGGAATTATTAGATTATAAAGTATCTAGCCTCATAACTATGTAAATGAGATCTTCATTGGAGCATAAAGTATGATGAAGAAACGAAATAGTCGCTTCATATGAAATTATTTAACTTATTACAAGCCTAGATTCCCGAAAATGAAGGCCAACGCACTATAGATGCGTTTTCATTTTTTTTTCAAATCCATGATCAAGACGAACTTGAAAAGCCAGCTAAGTAAAATATTATTAAAAAGTATGATGTTGCAAGACTAATACATCGATCTAATACCACTAGCAAATAAAAAGTCAATATAGAAAGAACTAATACTTCTAATATATGGAAAATTAACAATTTCTTTATTGCACAAATTTATACACTAGTAGGCCCTATCCTAGATGTACATTACGAAGTATGCTAAAAAAAAAAGCTTTAATAAAGAAGTCTGACTAAATCAATGGCAACAAAGAACAAAATGTCCAATAAGGCAGTAGGTGACGTTTTAGGTGTCTCCGTCTTCGTGCGTCCATTTTGGCGCCAGTTGTCTTGGCGCTGGATAATTTGGCACAGGATATTTAGATATCTAGCAAGTAATGGACAAATTAATTTGCTTCGCGAGAATAGTTCCAAGAAATGAGTCTGCCCAACAAGAAAGACCACATTTAAATTTATTCTCCGGCAGAGAATGATGTACCATAATAATTGAGTGTCCACACAGGTACCTAAACAGAAAAAAATAGAAAACACCCCGAACTGCAGACATTACCCTCAATCAAATGAAAACAGTAGGATATATCATCTCTCTCTATATATATCTATCTAACTATCTATCCATCTATCTATCTATCTATCTATCTATCTATCTATCTATCTATCTTTCTATCTATCTATCTATCTATCTATCTATCTATCTATCTATCTATCTATCTATCTATGTATCTATCTATCTATCTATCTATGTATCTATCTATCTATCTATCTATCTATCTATCTATCTATCTATCTATCTATCTATCTATCTATCTATCCATCTATCTATCCATCTCTCTCTCTCTCTCTCTCTCTCTCTCTCTCTCTATCTATATATATATATATATATATATATATATATATATATATATATATATATATATATATATATAGGGGTGCTCTCTCTATATATATATTTATTATATACAGTATATCATCAGTATATCATCAGCTCTGTCATCAGTTTTAAAAAGAACTTGAAAACACATTATTTTAAAATTTACCTTCGTCAAATTTTTTAGACCTATCCTCTTTTACTTTTAGATTAAGTCAGTTAATGCTACATTTTTGTGCTTTGTCCTATGTTTGTAAAGTTTTGGGATTATTAATTAGCTTTAGCGTCTAGTCTATATCCTTTTAAGCCTAGAGCATTATATCCGTGTTCTCGCTTGTTTGTTGTTCAATGTTACATGCTCTGTTAGGTAAATAGGCCTACTTCTTAATAATCCTTTTAATATAAACTATAAATACCATGGTTTTTAAAGCTATCTTAGATTGTTTGGTAAATAATGTCTCAACAAATTTAGAACCACTGAAGTCAAACCAAAATTTAATAAAAAATGTGCTATAGGCCTATTTAGAGTCTATTACACAGCAGATACAAAGTGGTTTGTAGCCTACAATTAGAAAACATTCAAGCTATCATGGGTCCAGGATTTCAAGTTTGCTTTCTATGTGTTTTGTTTTTAGCTGGAACATTGTCTCAAGAAGGTATAGTCTACTTACCGAAATCATTTAAATAGTAGGCCTATTTGGTTGTTGTTGTTTTTATATCGACAATATAAATCTTTATAAATACAAATAAAGTATTATAGGTAAACATATTTTCTGTGTGCATGTTTAAGAAATAAACTTGATGTCTGATACATAGCCTACTCTCTTTTCCTTAGCCTATAACCATTGTATAATTTTGTAGAGTATAATGTAGAAGGCTATATGTTTTATTTCATAACATTTATAACAAATTAAAGGTGTTATACAAATTGGAAATTATATATTTTTATAGCGCTTTCATAACAAAGTCTTCGAATGCGCTTTACATTTACCATTTGTTATTAAAATAAATTGAAAAAGTGTGTTTTTTAATTTTGTTTTAAAATTGTCAATATCTTCGGCTTGTTTAATTGTGTTCGGAAGTTCATGCCACCACAGAGGTGCTACGACGCTATAGGAGCGAGCTGCCAATGTTTTTCTTTTTACGCTTGGTACCGTGAGCTGGATTTTTGTTTGAACGCAGTCCTTTTTTCTCTGATGTGTGTGGCTCGACCATGGATCTCATGTACTGGGGGGATTGACCATGGATCTCATGTACTGGGGAGATTGACCATGAAGGCTTTTATAGAGCATAGTCAGAACTTTGAATTTTATCCTAAGTGTTAGGCTATAGGTATTCAGTGCATTTTTTTAGACATGTTAATGAGTTTTATTCTTTGTTCAGAACAATTTTTTGCAGCTAAGTAGGCTAAGAGTTAAGCAATTAATGTTCAAAGCGAATAGTTAGTAATGTAGTCACCAGTGGGGATAACAAAAAGATGCATAGATGACCGGATGGATGTATAATAAAGGCAAACGTCCGAGTGATGATAAATAATTCAAAGTTCTGCCTAAACTTTTTCAATCAAATTTTCTATTGCCTTGTTGTAAATTCCCTTCCTAGGTGAGGGCATCTTGAAAACACTGACCTCAGTTGTTAAACCCACACGGTGAGTGCTGAAGTTAAAAGCCTCTTATACCATAGCACCATTCTGGCTTTTTCATCCAGAGCGTAACATATGAAGGGGTTGGTCAATCTTCAAGACCTTGTCCGAGGAATGCCGTCATAACTGCGTGCCGATGGGGCACTCTTCATGCTAGTTATCCCACAAGGACATGCACTACACCCCCCCCTTTCCCGCTGCGGAATTCACTTGGATCATTAGGGAGGCAGGATTATCTCGTATACCTGTTATTTTCGCCTGGAAGAACAAATACCAGAATATGGGCCTATTCAGCCAGACACTGGGCTTGGCTAGATGGGTATTGGTGCGCCTATTCCTTCCTCCCCACCGAGTTTTGGTGGGCTCTCGACTGTGCAATGATCCGCGGATACGCTTTAAGGGGACCTCCTCATAAGTAGGCCGACCGGCGTAGTCTTAATGGGAGCGTATGACTATCAGTTGTTTACACAATTGGAGACCAATGGGTACATAAATGCGTCAGGGTTTCTGCAGCTCCCACTATTTCTCCCCAAAATAAAGTTCGGACTGATCCGCCTTATCAAAAAACAGCAACGAAAGTTAGGATCGTCAACACCACTGTGAATCCTGCTTAGCAATATGGAGTTGAAACATGGAGGACCACCACATCCTGCAGGACACAGGAGGCTATCATTAATTCATGCCTCTGAAGGATTTTTAAAAAAATACAAAGTCATCAACAGGAACTTATCTAGGGTCTTAGACGCCCTAGGCAAAAACTAATTCTGCGCACTCATTAAAGTGCCTTCGGAGGGGAGAAACTGAGTATGCATACTTTCCTATTTTCTAAGACAACGGAAATAAAATACCCTATTAATTCGTCTGCCTATGTTTGTAGCGTGCAGAAGTACTAAACTTTAATTTAGTTTATATTTTGAAATCCCCGAATTAAAACAAATCATCAATTATGCCCTAGGCGGCCGCCTAGGTTGCCTATATGGACGAGCCGGCCCTGGTCATCAGCAATGGAGAGCTCCGGCAATACACGCTGCAGGAAGAAATCGAAAGATCTATTCCGCCGAAGTAGATGGAGATGACTACACACTAAGACAAAAAAAAGCCTACAACCAGTATCAAAAGACTGGAACCCGCTGAGTAGGAGGAAATGAGACAGACCAAAACACAGCAACTTTAAGACGAGAAATTGAAGCAGACACGATCGAGATGGGACAAAACTGGAGACAACTGGAGAGACTTGCACAGAACCAGGATGGCTAAAGAGCCTCTGTTGGTGACCTTTGCCCTAGGCAGGGAAACATACAATAATATGAGACTTGTACATATATACCGGTACTTATGTAGGTACAGATTGTTATAATTGTTTTTATATTGTATTTGGAATTATCTCGATAGTCAGAGTTTTGTATTTATATTTAGTTATGATGTAGACTAGATATTATTAGCGCATAATTTTGTATAGATCTATATATTTTTTTTATGATACCAATATTATATTTTCTCGCTTACTCTAGAACTTTTTAGTACTTGTCTTCTTTTGCATTCTGAAAATTTTCGGTGAAAATCCATTCCAATACTTTCTGACTAAAGTCTATATAAGACAAGAACTATTGTAGTTAAGTTATTGTTGTATTGTGCTATTCGATAAAGAAGCAACTTATTATTGATCAGTTAAATGTTATTAGTATACAAAAGTTCAAGCATTAAATTCTTCTTTCAACATTCATCGAGTGGCTTGAGTGTATTATTTCATAGTGAACAAGATCCTAGACAGATGACAGACGACCCGGATTTGTAACAATATCCTCCACGAAAACTTTACAACTGTTATAAATTAATCAACAGTCTTGTATACAGGTGTTTGTAAAAACCAATTGTATCAACTAATATAATATAGCCTATTTTTCTTCTATTTCTTTCAGCTAATAGATGTTTTCTTCCTTTAGTCAGCGGTCCATGTGACGCTTATATTGAGAGCTACGGCTACGACACCTCCATGCAAAAGTGTAGACAGTTCATCTATGGTGGCTGTGGAGGAAACGGAAATAGGTTTCAAACGTTGGAGGAATGTCAACGGAAATGTGAGAGATATTAGTGACGCCACAGTATCAAGTCAACTTTATGTAAATTCTGAAAATGTTGCATCAAAAAGATTTTAATGTGTTTGTTTCGCTAAAAGATTTTTTCCTTTGTAATTAAATACGCATTTCGTAGCGTTAAAACGAATTAAACATGTCCTTAAAACAAAGACAAAAGTGTTTTGTGTCTAAATCCTTAAAATATACATTTGTTAATCGTTATGATTTTGCCATTTGCCATCAACAAAGAAATACTGAAGCTAAACTCAAATTTAATATTTTGATACGCGTGATTTAAAAATAAGAATAATAGTATTGAGTTGTTGTATTTCCAGCCCGTCAACATCGAAGGTTATATAAGGCCTTTTTGTTAACATTGTTGTCATGTTTTTTTCTGTATCCGTTTTATTGTCCTTATATCTTTAAATTATGTAGTACAGTTGGATGTCTTTAATATAGTTTATTCTTTATTTTCGTTTAATTTTGCTGAAATGTTCATGAAGAGTTCTACAATAACTAGTAGTTATGGCCGTCAAAATGACGGGGAAACGAATGATTACAATGTGGTTTGCTAAAATAACCAACAATATTACAATAAAACTGTAGTGACAACGTATCTTTCGGTATTTAGGTTTTGATTTGTTTTTTTAAATTGTTTACGGTACTGTGGCCATGGAACATGCATAAAAATTGTTGTTGTCAAGCTTGTGGTATTAAACGTAGCGAACGGTAAAGGGACATCATTCTGAAATGGCGCTCAGCTTATAACAACGCCAAACACTGAGTTAAGTAAACCATAATTATTTTTTGAACTAAACACTAACTTAACTAAACAATTTCTGAACTAAACACTGCCCGAAGTAAACAATTCCGAATTAAACACTAACTTACAAAAATTCTCTACTAAACATTGTCTTAACCAAACAATTTCTGAATTATTAACAAACTATTTTCTGAACTAAACAATTTTAAACTAAACACTGATTGAATCAACAAATTTCTACTCTATAAAAAATGTTCTGAACTAAATACAGATTTAACTAAACAATGTATGTGCTAAACATTAAATTAAACTAAACAATGTCTGTATTAAAATTTTACGGAAGTAAGCAATTTATTTACTAAAGGCTGACGGACACCATTCTAAACAATTTTATTTACTGAGTCTTTGTATTTCCCAGCGGGCACACAGGGAAAACACGTTGAAACCACGAAAACACGTTTTTTCTCCCTCGATACGACGTGGTGTGCTCGCTGGGTTATTAATCATGAAAATGTCATTGTTTTCTTGAGGTAAACATTCGCGACATTCTCAACAAAATTTTAGAAGGCTATACATTAATCACGCAGGTGAACCGGATATATAGTTTAGTTGTTATATTTAGAATTATTTCGTTGCAATAAAGATGGGTAAAATTGCATGTTTATTTTACTAGCCAGACGTAAAAAGCCACACATTTTAGCCACAGAACAGAGTCTATTGTACTCTCTTTGCGAACTATGGCTATTCTATTGACTGTCTTTATCGTCTGCGGAATTCTACTCCAGACATCTCTTCAACAAAGCCGTAAGAATTTATTACTGTTACATTAAAGAAACTATATTATTGTTATATTTCACATGGCCTACTCTAAGTAGATATTTGATAATATTTTCGAATACGTATTTTTATTTTTATTAAGAATAATATTGTTTCATGTATTCACGTTGTTTATCGCCTAGGTGTTAAATTTTATAGTTTTTGTTTTGTTTCTATATGCACTTTAAGTGTATGGGTTAACGTAACAATAATTTGAACACGTGACCAAAATCATGTGACTTTAAGGTTTCACGCAGTTACTTGCCCCTATTAATGTAAAGCTTCAGACATTTTCATGTAGGCTTAAATTAGTTGTTAGTATGGCGAACTGTCAACCAAACTGCTCGGGTTCCATCCCTGCCGCTTATAGAATCTAAGACTAACGTTTTATTTACAAAGTGCTTTTAAAACAATAACATATCCTGACTATTGAGTGCAACATAAAAATTGTTAAAAAATGTCAAGGTTAACACAATTTTATGACTTTCTAAGGCCTTTAACGACTTAGGGCCTACAAGGCTCAATACTTAAGACTAAGCCAGCTAAAGCCACAAGACATAACAATTGCATTAATAATCACATTATTCTTCAATCATTAATTTTTTTTCAAATCAAAATATATTTACATTTTATTACCTAAAGATTATTCACCCTGAAGCATTTGGTATTCTTTTTAGAATAGTTTCCAGTAACAGAAAATGGCGGAGATAGTAATAGTTTTCTGCGACTTTCTACAATGTAATACTTTTAACCCTTCCCCTACCGACCTACTTCTATCTATGCTGCCTTCAGTTCCACTATATACGCGCCCGGGACTGTAAGGATTAACTAATGATAAAGTAAAAACAGTAAACTATCCGTCGGACCGAATTGATCATAAGGCCGGAAAAGCAGCGTCCACCAGTTTCTGTGGCGACGGCAAACTAGGGGATATAGGGTCAGCACTATTCCCAGCCGCCTTTACTAAAGTCAAGTACTGGGTAGACACCCTCGAGTAAAGGGAAAAAAAATCCTAGCCTTTACCATGATTCGAACTTAGGACCTTCGGTACGCCAAGCTGAACGCGCTGCCGGCTCGGCTAAATTGCCTCACTGACAAAGCCTATGCGGTTATTGTAAATATGACTATAACAGTCTTACATGAATCTAACAGAATAAATTTCCACGTTTTTATCTTGGTCTCCACGTTTATTTCCCCGTCAATACGACGTGGTGTGCCCGCTGAGAACTTATCCAATGTTTTAGCATCAACCAAAAACGTTACCTCTATTAAATAAAAATATACTTTTCTTTCAACACTTTTTCTGAAAGAGTCAATGCATATCAAAAAGACTATGCCTTTAAAAAAAAAATAATAAAAAAAAAAATCTCAAACAATTACGGAATTACGGAATTGTAAAAATGAAAATCGTATAGACCTTTTTACTCTGACCCCGGTTGTCATGCACAAAGGTCGTCCCGCAGTCGCTTCCAACTCTCTTTGACTAGCCTTTGGGGGCAGAAATATTTTTAGAAGTTCTTTACACTTAGTATATTTACTAAAGGTATTGTAAAAACATAGAAAAACACTTACAGCACCAACGAGAAGCCTATCATAACTTCATCGATTTCAAGAAAGCATTTGATCGCGTATGGCTCGATGGATTATGGCAGGTGATGAGAAGCTATTACATTGAAGAAGGACTGATACAGGCAGTTGAAGCACTCTACAGTCAAGCAAGCAGTGCAGTTCAACTAAATGGTTGTATGGGGGACTTCTTCAAGATGTCAATTGGAGTCCGACAAGGCTGCATACTATGGCCAGTTCTATTAAATATCTTCCTAGAAAAATCATGCAAGAAACGCTCGATGATTACCATCCATCAATCTCCATTGGAGGAAGACCCTTATGTAATCTTAATTTGCTGATGATATCGACCTTTTGGCCAGGAGCAACAGAGAGCTACAAGAGCTCACAGACAAGCTTGCAGATAAAGCAAGGGCATACGGAATGGAAATCAGCTCAGTAAATAATTTCAAATATCGAGGAGCAATCATATCCGAAGACGGACGCTGTGGGTCAGAAATTCGAGCAAGGATTGGGACTGCAATGGCGGCAATGGCTTGTCTAAACAGAATCTGGGCCAGTAAAAGCATTGGCCTGCCAACAAAGCTCAGACTTTACAGAGCCCTTGTCAAAACTATTGTTCTGTATGGATGTGAGACCTGGACGCTTCTATCAGCAACTGAAAATAAGTTGCAGGCTTTCGAAAAAATATACATGAGAAAAATACTTCGAATCTCCTACATAGAACCCAGGACTAATGCGCATGTCGGGGACATAATATCCTCAATTGCAGGCCCTCAAGAAAACATTATGGCAACAATCAAACAGCGCATATACTTGATTCTTTTGAAAATAAACTGTGCCTTATCATTTGCAGCGCCAAGTTGTGCAGACCATGGCTGGAAGTATTACAATGGCTCTTGCTACTACCTCAGTCGACGTTTTGACCCAGAGTCTCGCCTGTCTTGGTATGCTGCCAGGAGAAAGTGTCTTTCATCTGGTGGAGACCTTGTCAGTGTTCTATCCGAAGATGAAAATAACTATTTGACCACTTTGGTAAGACTGTTCAATTACCCTTGTCATAATAGTTTTTATTCATTTAGAATTGGGCTTTAAATTTTAATGAGGGCTAATAATTACTGGACAATCATTTGTATGCTGAGAATGTAGGTTTATTTGAAATAAATGTTCTAATTTTTTATATGTTAAGATTACAATAATATGGCAAATTATTGTGTCCTATTCTTATCCATGCTAGTTGTTATGAGGTGCTTTTGTTGTGTACTTTCAGCTTAGCACAGCTGGATTTAGACAGGCCTGGATGGGTTTAAACCAGCTTGATCAGGATCAATATGTGTAAGCAAGCATTATAAATTATTATATGTTATTAAAAGAGTTAGCCAATACAGCTCATCAACGGGTTAACCAACAGGCTTCACCAACATGTAGGTAAACTAGGCTTATAGACACAACGATGTCCAAGTTTATACAATCATGTTTAATAAAATGCACGGTGGTCGAGCGGCAGTGCGTTCGACCGGCTTACTGGAGGTTCTGGGTTCGAATCCTGCTGGAGGCTAGGATTTTTCCCGGGACTTCAGGGTGTCCCTGAGCTTACCCAGCTCTGATGGGTACCTGTTATTAGTTGGGGTAAAGTAAAGGCGGCTGGGTATTGTGCTGGCCACACATCTCATAGCATGCCATGGCCACAGAAATAGGTGAACGCAGCTTCACCAGCCCTACGATCAATTTGGTCCGAAGGGTACTTAACTAAGCTTAAGCATTAATCTTGTAGAACTATGTTTCAATGTAACCGAAATCGTCTATTGAATAGTACCTTGATAATCAGTGCTGATTTCATCTAGACAAGGTTACATAAAAATACAACAGTGTTATGTTTTATTTTCTTATCATTAACAGTTACCTGAAAATTAAAGCTTTGAGTGTGAACAATTTCATCAACCCTTGTGACAATCTCTATTGGTGATCCCTGTTGGCAAAACCTGTTGGTGAACATTGTTGGCAAATTCTGTTTGTTTTACATATTGTTGACACTTTTGGATATCTCTGTTGGCAAACTCTGTTGGCGAATGTTGGCAAACTTTGTTTTTGAAGCCTGTTGGTGAACTCTGTTACTTAAGTCTCTTAGTAAGGCTTGGGTTCTTGGTACATTTTTTAATGGAACTGTGTGTGAGCATTGAAGTATCTAGATTTCTATGAAAAGAAAAAAAATTATGTGTAGCACAACTCAGGCTTGGGTTTTGGTACACTTTTTAATGGAACTGTGTGTTAGCATTGAAGTATCTAGATTTTTATGAAAAGAAAAAAAATTATGTGTAGAACTGTAGCTAACTTTTATTGGGACAATGTTACACAAGATCGCAGGTGATCTTACAGGCACACTACAAAAAAAAAAACTACAACAAAATAGTGACCACTAAGCATTGAGACGCACAGTACATTATAACACATAGGATTCTACAACAATCAGTAAACATGCACACATACACCCACAATATCTGTTTTATTGAACAGCGCTAAAGAAGAATTATTCCCCTAAATCTCAATTAAAATTAGATAGTTTTCTTGATTTTATTATTACTGTATAAAAGTTTATTGGTCTGATATTCTAAATCTTTGTTTATTGATTTTATTGGTTTCTTATATCTTGATGTGGATGATCAATATTCCAGCTGGTCTGATGGTAAACCCACTTCATATTTTGCCTGGGGTAACAATGAACCAAATGATGGCTATGGAACCGAACGGTGTGTTGACATCAGTGGACATGATGGTAATTTCATTGGCCTGAGTACTACTTAATTGAAAGTACTTTGATCTGTGTTTTAATTTAACACCAATTTTGAAATGTCTCTGAAAAAAATGGACGAGCCTTCCGGTTTTTTAGTTCAAGGCATAACTCGAAAGAAGTAGGTTAAGGAGAGAGAGGGTCTATAAGGCACGCTACTCCAGGCACATGCACTACACCTCCCCCTGCAGAATTCCCTTTGGATCATTAAGTAGGCAGCATTGCTCAACTACATGCACTGTTGACTGTTACCACAAATACCAGACTGGTCATCCAGGCTCCCAACTTGGTGAGTCGGGCATCGTTGCACACATTCCCTCCTCCCCAACAAGTGTTGGTGGCTCTCGCCTCTGCCATTATTATTGGATATGCAACAAGATATATGCCCCATGCCTTAGCCCACCGGTGTACTCTTAATGTGAGCATATCAGTGGTTTACAAACCTCACCAGCTGGGTACAGAAGTGTTTTTATTTAACCTGAGTCCACCAAAAATACTTTGGTTTGTCTTTTAATTTTATCACATTTCATCACAGAAAGCTATTATTTCTTGGCAATATTTAATAACAAAGTTTTAAGTAATGAACTCCCCCGTGTGGGTATCGGGGTCCTGGAAATGACCAGGTGAAAGAATGACCCCACTGCTAAGTCCCACTTGCATGTCATGAAAGGCGACTAATAGTGGGTTTTGCATTGGGTATAACCAGGGCACGTAAAACTTGTGGTGCTGTTCGACAGAGGTCCAGATTGCACTACCCTGAATAGAGGTTTTGCGCAATTCCTGCTGGGGGGATATGGTGTTGGTAGCATGGAGATGGGTAGGTGTAAACTCGTGAAGGGGCCTGGATCCAGGATGTGACAATTCCACAGATTATTCCCAGAATCTAAAACACTAACTGGCAACTGCGTGTCATAACCATTTTGAGAGCTCTGTGGATAGCGGAGATTGGACCACTTCAGCAGAACTCCGCCCTGACTCAATGTAGCCTGATCCCGGAGTAGCACTCACAGGTGCTGGGCGCAGAACTGAAAACTCTCTTGAGCTGCGGGGTTTCAAAAGGAGCCACAAAGGAAAACCAAGAATATCAGTGCCAGTGTGTCTGAAATTGACTGCAAGAGAGCAAAATGCTCTGGCTAATAGAATAAAATAAAGAAGAAGTAATTAAATCTTTTTAACGAACAATATATTTATATACATATTGGATTGAACCTTTAATGCCAAAAATATTCAGACAGTAGAACATAAATATAACAAAACAAAAATCTTGCCCATCACATATAGTCATCTTAACTGACTCCCAATCAGCACTCCAAACAATAGCAAGCGAAACCTCACCAAGCTTGAAAGAAATCACCCAATTAGAAAAAAAAATATTGGATTACCTAATACGCACATACGCATAAGCATAGCTCTACCATGGATCCCAGGACATATTGGCTTACCAGGCAAGAAAAGCTGACAGACTGGCTAGAAAGGGAGCTAACCTAAACCAATATGAAAGACCTGTCAGCCAAAACACAGGATGCAACATGCTGAAAAACAACTTTAAGGAGGAATGGTTAAATCAATGGGGACAGTGAACAACTGGAAGGAAACTGTAAAAAGAAATGTATCAGCCCAACAAACAAGACAACATAGAGTTCCTCCCCTGCAAAGAACAATGCACCACATTCCAGTTGAGAACAGGACATATAGAACTCAACTCACACCTAAACAGAATAAACCCAACTCACCCTAACTGCAGATGTTGCCCCTGCTCAAAACAAAAAGGAAGACCACTTCCTGCTTGATTGCCCTGAGCTACCTCAGATACACCCTGCTCCCCCGTCAACCTACCATAACGAACACACTGTATAGCAATATGGAACAACTGATAAAGACATGTAAATATGTTTGTCTGGCATTGACTACAAGAGAGCAAACAGCTCTGCAGACTGGCTAATAGAAGAAGAAAATGCCTAAAATATATTAGAAAATTGTCTATGATTATTATGATGTAATTTTATTTCAATTATTTTTCTTGGGCTGCAGTGAGGGTTGGAATGTTGATGGATTTCTGAAGTTGTTGTTTTTAAAGCATAAAATTAAAAAGACTGTATATATTGTTTTTCAAATGTATAAGGTTATATATTGTGAATTCTCTTAATGAAAATTAAATATTAAGCAAAAGAATTAATGCATCAACAGGCTACTGGATTGATGACAACTGTATGAGCAAATTTCGCTACATCTGTAAGAAGTTGAACAACTCCAATGAGGCAATAGTTCCCTCCCCTACACCAACTTTTGATGGAGTATGTCCTTATGGATTTGTTACTGAAGGTGAATTTGTTGATAAGCAATGTTACAATCTAAAAATCTGTGTGTATAAAGAATGCATTTTATTATTGAAATGAATAATACAGCCATTTTTTAGTCGATACATAAATTTATGTCATGATTTTGATTCATTCTATTTAATACCAGTGCTAATATTTTGTATGTTTCAAGTCACAAAATTCAAATATTTATAAAAATTATTTTAAACACTAATCAAAGTGCAAGACTAGACTGATAATCGTAGGATGCAATAATATTCTGTAAAGTAGGAGCTTCTAACACATTTAATATAAAAAGATAAGATTATCCCTGTTTCGAGAACAAATGCAATTAAGTACTCTTTCTTCCCGAGTGGCATTCGGACATTGAATGGGTTACCTGAGCAAACCAGGAAAACCAGTAACTTAACATCATTTAAAACATTAATAAAGATGCACGACTAGACTCGGACCACAGATGACGCAATACTCTTCTTTATAGAAGGAGCGTCTGTAATAAATAAGTTAAGATAAGATGATGGTGAGTTTTCTAACTACTATTCTAAAACCCTATGAAAGCAACATAATGGTAATTTTTTTCAAATGTCTAATAAAAATGACCTCTTCTATCTCCATCAAACAGGTAGAACCAACAAATGTTACTATGTTGGGGGACTGGGCAATGATTCCAGTAATGACCCTAAACTTGGTTGGATAGAAGCCAGAGATGTCTGTCGGAATCTTACTTCACCAAAGCGGGTAGATATTGGAAGCATAAACAGTCTTCGGGACCAAGGTATAGTTTTAGAATGTCAAAAATAAGGACAACATTTTTAACAAGCATAAGCCCACTGATGCAAGTTTTAAAAATAACAATATAAAGTTTTTAAGACATGTGAACAGTGTTGTGAGATAAACTGTGAAATTGATTACAAAAAATGTTTGTATCATCATGGAGGCATGTTTTAATTGCAAAATTATGGCAACAATGTTCTCTCATTATTTCTGTACATGGAATGTGCTGAAACTAAAACTTTAGATTAGTCAGTATTTACTTTAAAAAATAACTTGAAAGCAAGTGCTTTTATTGTGCACTACCTTACCCTGTAGGTAGGTCGTTGGAGTACCATTAGTGATTGCTTGACTGACTGTCAATCATCTGCCCTTTCCCACTTAGAGCCAATAAAGAAAAAAACTGAACTACTCCTTAACAGCAATGAATCGGGTGTTGAGCTCTTCTTTCAGCCATGTCTACTATTTTATCTTTTGCTGTGCCTTTCAGGGTGATGTCTGCAATGTGTTGGTTATTGATATATGTTTAAAATACCATCTCAGTTTTTTTTATCTCCTTTGTTGGTGGTGAGATTGTGCTCTTAAAATCTTTCCTGAATCTCTTCATTGGTGATATGATATCTGTATGAGATGTTTCATTACCTTTCAAAAGAGCATTTCACAATCCATGCCCTGATCATTCTCAGGAGATATCATATGAGCAACTTCACTGGGAGACTGATAATATTTATGTTTAACAATAACTAATGCAGGCTTGATACAAATCTGTTATCAAGTTTTTTTTAAATATATTTATAACAGAACTTGTGACATTATTGCTGTCATCTGTAACCTCTGACCTGTGGATTGGTTTCACTGGCAGTGTCAGGCAGAGTTCTTTCATCTGGCAGGATGACTCTGAAGTGACCTACACAAACTGGGCCAGTGGAGAGCCACAGCATCATAATGTCTTTTACGACTACAACAACTGGAGTCCTGTAAGTGTTTGATGTGTTTCTGCCCAATAATGGGACCACTATATATGGTAAAATATTGGGCAGAAATATTAGGCTATATATATTATGGGGCCGAGTAGTCGAGCGGCAGTGCGTTCAACAGGTGATCTCAAGGTCATGGGTTCGAATCCTGGTGGAGGCTAGGATTTCTTCCCAGGACTTGAGGGTGTCCCTGAGTCTACCCAGCTCTGATGGGTACCTGACATTAGTTGGGGTAAAGTAAAATGTTGGCCACACATCCCCTAGTACGCCATGAGCACAGAAACTTTTGAACGCTGGTCCGATGGGTACTTTACTTTTTTTTAAATATTAGGCTATATAGTGTTCTGACTGTGTTGTGATCCATTGGGCTTGTATACAATTCATTCTATACACTATATACACAAACTACTATTAAAAATTTTATTATAAAAATGTTACAATATTAGTAAGTGTATCTCTGTTTTGTGCGTTTATTATTACAAATTGTTCAAATAGTATCACTTGTTTGGTACAAATTATAATAAATAAATAAATAATAATAACGGTGCTTATATAGCGCATATCCCGTTGGTGACAGTTCTATGCGCAGACGACAGTTACAGAATACAGACAGACAACGAAATATATAGTAATACGCTAATTCTGCTGACGAAATAGGTGAGTCTTCAGCCGGCTCCTGAAGGTGTCATAGCTAGGGCTCTGGCGAAGCTGTAGTGGGAGGTGATTCCAAGCGGACGGTCCTGCGTAGGAAAATGAACGTTCGCCAGCGGACACTAGCCTCACACGAGGGATCCGCAGAGTAAGCGCGTCAGATGCCGAACGAAGTGGGCGGGACTGGGTGTAGAGCTCCATACAAGAGCGAAGATAATCCGGGGCGCAGTTATTCAGGCACCTATAACAGAGGGAAGCCAGCTTATATGAGATCCGGTTGTTGATGGGTAGCCAGTGCAGAGATCGGAGCAGAGGATTGATATCATTTGACTTCTTCTTCTTGAGAACTAGTCGGGCTGCGCAGTTCTGGATACGTTGGAGTCCTTGAAGGGAGGAGGCCGGGAGACCAGCCAAAAGCGAATTACAATAGTCCAAGCGGGAAAATAGGAGAGAGATGATGAGCTTAACACAAGCTTCCTTGGTGAGATAACGACGGATGGCGGCAATACGACGCAGATGGAAGAAGCAGATTTTGGTGAGGAAGGAGATGTGGGTTTGCATGGACAGCGTGGAGTCCAGATAGACGCCAAGGCTTTTGATAGTCGGGGAGAAAGGCACAGTTGCATCAGCCAGCTGAAGATCGGACGCAGTGAGGGACACGACCCTCTGTCTCGTACCGACGATAAGAGCTTCAGTCTTCTCACTGTTAAGCTTCAACTTGTTTTCCGTCATCCAGCTCTGGATGTCCAGGAAACAGATGGAGATGGAAGCAAGGAGCCTGTCGAAGTCCTCAGGCTCTGCACTGTTATACAGCTGGGTGTCATCGGCGAAAGAATGATATTTGAGGTTGTGGCGTTCGATGACAAAGGATAGGGGTTGAGTGTAAAGGGTGAAAAGAAGTGGACCAAGGACAGACCCCTGCGGCACACCATAGCAGACGTGAACAGGCTGGGAGAATATGGACTCAATCATAACGGTCTGGGAGCGATTCTGAAGATAGTTAATGAACCAGGAGAGGGCGATGTCTTGAATGCCAAATGTAGACCTGAGGCGATCAATTAGTCGGTGGTGGTCAATCGTATCGAAGGCAGCAGACAAATCAAGCTGCACCAGGGCAGAGACGAGACCTCTGTCAGAGGCGTTTAGGAGGTCAGTGGTGATCCGCAGAAGCGCTGTCTCAGTGCTGTGATGGTGGCGATACGCAGACTGGTGCGCGGGCATCAGCGAATGTAGAGACAGATGGGCATTTAACTGCTCAAGGACAACACGCTCCAGGATCTTGGAAAGGAAGGGTAGGTTGGATACTGGGCGGTAGTTCTTGCACTCATTTACATCGAGTCCGGGCTTCTTTAAGAGAGGGCGGACAATTGCGGATTTGAAGCAGTCCGGGACCACGCCCGTGGATAGAGAGGTGTTAATAATATCTGTGATGAACGGCAGAAGCCTGTCCAAGCACTTGGCAAACAGGAAGCCGGGCATAGGGTCAAGCTCACAGGTCTTGATGGGGGTCC
The DNA here is from genome assembly GCA_949126835.1 of Anisus vortex. Classification (NCBI taxonomy): domain Eukaryota; kingdom Metazoa; phylum Mollusca; class Gastropoda; family Planorbidae; genus Anisus; species Anisus vortex. The sequence continues at coordinate 39,912,670 of OX421500.1, read as the reverse complement.
TTGTGATGATGCGCTTGACAAGGTCAATGGTTACAGGAAGGAAGCAGGTGAGCGGGGAGCCCGAGAAAGTAGGAGAGGGTGGAGATGGGCTGTAGACATCCTGATCCAGGGAACAGCGCAGAGTCGCAATCTTTTGCTGAAAGTACTGTGAGAAGTGATCAGGGAGGTCGTTGAGTGGGCGGGTGGTGGGGAGGGGCGTTGAGGTAGAAGAGCCAAGAAGGGAGGACAAGATTAAGTGAAGCTCCCCGGGCGACGAGGCATGCTTGATGCGGTCGTGGAAATGCAGGACCTTGGCAGCAGTGATGGCTTCTTTGACGAGTAGTCGCTTTTCCCTGAAGATCTGGCGGTGGACCTCGAGGCCAGAGTGGCGCCACGCTCGCTCCGCGCGTCGTCGTTCTTGCTTGGCAGATTTGACGTCATCAGAAAACCAAGGAGCTGGCGGTCGCTCCGAGACGGCACACAAAGATGGCGGGGCGTGCCTGTCAAGAAGTTGACGTAGAGTCAAGTTCAAGAAGGGGGCCGGGTCTGAAGAGGGGTCACGCAGAGCGAGAAGCGATGCAGCCTCCGCACCGAAGGCAACAGTGTCTATAGCTCGCAGCTTGCGGCGAGTGACCATCTTGCGCTTCCTGGCCGGCCTGGTGATGTTGACGATGAAGCTGACAGCAGAGTGGTCAGACACCAGTTGGTCGCAGGCGACGAGGCAGGAGACCAGGTTGTCAGATGGTCTGGTGACGATCCAGTCCAGAATGTGCCCGTGGTCGTGGGTTGGGAATGGGACGACCTGGTCGAGACTGTAGCTGTCCAGTAGCGCACGGGCCCGCTTGGTGTTGGCATTAGAGGGGCAGTCCCAGTGGATATTGAAGTCGCCCAGAACGATAGCACTATGTGAGGTCACATTGTAATTGTCGAGTGCCAGTGCGAACTCGTCGAAAAAAGTTGCTTCACTTAGCCTGTTCCTGGCATTTGGGGGAGGGCGATATATACAAAGGAAGGTTACGGTGGTGGTAGTGGACACTGTCATTTCCACGGCCTCGAAGGTGGTGTGGGGAAAGGGGAGGGTGTCGGAGAAAGAAGAGGCAGCATGCAGGTGTCGTTTGTATATAACTGCAATACCTCCACCCGCACCAGCCGGGCGGGGAAAGGAAGCAGTAAGGTAACCAACCGGAGTAAGTTCTTGAATCTTGTGGTCATCCCCGGGCCGTAGCCATGTCTCTGTGATAAATAGTATGTCAATATTATTCTCAACGATGTAGTCGGAAATTACGTCAGCCTTCCCGACAGGGTTGACCGATTGAGAATTCAGCAGACAAACGCCCAGTTTCTGGTTTGTAGCTTTGTGGGGATGTGCGAATGTAGTGGGCGCAGATTGAAAAGAATCGAACACACCCACAACAGGCGCAGCGACGAGAGGTTTGTTAGACAGGCCATGCCAAATGCGATGTAGACGCCCAGCTCTGGTCCCGCGTTTCGTTGGTGGTCGACGGTGTATTGGTGTATTGGTGGTTGGTGTATGTTTGTATAATGACATCATCTTTAAAATGGGTTGACTGAACTTGTTATAAAGACCATAACATCCCATTAAATTGGCAATGTGCAAGTAAAGCTAGATAGGCCTATACGTTGTTTGTTTAAAAATCTGTAATACAAAACATAAAATAATTTCCCAAAGCTCATTACTTCTTGATGGATAAATTGTTTTAATGAGAAGTTTATTAATTCCAGGGTGTAGATATGGAAAACTGCGTTGAAATGTTAAGAAACACCAAAAAGCCAAGCGACATCGCTAAATGGAATGATGCTGTTTGTTCAAAGAAAAATGCATACCTTTGTCAAACTTTGAAAGGTAAGAAATGCATTTTTCAAATGTTGAGTGTTTATTCCTGTAACCCAGAGTTATCTTTTCCTTTTTCATGAAGGGGAAAGAACTTGTTTATGTTCATTGCTTACAATTGGGCAGTTTGCTCTGTTCAGTGGGAGAGAGTGAGTACCAAGTAAACATGAACAAAATTGAGATTACATATTAAATGCTTATAGAAAGAAACCAATTTAATCATTTTAAAAAATCCTATAGTTTTGTCATAGAATTTCGATACATATCGTTTTGATCCTATCATAGAATTTCAATGCATAATATTTTATAGTTTTAGTACACATTCCTATAGTTGTATTATTATGATAGATTATGATATATATTAAGATTTTTGACAACTATAGTAGCGCCCCGTCCCCCCCGACCCTCTTCAAAATAGTACGAGGTATGTGATCAATTATAACACGGCTGACACACTGTCCCTTAGGTTTAAGAGAAGTATGATGTGAAAACAAGAGTGGCAGCAGACGACTACTTGCTAAAATGCAATACGCTAAAATAATTCACAGTTTCACGACTGAGCTTACAGTCTTCATATGTTGTGTCTTCCATTGATTAACTTCAGCTCTAGCCGCTACGACAGTTCCCAGTCCCTCAGGTTCGCAGTCAACACCAGCGACTACTACAGTGCCCAGTTCCACGGGCTCACCGTCTATACCAGCGTGCCCTAAAGACTTCATCCAGTACAAAACTACATGTTTCTCATTGGTCAACGACCCGCAAACATGGGAGGATGCCAGGAAGTCATGCCAGGCGCAAGGAGGGGATCTGGCTTCAACCCAGGATGTCTTTGAGGTTGCCAGGTTGGATCTTGGATTATACAATGACGGCATACAAGGACAGGTTTGGATCGGCATGAGATACATTATGGTGATTTGTTGTTTGATTGCTTCTGGCAACGTTGTTTGTCTGAATAAATTTAGAGATGATGTAAAATGCACGGATGATTTTAAAAAGATATTTACCTTAATATAATGATAGGGTTCTTGCAGACATCATTTTGGAAATAACACCTCAGAAGTATGTTTTGGGGATTTACAATGTATGTTGGGAAGAACACAATACTATCTTCTAAAGAATGAACCATATGAATCAGTTCATGGGTGCAATACACATGTTCACATATTTTGTTCAATCACCAAATATTTCATTTATAGCCAATATTGAATTTTTAAAGAAATATTGTAGTACTAAGCATTTAATTTTATGTTCTCCAAGTTTGGTTGAATACTAAAGACAATTTTTTATTAAAATTATTTAATTGCTTTTATGTCTGCTAGGTCTTAAGTATTTAATGTCATTAAAGTAATTCCCCCTTTTTTTTACATATATTACCTAGTATTTAGGTCAACATTTTTTTGCAAAACTAAGTATTTATATTTAGTATAAAATATTATAAGTAATTAATGCACAATTTTGAGCTCTTAAATTGTGGATTTGGTCCTCGGGTCTAACATGGTCACAACAGTACAACAAAGGAGAAGAAATATACAGTTTTTAAAAAGACTATATATACCAAAAAACAAAATTATGTATATGGGTTGTGTAAAGTTAAGAATTTAAAGAAACAATTAAAATCATAATTTGAAAATCAATAAAGAAAATAATTAATTTTTATATTATGTATACGCCTAGGCTTACATATTAAAAAACAACAACAAAAAAAAACTGTATCAGTCCTTACTACTAGAGTATGTGCAATGGGTGTTAGAACTAACATGGTGATAATATTTAGGAATCTTTACAATATGGTTGGACTGACAGCTGGCCTGTCTTGAGGACATTTTGGTCATCAGGAAACCCTGACCTACAAAACGATGACAGCTGTGCGGCTTTCTCTAACGGTCAGTGGAATGACACAAGTTGCAGTGAGCAGTTGCCATCCATTTGTGAAATCAGAAAAGGTATCTATGTTCGTGAAATTGTTGGTTTATAGAGGCTTTTGGGTAGCAAAGTTAACTAGTTTTGACTGCTATTGAATATTCAATAAGCCAGAAGGCACATTTCCCAGCAGCTCTTACTTTTCTCAAGTACTAACCCTTACAGTCCCGGGCGCGTATATAGCGGAACTGAAGGCAGCATAGATAGAAGTAGGTCGGTACGGGAAGGGTTAATATCCTATCTGAGCTGGGCAGATGCATATTATGTTTTTTTAATAGGAACAGATCTTTGAAAGGTCTTTGAATCATGGACTAGCTCTGAAGATAAGAAGTAGGCTCTAATTTAGGGATAGATAATTCAATTTTTGAATTTTTTTGTTTACATAGCGTACATAGATTTTGTGAAGATAGTTTGAGATATATAGAATCTAGTTTATATTTTTTAATAATTGTGGACCTAGAACTTTGGTAAAGTTAATTCACATTTTTAAAACTGTAGATGTCTAGACCAGGGATTGGCAACCAAACTTTCCTCGCAGCGATTTGCAGCGGCACACAAAAGACCTCCAAAATAGGAATTCAAATTACTTTTACAACAAACTTTGTAGCAGAGCAGATTGACTCTTAGACTGTTGGCACGCTGAATGAATTAGAAATCCTACTTTGACACACTATTATCAAAAGGTTGCCAACCTCTAGACTATGACCAAAGAAACTTTGGGATAAAAATAAAATTGTACTTCAGACCAACTTAGATTTTTATTTTTTTTATTTCTGTATCCACAAGATACTCCGCCACCTACAACACCTGTTCCCCCGGGCCACTGTGCAGACCCTAAGACTCAAAGGTTCAGAGACTTCTGCTACCTCATCAAATGGGACGAACAGCTGTCATGGCCAGAAGCATCGCACATGTGTGGTCGGCAAGGCATGCTCTTGTCCAGCATTCACTCTGATGCAGAGCTGCAGTTCTTGATAGACCAGATTGATGCATCGGAGTCTACCTCAGCATACTACGGCATGAGGACAAACTTCTGGATTGGGTTGATCAGGGATAGAGCAGGTAGTTTTGGCTAAAAGTTAAATAGTTTGTTTTTCAGAACTTTGTAAATGTTTATTGATTGAAGAACAGAAATAAAATACTTTTAGAACTAAATACCGAAAAAAAGACCAAAACAATATGAGATGTATTCAAAATCAAAAATTGTTTTTTAAGCTAAAATTTTAACATATAAAGACATTATCACTGAGATGTTACTACTGGGTTTTTCTAATTAACTCTAAAGTTGTTGCTTTTTATCATGTCTTGTTTTTCTTGTTTTGAAAATGTTTACCATAATATTTTGGTTATCTTTCTATTATGTCTTTTTTTTTTATTCTTCTATATTGGTAAACAATTTTGTCTATAGGGTTGATCCGGTGAAACGTCACGAATCGCATGAGGTCATCGTCTATTTTTAGATTCGGACAAACATTACAGAATTATCATGGCGACCAGTACTAATTATATAGAGATATGCATATATAGCTCTCAATGAAAACGATGTACCCCGGTGCAACATTGTTGTTTTAAAAAACTTTTCAATCGCATTTTGCAACTTGAAAGATGACTTAAATGCAGAGACATAAATTTGTCAACAATTGTTTTTTAAAAGGTAAGATTGGTTTGTATTACTATTACTTCTCACTCGGCCTCTGTCCCTCTGACTCTGTCTCTCTCTGTCCTTTGTTGACATTTTTCGGAACTGTTTATTTACTAAAACAATTTCAATGTTGTTATTTATTGATATATCGTATCCTAAACCAAAAGGCTTATTTTGTATTACACTAATAAATTTACATCAAAAAGGCTTGACTTATATATTTATATAACATGAATTAGGGCTAGGTCGCTAGGTAAAGCCTTTACTAAAGGTACATACTCATACTTTTACATAGGTGACATTATGATTATAGGCTTACTCAAAATATGATGATAAACCATAGCCAATAAGCTACTTTTTTGTTTAGCTTAGCCTTATACTAGCCTACTTATACTAAGGCTTGTTTTATTTATAAATATATTATTACTGTTCTTTTAGCATTATTAATAATAGGCCAATCACTAGACTAATAATACTATTTTAAATTTAAAGCAATGATATTTTCATTTAAAGTTAAAGCAAATTAGATGCTTTTAATATTGGCTTTTAAAATAAAAGCTTTGATTTTTTTTCTTCCCATAATAATATAGGACATTATTTTATATATTATATATGAATATGTGTTGGCAAAGGGCAAAATGTTCACAAAACTATATTATTATAAATATGCATATAAAGGATTTATACTAAAAACTTAATGCAAATTATTAATATAACCTAAAAAATGTAAATCTATTATATAAGTATATATTTACTGAACCTTTTAATATAACTTTGATTTATTTTACATTTTCAGACTACAAGAAGCAGTAGAGTCATTCAGATGGGTCTATACATTTATATAATTATTGACAATTGTACTAATAAGACAAATTAAAGCAGCGAACAGACTATCTGAGCATGATTTCCCAGAATTTTCACAGGGAATAGTTTATCATTATTAAATGTTAAATGTTCATTTGATACAAAAAATATAACAAATGACACTTTTTTTGAAAACTCTTAATCAAATTTTATTCACAAATTATAGACATTTTTTTTATAATAAAATTTTGATATATTAATGAAAGGTGTCCTGAATGAAGGAAAGAGTCTGGCTGCTCCTTCGATTAGTACCGGATATCAGTATTCTGGACTGCCCTCTACGACCCAGGTTCCAACCCTGGAATCTGCAGAAGGTTTAGGATAGGCTGCAATAATCTTCTGTGTAAAAGGAATATAAATATTGCCTAAGCATTATATTGTTTATAATGACTAATGAAAGTAAATAAATAATATATCTGAATATTACAAAATATTGTGCTTATATCATCTCTAAAAATTGCAAAACAGATCACAGAAAAAAAAATTCTGTTAAATTTATATAATTTTGTATGTTTGTTATGGTACCGGTAATGTTGTTACCGGTACGGTAGATAATATTATTTTTTTAATGTGAATTTTAATTGTAAACTAAATAAATGTATTATTAATACTCGACTTCTCTGTGATTTGTTTTATTGATTTTGTTCTAACAAATGTGTATCCTTTAAAGTAAATAATGTTTTATCATTTAATTTAATTTAAAAATAATAAATAATTTAATTAGCCTATATTATATACCCTTTGATTTGTATCATCTGATAAATTATCATGTGTGTCCTCGTCCTTTTTCAAATCGTGGGCCTGTGTGCCAGTTAATAAGGACTATAGGACTATAGGCCTATGCCTATATTGCGGCAATACAATTATTATTGATAGCATTTTTCATTAGTCTTAATTGAAATTAATGACTTCAGTAGGCTAATAGTACTAATAGGAGGAGGCTTAATTTAAAATAGATAATTAGTAAACTATAGTATAGTAGTAGCAATATAGGATAGGTCGATAGGCCTAATTATTTAAAACATAATTATTACAAGAAAATAATTAACACACATTTTGATCCTGTCTGACCTGAATTTTATTAATTAAATAAATTAAATTATTTTATTCCGTTATTTTAATTATAATATAATTTTAGAAAATTAGGGCCTATTAAAAATAAGGGCTTAATTGCATTGTAAATAGGTTATATTTAAATTAGAACAATAGGGTTGATCCGGTGAAACGTCACGAATCGCATGAGGTCATTGTCTATTTTTAGATTCGGACAAACATTACAGAATTATCATGGCGACCAGTACTAAATATATAGAGATATGCATATATAGCTCTCTATGAAAACGATGTACCCCGGTGCAACATTGTTGTTTTAAAAAACTTTTCAATCGCATTTTGCAACTTGAAAGATGACTTAAATGCAGAGACATAAATTTGTCAACAATTGTTTTTTAAAAGGTAAGATTGGTGTGTATTACTTCTCACTCGGCCTCTGTCCCTCTGTCTCTCTCTGTCCTTTGTTGTCATTTTTCGGAACTGTTTATTTACTAAAACAATTTCAATGTTGTTATTTATTGATATATCGTATCCTAAACCAAAAGGCTTATTTTGTATTACACTAATAACCAGTTAATAATGATAGGACTATAGGCCTATATATTGCGGCAATACAATTATTATTGATAGCATTTTTCATTAGTCTTAATTGAAATTAATGAATTCAGTAGGCTAATAGTACTAATAGGAGGAGGCTTAATTTAAAATAGATAATTAGTAAACTATAGTATAGTAGTATAGCAATATAGGATAGGTCGATAGGCCTAATTATTTAAAACATAATTATTACAAGAAAATAATTAACACACATTTTGATCCTGCCTGACCTGAATTTTATTAATTAAATAAATTAAATTATTTTATTCCGTTATTTCAATTATAATATAATTTCAGAAAATTAGGGCCTATTGAAAATAAGGGCTTAATTGCATTGTAAATAGGTTATATTTAAATTAGAACAATAAGTCTAATAAGATTATAAATTAGGCCTAGCCTACCTGTTTTGATCTGTAGTAGTAGTAGGCTATTGTAGTAATGCCGATGCCTACGCCAGGCCTACACTGTACGTGTAGACATGGTACTTGGTAGTGTAGTGTCAGAGCTTCGTGATACTAGTGACTATTGATTGACTTGACTTTTTTTATTAATAAATTAAAACCCATCAGCTACCTCACACGTCTTTAGTCACTGCTGCAGTAGTGATAAACCATGTTTCTATGTGTAAACAAAATAAACCATGTCCGAGTGAGGTACCCGGATGAAAAAGTCATATCTATAAATAGATTTTGTCGTCATTTCGGATCAACCCTATAAGTGATAAGTCTAATAAGATTATAAATTACCTGTTTTGATATGTAGTAGTAGTAGGCTATTGTAGTAGTGCCGATGCCTACGCCAGGCCTACACTGTACGTGTAGACATGGTACTTGATAGTGTAGTGTCAGAGCTTCATGATACTAGTGACTATTGATTGACTTGACTTTTTTATTAATAAATTAAAACCTATCAGCTACCTCACACGTCTTTAGTCACTGCTGCAGTACTAGTACTAGTAGTGATAAACCATGTTTCTATGTGTAAACAAAATAAACCATGTCCGAGTGAGGTACCCGGATGAAAAAGTCATATCTATAAATAGATTTTGTCGTCATTTCGGATCAACCCTATTACACATAACAACAGATAACATTTTATGGGTGAGCCAAAATAATGTTTTTTTTAACGAATATCTTGCAACTGAGTATCGCATATCTATCAGATTGTTTCATTGTTGCTATATTCTTTTGCTAAGACTGGTATTGAATTACCTCTTTGACATCTGTGATTATTTCTTATCTCTTCAATTAATTCACCAACAGTCATTCAACAATAAAATGAGTTGAATAAGACGATAGTTGAATAAGACGATAGTTGAATAAGACGATAGTTGAATAAGACGATAGTTGTATAAGACGATAGTTGAATAAGACGATAGTTGAATAAGACGATAGTTGAATAAGACGATAGTTGAATAAGACGATAGTTGAATAAGACGATAGTTGAATAAGACGATAGTTGAATAAGACGATAGTTGAATAAGCTGATAGTTGTATAAGACGATAGTTGAATAAGACGATAGTTGAATAAGACGATAGTTGAATAAGACGATAGTTGAATAAGACGATAGTTGAATAAGACGATAGTTGAGTAAGACGATAGTTGAATAAGACGATAGTTGAATAAGACGATACTTGTATAAGACGATAGTTGAATAAGACGATAGTTGAATAAGACGATAGTTGAATAAGACGATAGTTGAATAAGACGATAGTTGAATAAGACGATAGTTGAATAAGACGATAGTTGAATAAGACGATAGTTGAATAAGACGATAGTTGAATAAGACGATAGTTGAATAAGACGATAGTTGAATAAGACGATAGTTGAATAAGACGATAGTTGAATAAGACGATAGTTGAATAAGACGATAGTTGAATAAGACGATAGTTGAATAAGACGATAGTTGCATATAAAATAGTTTCTTATCCACTCGCTTTTCGATTAAATAAAGCACATAGAATATATTGTAATCCAATTCGACATATTACAATCAAAAAGTCCATTTCTTCAACTTAATAGTCACAATCAAATATCATACATGTCCGTTTACCAGAACGCCCAGAGCCCAAAGGTTAACTAACTATCATTGGTCTCCCTATAACATGACTTTTACCCCATGTGTTCTCATTGTTCTATTTCATGTCAACATAATAGATCTGTGAAGAAATGGAAATAAGGGAATTAATTTGATTATATTTTCTTGGTGATTGAAATATTACATAAGTTATTCCTCTTTGGCTGTGTGTCTCTAACAACTTCATTGTTTCTATTTATCTCTATAAATCAGTCTTTAACAATTTGTGCTGTGTGTACATACAATTTTCTATATCTGCCATGTAGGTGGCTATAGCTGGTCATATCGCACGCCTGTGGAGTACATCAACTGGGCTGATGGTGAGCCGACCTACAGGCTGACCATTCAGAACTCCAGCACATTGATGGAGGAAGAGTGTGTTGAGATGTACCGACACTCTGGCCAGTGGAATGACCTGTCCTGCATCGGCAACAAACAGGGCTACATCTGTAAAGGCAGCCCAGGTAGCACTAAAAAGTTATGTTTAAATTGGAGTTGACATCAACAAAAAATACAATTTTTAAAATTTTTAAACAATGTCAGAAAAATTGCAAATTTATTTCTGATAAGAGAAGTTATAAAGAAATTATTTTTTTTTTAGTAGGCTTATCATTTCCTTAAATTTACTATATTATTTAATTAATCAATTAATACTTGCTTTATTTAGTCAAAAAAATACTCTGCTCAAAGCTTTACCAAATAAACGATGACATTGCATTGTACAATAGTACAGTAAGTGATCGATAGATCTATCATATATCACAAATAAACGTCTTCAAACGTCAACAAAAAAAAAGTTATTAATAATGAAATTTATAACAAGGTGAATTTTTAATGAGCTATTCATAAATGCTCACATTTGGTTATTGTTTTATAATTTGACTCATCAAGAAAGATAAACAATATTTAAATAGTGTAGGTTAAGATTTAGCTTATAGCAAATGTAAATTGTAGTCTGATAAGAATATACACGTCATCTGGTATTTATTTTAATATTGATAATTCCGGTAGTTTGAGACCAGTAATATAAGTTTAAACATATGATATAGAGTGATAATTATAGTATATTGAAACATTGTATACCATACAATATAGTGAGTTGTTATTTCTTTGTTATTGGCAATGTTGCATGGCTAAATAAATTTAGAGAGGATGTTAAATGCAAGGATGATTTTTAAAAAAATGTTTGTATGATTGCTCAGTCAATAATGGTACGTGATGGTAATAATGATGTGTGTCGAAATATAGTAGCAATTTATTATATAGTTTGATAAATCAATGATTTCTGAAAAAAAAGTCTACCATTAATAAATAATGTTGTACAAGTGTTGTAGTATGATCATAATTTATTGCATAGTTTGATAATAATATATATTGTTGTCTCACCAAACATCTCATCTACACTGGTCATAAAGTTTATTGTAGTCTGAAGTGTTAATATTGATTACGCAATGTACCGTGTTATTGTTTTCTCAATGTGCGAAGTTTTCCCAACAACTGTGTCTACAACATCAACAACACCACATAGTACCGTGACCTCCCCCGACAGCTTTCCCTTGGACAGTAGCACCACGCGGATGGTTCAAACAGACTCAACTGTCGCAACCACTCCAACCACCAGGCCTGCCGTTTATCACATGCCATCCACAGAGAAGTATAGAGGTGAGAACTAATACTATATAAGGAAAACTAGCATGTTTCTGTACTTACCATTGTATTTATGTCAATCAATGGTCTTTTGCTACCTGGCCAAAACTTTAACAGATTATATGTACCTGTAGTTTAATATTGTTTGCTTTTCTTGTTTTAATTTAAAATTGGGCTCATTTAGTCGTCTGTAGTGGGCAAAGAGCAGATTTGAGAAGCAATTCAACATTTTATATAGTTGATCAACAAATAAAAAAATCTATGTACTGGCGTGCCATTATTTTTAACAGGCTATTGGTGGAATGTGATTGTTGGGGTTATTTTAATCTAGCATCAGAGTGTTACACTGCCATTACATTGAAGATTTTTTTTTTTCCCTTTGAGTAGAGTTCTGTACCTGATCAATCTAGCTCTAGTAGGTTTCTGTCATCATTTGTTAAAGGTGACTGAGCATTGCGCTGGTCAGACAATCTCCTTGACTGCGTGGTTAATGTTTTTGTGTTCTTCAATCACAGCACGACATGCAGAGAAATTGTTGTAACGTGTCACACACTTGAGTTTTGTAAAGAAAACAAAATCTACACATCATCATCAGACATTGACTATTGCTCCCAGTACAATAACTTTCTTTTGTATTCTTCATCATATTTTATTCTCTTATGCTGGAAAGTCACTATGGAAGTTTTGATATGTCAAAGCTTTACTGCAATGAAAGCGACTTGTAAGTAAAGTACTCTTCGGACCACATTGATCATAGGGCTATTAAAGCAGCGTTCACCAGTTTCTCTGTCCACGGCATACAAGGGGATGTGTGGCCAGCTCAATGCCCAGCCGCCTTTACTTTACCCCAACTAATGTCGGGTACCCATCAGAGCTAGCCAGACTCAGGGACGCCCTCAAATCCCGGGAAAAATCCTAATCTCCACCAGGATTCGAACCCAGAACTTTCAGTCGAACGTGCTGCCGCTCCCCAGAGTGCCCCTTGAAAGCTATTAAATTTGTACTTTTACAATATTTCTTTTTCTTTTGCTGTTAAGACCTATTCAAAATGCCTATCCAGAAATCGACCAAGTATATTATAATGTATATAATTTTTAAATTTACCAGATAATGACAGTTTAACAGGTGGCCAGATTGCAGGCATAGTAATTGGACTCATAGGAGCCAGCATTCTGATTGCTGCTGCCATTGTGTTTATCTACAAAAGAAGATACCCTTTAGACCTGCCAGGAAAGATGTCTTCGGCCAAACGTGATGGCTATGAGAATGCCCTTTATGTGAAAGGAGATGAAGAAGATTTAGATCCAACAGAAAGTGAAAAGGGGAAAGTCAAAATGCCTCTGCCTCAAGAAAGCACTGTGAATTTAGGAGTATAGAATTATAACTTTTTAAGATTGTCAAATTCTAAATTTTAAAAACAAACAATATATAATATATATCTATATTTATTGTAAACAATATATATATATGGGTATTTAAGTAAGACCTATATATTATATGTGTACAGCAGAACCTTGATATAAGTCTACTTCGTTAAACCATTTTTAGACTTCATGAAGTGAATCAAGTTTGCTATACTGGGGTTCGACTTTATATTCAATGTGACTTACTGAAAGTTCTCATCGGCCGTTAAGGGTTAAGTTAAATGCTGCAATACAGGATTGGACTTTATATTCATTGTGAATTATTGAAAGTTCTCATCGGCTATTAAGAGTTAAGTTAACTGCTGTTCCACTATTTGTCTAATTCCAGCATTATCACCACTGAGAGTGAACTTATAGTTCTATATCTGTCATTGAGACATTTCATTTCTGTAGTAAACACACTTTTGTGTTTTGGTTTTGATATATTGAGAATACGTTTCATTATTTTGACCACTGTTGAGATATATTTGTCCATACTTTACCTATTTCTAAAAAAAACGAAACAAAATTATTTTTTCGTTTTATAAATGTATTTCTGAAGCAATAATATCTTCTGTTTGGGATAGGCGAATTTAACATAATATTAGTCCACTAAAAAGTGTATAAGATAGATTGTTTGTAGTTTTCATGTGTTATATTTCATGTGTTATATTTCATGTGTTATATTTCATGTGTTATATTTCGTGTGTTATATTTCATGTGTTATATTTCATGTGGTCCAATTATTTAGTTTGTGTCTTCGATGCATTCCTTACTAACTCTTCATTTTACTTTTCTTCATGATTGTGTCATACTGCAGAGCTGTTAAGAAATGGAACATAATATTATTATGTTCCAGTGATATTGCAATATATGTGTTTCTGTGATTGCTCAGTCAATAATGGTATGTGATTGCTTATTCAATATATCCTGGTACCCCTACATTTGTATGATTGCTTATTCAATATGTCCTGGTACCCCTACATTTGTATGATTGCTTATTCAATATGTCGTGGTACCTCTACATTTGTGTGATTGCTTATTCAATATGTCCTGGTACCCCTACATTTGTGTGATTGCTTATTCAATATGTCCTGGTACCCCTACATTTGTATGATTGCTTATTCAATATGTCCTGGTACCCCTACATTTGTATGATTGCTTATTCAATATGTCCTGGTACCCCTACATTTGTATGATTGCTTATTCAATATGTCGTGGTACCCCTACATTTGTATGATTGCTTATTCAATATGTCCTGGTCCCCCTACATTTGTATGATTGCTTATTCAATATGTCCTGGTACCCCTACATATGTATGATTGCTTATTCAATATGTCCTGGTACCCCTACATTTGTATGATTGCTTATTCAATATGTCGTGGTACCCCTACATTTGTATGATTGCTTATTCAATATGTCCTGGTACCCCTACATTTGTATGATTGCTTATTCAATATGTCGTGGTACCCCTACATTTGTATGATTGCTTATTCAATATGTCGTGGTACCCCTACATTTGTATGATTGCTTATTCAATATGTCGTGGTACCCCTACATTTGTATGATTGCTTATTCAATATGTCGTGGTACCCCTACATTTGTATGATTGCTTATTCAATATGTCCTGGTACCCCTACATTTGTATGATTGCTTATTCAATATGTCGTGGTACCCCTACATTTGTATGATTGCTTATTCAATATGTCGTGGTACCCCTACATTTGTGTGATTGCTTATTCAATATGTCCTGGTACCCCTACATTTGTATGATTGCTTATTCAATATGTCCTGGTACCCCTACATTTGTATGATTGCTTATTCAATATGTCGAGGTACCCCTACATTTGTGTGATTGCTTATTCAATATGTCGTGGTACCCCTACATTTGTATGATTGCTTATTCAATATGTCCTGGTACCCCTACATTTGTATGATTGCTTATTCAATATGTCCTGGTACCCCTACATTTGTATGATTGCTCATTCCAGTAAATATATGATTGTATGATTGTTTAGCTTCATTGTTTCATTTTACACATATTATTGTTTGGTCATTTAAGTACCATGGCAAGCTCATATGCTTGTATGATTGTTGAGCCAATTATTTCATCGCAAACACATGTGTAAGAGATAAGTTATTATAATATATTAGTTTGTAGATTATAATAAGACGTGCATGATATATTGAATGAATGACTTGGCAATATGGAATGAAAGAGTTAGAGATTATCCAACGGCTTCCTATCAACAAAGAGACATGATTGTATGAATCAGTATGTTTACTTGTGTAAGTGTAGGCCTATGTTTAATATTATAAAATAAAATAGAATAGCTTTTATAATATTAAACATAGGCCTACACAAATGCAAATATTTTATGACATAACACTTTGCTTAGCCTTCTAAACCATTCCACAGTTTGCATAATATTGCATGATTGCTAAAGAATTATGTTCATGACTTGTGTACCACTATATATATGTGTGAGGATGGAATGATTGCTAAAGAATTATGTTCATGACTTGTGTACCACTATATATATGTGTTAGGATGGAATGATTGCTAAAGAATTATTTTCATGACTTGTGTACCACTATATATGAATATGTGTGAGGATGGAATGATTGCTAAAGAATTATACAGGCATACATGATAACAATGTATGTTGCCTTAGATAACCATAACATTAAAATTGTATTTCTTGTAAGTTTGCTTAAACATTAATTCCATGTAAAATAAAAATAAAACTTTGAAATAAAGACGAGTTTCCATTTTAATGCATTGAGACAATCAAGTTAGCAGAATTTGGAGTTTGTGCACAAGGTTATAGTTATATCCATTCAAATTTCAGAAGGTTTTCAGGACTTATGTAGGCCTATAAGCCTATATTAGACTATATGGGCACTAAGATAAAGGCCTATATGATAGACTAGAATCTTGATTAATATACCACTAACTTCCCAGGGTCACGACATAAAAACCTCCGTATTTTCCCGTCAAAATGCGAATAACTCTTGCCCGCTAAATATCGGACCATACAAAAATTAAATTGTTCTATTTAAATATGTATCAATTAAATTAAAATAATGTTTATCTTGTACAAAAATGAATTCCCATTCTTTAAATATCAAATATGTATGTGTTTGTTTGTGTGGTTTGTGCGGAAAATAAATAAAACCATGAAAAATTGGGGCCCGAAAAAGGCGCACGGCGATTTTTTTACATCGAGACTTTAATTAGGCCTACAAACAATTATTGCTGCGTTTACACTGTTTTAATTGCTAATTTAATATATGCTGAATATTGAATATCCCTTTTAGTTATTTAATTACTCTTAGATTGAAAGAATATTAATATTACGTCAATCTAAATTAGGCCCACATTTGGACCTACAAGCACTACATTATTATCATTTCTTAAAACATCGAAAGAAATATTTAATGTCCGTTTATTTCGTTTCTGTAAAAAGTAACAGGAAGTAGAACATTTCTACTGCAATGAATTTCCTGCTTATCATTGTGATCCACGTTTTTATGGTCCAAAACATCTTTTTTTTATTATGGGTATATAGCGGGCGATACGGGACAAAAAGGTAACAGGCGATAGCGGGCGATACGGGAAGTTAGTGGTTAACTTCTAGCCCTTTCTAAAGGTTCTTTAGGGGACCACGAAGCGATTTTATGAGGGCCGTATTAATTTCCTAAGATCAATTTCTAGAAATATAATATTAATAATCATTAATAAAACTTCAACAAATGTAATAAGAACATAAAACTAAAATGATATCTCACATTAGTTAGACCTATATATAGTTGCTAGGTTCATTACTGGCGAATATTCACAACTGACAAGAGTAACACCAATAGTTAAATCACTAAACCTAGAAACACTAGAGGACAGTAAGATAAAGAGTAAAGTAGTAATAATACATAAGGCATTACACTCTAATTTAGAAATACAACACAATAACAATCAGTTATAATGCTCAGATAAATAGGACAAATACACTTTCGTTAGATCTTATAAGTATGCAGATTTTACTTTTTAATAGAACATTAGGCCTATTACGTTCACTAGGCCTAAAACCCTTGCATGGCGACAGGGATCAGTCGGAAATGGAATGTGTTGCCTGAACAAACCAGAAAAATCAGTAACTCAACATCTATTAATAGCCTACACTAACAGCCTAGAAATGCAGTAGCATACTCAACTATGACCGCTTATGTGAGTAGGGCGCAATAATCTTCTTAATAGAAGATGCGTCTGATATGTATAAGATAAGATAAACATATAAACACTAGACAATGCCTAGATCTACACATTTAACAAAGAAAAAATAAATTGGTTATCTCACGCTGACTTATTTAACTTTACTTGTCCTTCTGAAAGTTTGTTTTGAGAAATACACATTACCGGCACACAATGTAGGCCTATTATGTGCATAGAGTTCAGGATGGTTATATCTAGTACAAGCTACATTGCCCGGCGTTGCCCGGGTGAAAAAAAAAGGACTATATAAGGTGCAGATACAAAATTTTATAGACTATAATTAAATATATCTATAAATCTAATATTTTAAATTATTTTTATTTTTTTTAATGAAGACTTTTAGGAAAGCAATTAAAAATAAATATTGTGATCGGGTAAAAAAAAATAGCCCAGTATTTTTATTTAATAAAAATCTAAATTGCCCGAAGATTTACAATATCTTTTGCTTTTAAATTAGTGAAAAAAAAATTGTAGAAAAAAAAGGTTTTGTCTAACTGGAGAATCGAACCCGGGTGGCCCGCATAGCAGTCCGCTACGTTAACCACTAAGCTAGCGAAGACACATGGCCGATGTGAAAAAATATTAGACAGTATAATATAGGCCTTCGCCTAAATAGGTCAGTGACACAAACATACGTAGTTTCAAATTGACCAATGGGGATTCTTATGCGGACAAACAGTCTCTTTTTATATATATAGATTTTCGGCTCTCTATAAACTTTACTTTTACAGCTTTGTCAAGGAGGCGTTTAAGTCTAGGCTTGGTCTCACAGCATCACAATAACATAGCAGAAACATAGTTCAACTAAGGGATGATTGGCATGGAAGACTTATAGGCTTGGAGACCAGTTTAGTGTGTAAGGGGATGGTAAACACACAGGCTAGAGCTAGTTGATACTTAATACTTGTGCGACCGCCAGAGGGACTCTGCATGAACAAAGGGAGACAGAACCAGAAACGCTAATAAATCTAGCTAGACACTGACAGGAGCAGAACTTGGTGGTTACGATTCAAAATTATTTAATGTAGGGACACTGGAACATGTTTACAGAGCTTTCATCATTTCAACAATCTGACGTAAAAATATATAATACACTGTCATGCGATGAAAATTAACATCCAAAGCTGAAATTTAAACTTAAAAATCAATGGGAAAAGTTCCGTAAGTGCAGAATATTTAATTGAAGATGTCGATTGTCGAAAGTTAGCCTATTTAACTTACTTTCTAAAATTAAAGCAGAATGTACAAAGTTTCAAAAGAGCTATTGAAAAACTAAAAAAGCCTCAAATATTGTTTACTTCGTGGACGGACTACTAACGACTAGTAGGCCTATGATAGTTAAATATCAAGATTTATGGAAAAAAATCCTTATATTTTGGGTTTAAAATGCACATGTTTTTCCCCATTACCATCATCATCATGGCCGCTAATTAAATATACATAATTACGTCACCAAAAAAACCCGAGCCACGCCTATTGCAATCGTTCATTTAATTATTAAATACAAAGGAGATATATACAAAGAGATACTTCAACTTTATTACTCTTAATTTCTTTTGGTACTTTTCACCCTCCCTAGTGGTACGAATTGAACGCTGGTGATTGCAATTAGTACCACCTTATCTTTTTTTAAATTTTATTAACTGTGCTTTGTTTTCATTATAACACGTTGAAATCGTGTATTTTGATTATTTTGTCACCAATAATTGATTTAACGTTAAAATAAACGTTTTTTACATTTTGTTTCATTATTGTTAATATTTTTCATTAAGGGGGGTACGATTTACCCACCTATCCTCTACGCTATCTTCCCGAGTGGCATTTGGGCATATAATGGGTTGCCTGAACAAACCAAGAAAACCAGTAACTTGACATCTTTTAAAATATAAAAAAAATGCAAGACTAGACTTGGACAACGGGTGACCGGAGGACGCAATAATCTTCTTTATAGAAGGAGCGTCGGTAATGCATAAGATAAGACAGAAGTTATCGCTATTTTTAGATTTTTTCTAGTATGCATATAGAATATAAATTATAAATATAAAGAATAACAAAGCCACATGACCCATAGATCATAACATAGACCACAGCTACTCATACATACATAGTTAACATAGTAAATGATAGTAACATATAACATACTTAAATGATACTTAACATAGTATTACGAGGGGAATACTAAAGAAATTGAAATATATAATAGAAATAGGTACACGGGAGTTTAAAGATTCGAATCATATTACTAACTCAATACCTTATTCCATAACAATATATCTAATGGGTATAATAGTATAATAGGGGTTTATATAAGTGACTGGTACTATGTCACGTAACAATAGTGTTACTATTAGTATAATTAGGCATATCGCTTTTTTCTAAAGAAATCTGCCGCTAGTCCAGTTGAAGTTTCTTGCTATGCATTATCACACTTTATGTGTGTAGTATTATTGAGTATATAAATAACGAATATCAATCAATCTGTGTCAACTTTGACCTTTCTTACTGTTCAGCTCAAAGACCCATCCTAGAATTTAAATCTATACAATTTTATTGTAAAATTATAAAGAAACGTCTTTATTTAGCATACAATTTACAAATAATATGATATAAACCTGGTATAGGCTACTAACATGTCCCATAATTATGACGATAAAAGAAAATGGATTAAGTTGTTACGTAGGGAGCCTACATTTTTGCCCTCTTAATCGAGTTTAATTAACACTTAACATGCCAAATTCGACTAAAGTCGAATTTACAAAACTCTTTCTGTATGCCAATTTCGGCTTTAGTCGAAAATCATGGTGGTCTTTAAAAAATGGTTCAAGACCTTAACTTAATAGTCCTATGTACAGAGTTTGGATCTTGTAGCATGACTGGCATGACTATCTTGACCTCATTCACCAGTCTTTTCGGTATTATTATTTGTAGGGGTCACATCGCGAAGCGTCCGTTATAACTTTAGATAACAGTACTAATAAATGGTGCTCGGTAAATTTGGCAATGGTAAATTCGGAACCGGTCTTTTTGGCAAGGTGATTTTGGCAAAGGTAATTTCGGAATAGGTAAATTCGGCAAAACACGCAAAGCGGTAAAATTGGCAACGGTAAAATTGGCAATCATATAATAACCACTGTTTTTATTAAAAGTTTTGGTTAGACTACACTCTAGTCCATGGATAGGCAACCTATGCAATGCGTGCAATACTTGGCACGCAGAGTGTTTTTAAATGGCACATGAAAGACCACCAAAATGGTGAAAAGAGCATGATAACATTAAGGAGCACTTTGGCACGTTATTTAATTTAACGTCATCTAAAGACAAACATTTTAAATAGGCGCCAAATTTACCCCTTCCCCAGCCCCGGCGTTTCTTCCCCCCCCCTTAAGTTACGCCTCGGCAAATGTAAAGGTAGGCCTAAGTGTGTAATGTATCCAAACTAACTTTACGCATCAAAGCATACGTTTGTCTCCCCTACGATATTACGTAACTCTGACTACCTGACCGCCACCCCTACATAGTATGATACTGGTTGTGAAAACAAGAGCAAACGTAGAATGCCCCCTCCCCTCCCGCCCCCGACCAGACTCACCTTTCAGGCACGACCATACTAAGTCCTTTACGTCGGAAAACATTGCAAACACATTTCAACGCTCCTACTTTATATATATATATAAAAAACGAACACAGTCCCCTCTCCTGAGACCGTTTACGTCAGGGAGAGTTAAAGACTTACTTTGCTGACCAATAGGCCTATTCTGTCAACACGGGATGTTGAGTGTGTGTGTGTGGGGGGGGGGAACACATGGCCACCATAAAACATTTTATCACATTCCATTTGCCGGCAATCAGTAGGCTACATTTTGTCTTTGTAGTTTTAAACCTTGTACCAGATTTAAACCTTGTACCTTCAATGTTATACAAGTATACATTACTTAGACATATAGGCCTACAACAATACATATAGTTGGCAATATTTGACATAGAAACCTCGATAACTTACAAGATATTTGTAGCTAAATGTGCCTTATAGCCTAAGTAAATTGGTTTAAACATTGAAAGTACTTTTATACAATTTAAAGGTTTTATTTACAACTCTCGTTTGTAATATAAATTAAATATATAAGAAAAGTAAATAACTAAATTAATTTTTCAAAATTGTAATAATAAAATGAAATCCAATATCATTATCAATGTTTTGATAGAAATACTGATTTGTTTAACTAATAACAACAATGTTCTGGGATTAAAAAAGAATTTAAACGAATACCCCACCCCAACCTCTTTTATTTTTCACTGCTTAGCCTGGTGCTACCAAGCTGGTCACTAACACTTTAATCGGTGGGGAGACGAGGGTGGGGAGATGGGGGTGGGGAGACGGGGTGGTGAGACGGGCGTTTGCTTTTGTTAACACGGCGAGTCTCATTCTGGTATTTAAAAAAGATGATGGGGATGGCAAATAATCTACATTATGTAACATTGCTTTGCCTTGTTTCCTTGTGCTATAGGCAAGGGGGGGGGGATGGGTTACATTTGGCGTCTACTTAAATGTTCCTTTTTATGCATTAGATTAATAACGTAAATGGTTTAAAAAAGTTACGGTGTTTTTATTCAATGTTTTTCTTAAATTTAATTTTTAGTCAAACGAACTAATTTACTATTTTTTGTTACCTAATTTGTATGTTTATATATACATTTTTTAGTGTCATTTTAGCATGTCTCATAAACTCAACGACTGGGGCCCATCTCCTCCGCCTTCCTCTGGTTACGCTATTGCAAACATGTCACAAATCAGGCACTTTCTATAGGTCTAATGCTAACTTCATTTCGTGCCATTAGCTTCATTTAGTAGACTAGAGCAGGGGTCGGCAAACTTTAGATAATAGTGCGCCAAAGTAGCATTTCTAAATATTTCAGGGTGCCAATGGCCTTAATGTCCTTCTGCTCTTTTCATGCGAAAGATACTTAAACTTCCTTTTTGGTGGTCTTTCACGTGAAATTTAAAACCGTACTGCGTGCCAAGTCTAGCACGCATTTCGTAGGTTGCCCAACCCCGGACTAGAGTGTATTCCTACCAGTACGGTCAATAAAAACAGTGGATATGTTAAGTTTGCCAAATTTACCGTTGCCAAAATTACCGCTTTGATAGTTTTGCCGAAATGACCGTTGCCGAAAAAACCGTTGCCAAAATGACCTTGCCGAAAATACCGTTGACGAATTTACCCTTGCCAAATTTACAGTGATTCAGTAAATGAATGAAGGATTAAACATAAAGTTCTAAACTGCTTTGTGAATAACGTAAATGCACGATTTTCTTCAACGGATGAATTCTGTGACGTCACAGACTTATATGACGCGTTATGACTATGATGTACAAAACATAGAATGGCGTCGATGATACGTTTACTGTATTATATTGTTGATGATTGTTTATGTTGATCTTGGTACTGAAACCGTTTCTGTGTCCGTGTTCTTGTGTAAATGTGTTTATATGTGCCCTGTTGTGTTTACAGCGTGTTCTTTTGTGAATTTGAAATATATTTTTTTGATTGTCATTACATGTATTGACTTTTTTTTGTAAATTAAATTGAGATATGGATTATTCGATTGTTTATCGTTATGATTCTGATTCGGGTGAGGAATATAATTATGACAGTTGCGATGTAGAGGATAATAATAATTATTTAGATTTAGAAAGTGATTCAGATGGTAAGATTGATTTAGCCTGAGAAACCAGTGCTATTTCTAGTACCAATGTACCTACTCGCATTGATGACAAAACGGTAGAGGCGTAAATGGAGCATTACAACAAAACAGCTTTTTCTGACTGGGAAGTGTTAGAAATGTTGTTGACCTAAAACCATTAGCTGTCCTCATTCAACAGTAGAAAAGTATTAATAAAAATTGAGGCTGTTTATTTTTCCTGATACTCTAATGAAACACATTATGAACAAGTTATGAATGAATGTCAAAAGAGAAAAATGTGTTGTGAATGATGGATCCCACCGCATTTCTTGCTCGTCATATAGCGATGGGATTGTGCAGCAAATCATCAATAGATGATTATTGGGTTACAGGACTTTGGTTCACATACACCCCCTTATACTTCAGTGATGGGGAGAAATAGATACCAAATTATAAACTTGTGTCTTCATTTCAATAGATATGATCCGCTCTTCAAACTGCGATCGTCATGGGACAATAAGCCTCCGACAAGTTTATGGACCAGGACAAGCTCTTTCAATTTATGAGTCTCTGGTGACATTCAAAGGACGTTATTTTTTCAAACATTGTATGCCATCAATGACAACTAAATGGGGCGTAAAGGCATTCATGTTTTCTGATTAGTTATTCTTTTATTGTGGTTTATAATTAATAATTAAATAATTATAATATACAAGGGGGAAAATACTATCATAGAAAGAAGGCAATAATTTGTTCTGATTGAAAGATAAGAGTGAAAAGGTCACATCATCTACACAGACAATTACATCATCATATTTATGCTAGATCAAAGGTGAAAAAGCTAGGCACAAAATTCTTGAAAATTCAGTCTTATCCAAAAGAACTCAAGGGAAAAAAGGTAAACAGGTGATCCTCCTATCTTTGCTGAATCGAATTACTTCATGTCACAACGTTTCAAGATCGCAAGCGTCTCAGTTTATATGTTTCTATCAACTGTGGGATGCAATACAACTACAGTAAAGTGTGTGCGAGACAGAAAACTACCAGAGGGCTACAGAACAATAGAAAAAAAATACCAGAATTACAATGATGAAAAAGGTGGTGTTGATCATTTTGACCAAATGACTGTCAGCTATTGCTATCCTCACAAATCAATCAGGTCGTTCCACTTAATCTTTCATTATACAAAGAAGTAACTTTGATAAATGGACTTATTGGTTATAGATAAACAATTACGCTTCCATGAGAGCTAAAAAAATGTAGCGAACTGGAACTTGAATCCCTTATTGGGAACCAAGTCAGTAGGCAGTGACGAAAGAGCACTGCTACTGCCAGGACCCTAAACATTGATGACAGACTAACTGCACGTCCATTTCCCAATATGTAAAGTCAAAACGTACAAACTAAATTGTCTTGTGTGTAAATCCTGCAATAAAAAATTCAAAAACAATATATGCCTTTATATTAATTTTGCAACGTCCATCTCTGTATTGTGTCATGTTGTTTTTATCTGTATCATACATCAGTGAATTATAGCATTGATGGACGCTATAGCATTACATTAGTATAATGTATTGTTTAAAAAATGTATAGTTCTGCACAATTGTTTCTATTTGTATTTGACTTTATATTGATTCTATTATTTGTTTTCGAAGCAGTAAATTAATCTTTTGTTGGTGCTGTAATTAAATTGTATAAACGTATAATGTTTAGTTTTTCTTTGATATATAGTAAAGTACCCTTCGGACCAAAGTGATCATAGGGCCGGTGAAGCAGCGTTCACCAGTTTCTGTGGCCACGGCATACTAGGGGATGTGGGGCCAGCACAATGCCCAGCCGCCTTTACTTTACCCCAACTAATGTCAGGTACCCATCAGAGCTGGGTAGACTCAGGGACACCCTCAAGTCCTGGGAAAAAATCCCGGCTTCACCAGGATTTGAACCCAGGACCCTCGGATCGCCAGTCGAACGCGCTGCCGCTCGGCTACCATGCCCCATATATAATCTAGGTTAATTTACACACTAAATTTGTTCAATGAAAAGTTTTCATTTGAAATAGACACCAATTCGCATGAAAACGTTGTTTTTTATTAAGGTATTCTGTTTTACATAGAGATTGCACAAGTCAATATTGAAATGTTACCAAATTGTACACATTCTAAGATACTAACCAGTTTTAGTAAACTAGCTGAAAATTAAGCAAAATCGTTTCGAAATTCATGGACAAAGCAAGGGGTGAATCGGAATAAAAACTACTTTTTTATTGTTGAATATGTTTTTTTTACTTAGTGTGGTTTACTAGTTATGTTATTATGCTGTAATAGTGCACTCATATGTGCAGATGGTTCTCAAAAAAGAAAAAAAGTGAACACTAAATCTCACAAATTCAAGATGGCCGCCATGGTATCGTGACACAAATTTGCATAAAAACTGTTTTTTGAGTATGGTATTATGTTTCACATATATGGTAAAGATTTCATGCTTCCACATAAGTACAATATTTTTTTATAAATTTTTAAACTCCACACATTAATTATGTGAAATTACCCAAAAACAAGTTGGCAGTGTAGCACATTTTGCGTAAAATAAACCCTTTGGCATGTGTAACAAAGAGATCTTCATAATAGTAGTAACATAACTTCAACTTGAATAATACTTGATAAAGACTTCACTTGAAGATAATAACTTTAATCAATATATCCTATATCAACATCACTTCTATATTTCGTTACTACTATCACATCAAGACCAAGTACATCACTCTTCCACGGCCTAACATACACTGTCCTTGTTTTCCATCTCTCTCTCCCAAGTAAACATTACATGACGTCAAACACACATTTCCTAGTTACTCCTTAATCGCACCTATTGCACAAACTTATTCCTTATAACTTCACACCAAGTCATGCATCACTTACACCCTCCTTCTCACATTTAAAAATACCTTTAGTATTTAAAAAAAAAACAACTTATAAATATACATCTGCTATTATACAAATGCTCCAACTCTATTTAATTAAAACTTTCAACAAATCATAACAAATATCCACTTCCTTTCATTACATCCATTACGCACCTAGTAAACAAAGTATTGTAAAATGTAAATTGCACACCAACATATGTTCTCCTCAAGACAACAACTATTATTATAAATAAAAATAACTAACATGAATAATATAATAATAATAACACTGAAAAATGATATCTATACTGTATCCCAACCAGTCATCATCTCATACTTATCAATATAACTGTCATTACTTAAATAAAAAAATGATTACATCTAATTCATTCACTCATTTACTCATGTTCACCCATTTTATTTCCACTTGACCACAACACCATTCAAATATAGAACATATAACTTGACTTGGGTACAATGTGTGGCAAGATAACATCAACATCATCATCATCATCATCAAATATCATCATCATCATCATCATCAAATATCATCATCATAATACCCAAATCAAAATCTGTGAAAAATGTAACATTTGTTAATATCTCAATATAATAATAAAAATACACTATTTACAATATTATCTACAACAATCCCAGTTCTCCTCATATTTATTTCACCCATAATCATTTCCTTCTAGAACCACTTCATCTCTAAAACCATCTCCCCATTCGAACAAACACCCAACTATATTCATATCATCGAGTACATTTCTTCTTATGTCTAATATCAACCAGTCTTCCTTCCAATAACTTATCTCTTCTTTCAACTTACCAAGACTAATGCTAACACTCCTCACCACTTCTTTGTATTTCCAACCTTTTTCAATTCCCAACATCTCCTATTCTACATTGTCTACCCGACAATTTTCAGTCCTCAACGCTTCTACTCTCACAACATCGTTCTCCCAACAATCTACAGTCAACTGTACCTCAACTATCCCTACATTGTCCTTCTGATAATCTCTAGTCAACAACCTAAAACCTTTCTTCTCCTCCTTTTCACTTAACATAGCATCTAATCCCTTGTCATAATGACCTGAATGAGGATCACCTAGTATACTACCTTGTATACCCTTATCTCCCGACATTCTTAAACTGCTCTCCTCAACTAGAAATGCTTCAGTTATTACATTAGGTGTTTTCTCATCTATCACCTCCACTTGTTCTTTTATCTTAATCATTGAATCTTCACCCAAGATTTCACCTTCATTTATAACCTCTAACTCTTCAACCACGACCTCTGATTCTATATTTATAGTTTTCAAGTCCTCAACCATAACCTCTGGTTCTACAATTATCATATCTAACACTTTCATTATAATTTCTGACTCATTCATCATAACATTAGATTTTTCATTTAGCATCTCAGATTCTGCCAACATAATCCCATTATCTTCATTCACTATATTCTCATTCTTATCTATCTCATCAACATGATCATATGAATCAACTTCATTTCTTAACTCTTTAATTCTCATTTCAATAATTACTTTCTTGCATTGAAAAATCATTTCCCTTTCTTCTATCTCTTTCTCCATATCTCTTATTTGAAATTCTAAGACCGTTAAATCTTCTCTATCAGTATGCGACTCACTTAACCATAGATTTTTCTTGTCATTTATCAGTCTACACAAATTTGTTCGTACTCTAATTCTCATAATGTCTAAGTCCAGTAATTCCATATTTTGTTCATGTATCTTCTCCTTCCTTTCCCATTCTATACTTTGTTGCACTTTCTTCTCTACATATTTCACAATAGCCTCCCCTTGTAACCCTATCTCTAAAGCTACTTCCGTCCACGCTTTCCATAGTTCAGGGTTCATGTTCAAATTTCTAATAGCACTGCGCACAGTACAGTACTCTAATATAGCACAAGTATCGTTCTAATACCACTATACGCGATATTCTAATACAATGCAATATGTGTACCAAAATAAATGTATGCACAACCTCCAAATCAGCACAAATACCGTCCTAATATGTGCAATGTTTTTAATTTAAAATCTTTAAGTTTTGATTAACATAAAAGCGTGTAAACGTTGACCATATAGCACACTACCTCAACCAACACACCAGCATGAATCATATATACTTACGATATAGCTCCACCATTTTATGTCTTTGAGACTCTGATGCATATAACATTTATAGTTGCAATTAAAATTACAATTAGAAGTAAATCATAAAGCAAATAAATATATATATAGATACACAGATAGTTTAGCAGAAAGACAGAAGAATACAAACAAGTAAACTATACTTAATGTTTTGACACAAATCGCTAAACAAAACAGCCCAAAACAAGATACCAGCACGCTAACAAACTAAACAAATATTAAGTTCACTTTAATTCAATGGGAAGCCCACTCAAACCCACAGAGACAAAGAGATCTTCATAATAGTAGTAACATAACTTCAACTTGAATAATACTTGATAAAGACTTCACTTGAAGATAATAACTTTAATCAATATATCCTATATCAACATCACTTCTATATTTCGTTACTACTATCACATCAAGACCAAGTACATCACTCTTCCACGGCCTAACATACACTGTCCTTGTTTTCCATCTCTCTCTCCCAAGTAAACATTACATGACGTCAAACACACATTTCCTAGTTACTCCTTAATCGCACCTATTGCACAAACTTATTCCTTATAACTTCACACCAAGTCATGCATCACTTACAGCATGTTAATTGTTAAGGTCGGAGCTATTTAGGGCTTCTACTTTAGCATTGAATTAAGTCGCCATTTTTACAGCATCAAAATGTTCTTAGAATAATATCTCAACAGTATTCAAATGGCGGACGAGTCCCCAATTCTTTTGTGCCGGGGCATAGAAGTTTCGTTATTTGTAGGGGGAGTTGGTGATTAATCCTTCTAAATTTTAACGCTGCAAGAAACTATTCCAAAAGTACTTAACTTTAGACTAGGGTTATAATCGTACAATTCTTGTTAAACAGAAGAAATAATCACAAGAAAAGGAACTTTGTACATTAAAAATAAAGTCAAACTCAATGGTCAATACAATTGTGACTTGTCTAAAGATCGGACTGCCACAACGTTGTCTCGAAACCACGGGGTATTAAAAATGGTTGGTTTCTATTGTCCTTTACGAGCCTACGTGAAACAACTTCACGGGGATGTTGGGGACCTTTGAATACCTGTAAGATTCATGTCAACTGTAAATCTTAAAGCATGTTGTGACAATGACATAACGCTTTACCCTTCCAACATTTGGAAAAAACATAATTTATTATTAACAATATTGTATATTTTCTATTTAAATAGGTACAAACACATATTTCATGTATAAATGAAAATTATGTTGAATCTTATGTTTTTGTACTATAAACACATGTTTTTCAATTTGTATCTTTAGAAAAAATATATTTCTAGAAAACCTAAAACCATGATATTAAAGATCGTCTATGTGTTTTTGATTATTGTATTGGATTCCATTTCATCTCATCGGGTAAGATTTTTTTTGGTATAGCGCTACTCATTAATTGACTTCATTGTGAAATACAAACTCAAACATTTTCGTTAAGTTAAACATATGGAGGTGAACGTGTCTATAATACTATAATACTAGTACATTTTATTTACTTGTGCTTCTGCTAATGATACAAATGTGTTGGTTTTGCGGCTAAGCTTTCTATATTTATTATCGTACTCTTAGTGCTAAAAATATTCACACGTTTATTTAACTAAGAAGTCTGGATATTAACACCTAGGTTTAAATAGAAAGTAAGATCCTGACTAAAACTTTCAATAAGCTGCAAATTATAATCTTCTCGTCACTAGTGGCGACATTTTTAATCGAAGTTAGGACCAAGTGTGACACAATGCGGGGGGTGGGGGAAGCGGGGATAGCCAGTACTAAATTTGCGATTTTCAGACCCTTTTAAGGTATAGACATGAGGCACTATGGAATACCTAACAAAATAATAACCATCAATAGTCGATATAAAAACTTTACTTGACAAGTAGAACATAATATTAAGCTGTCAGATGAATTCCATGCTAATACCGGAGTCAAGCAAGGATGTCTATTTTCACCACTTCTGTTCCTTCTAGTACTAGACTGGGTCACAAAAGAAGCTTTTGCTAACTCAAGAAAAGGAATACAATGGACCCTAATGCAAAAACTAGAAGATTTAGAGTTTAAAGCTGACCTGGCCATTATGTACCACCGATTACAAGATATGTAAGAGAAGATCACAGCCTTAAGCGAGACTGGAAAAAGAGTATTGAAAATAAACCACCAAAATGATGTCGACATACAAGTATCGAATCAAAGCTTAGACCAAGTGGATAATTTTGTATACCTTGGGAGTTCAGACAAAGAGCAGTAGTACAACAAATCATAGAAAGATAGGCAAACCACAGAGAGGACGACCCAAGCGGACATGTAGACGAAGCGTATTGGATGAGGCTGAAAGAACTAGAAAGAGCTGGGAAGAACTGAAGCGACTGGCAAGAGGCCGTGGATAGTGGAGTGTTTTGATAGAGGTCCTATGTTCTGCAAGGAACCCAAAAGGAATGATGATGATGAAGGTACGAACACGGTATGTTGATTACGGGAAGGTGCCCTTGGGGGTTCGATAGTGGCGGTAAATGTCTTGTCAAGAAATGTTATGAGTTTGGAGTGAATCTTGTGCGAAGTGTAAATGAAAAATATAAATGTATTGTGGGACATGGCTCTGGATTATAAATAGGGATGTGTATATTGGACAAATTATTGACCTTGACTAAGCTCATGTATAGTTTCAGAACTAGTCTTTGAAGTTAAGTCACCATTTGCCTATGGCAAAATTTAGAATTGCCCGAATCACACATAGTTAAGATGAACATCAAACATTTTCTTTAACGGTTGAGTATCTTATCCATGACTTTGTGTTCTGGGCTTCAGTTATATGCAACAGCCCGTGTGATTGGATAATCTATGCAGATACCAAAACTGTATCAAACTATGCTTTAACCAACGGTTTTAGCTGTGGGTTACCT
Organism: Anisus vortex; assembly: GCA_949126835.1. Lineage (NCBI taxonomy): Eukaryota > Metazoa > Mollusca > Gastropoda > Planorbidae > Anisus > Anisus vortex. The sequence continues at coordinate 39,881,705 of OX421500.1, read as the reverse complement.
GAAGCATCAGCAAGGCCTAATGCTTATTATACACTTGCACACTTTTAAGATAGAAGGGGCCATTATACATATGCGTATGTTAACTTTGTTCTTATTTAGAAAATATGACAGCACCCACGAAGAATATCCTTTATATATCATTATTTCTTTGTAAATATTGTAGTTAGCTAACTTTTGTCGTTTAGAACATCATTTAAAACATTAATCAAAATGCAAGTCTAGACTCGGACCACGGATGAGCGTAGGACGCAATAATCTTCTTTATAGAAGGAGCGCCTGTAATGTATAAGATAAGATAAGAATTATAACATGAAAAAGAAAAATGAAAACGGGAAATTGTTGTAAGGTTCAATAACTTTATTTCGCTCTTCGTCAGTGCGCAACGAAATATCATCCATGTTCTACAAGCAGACCATGTTGCTTGGGTTACCCTGAACCTCTAGCTTGCCTGAAGTCTGGACACCGATTCTACTGCTATGTAAGGCTTATGTTCCATTTGTCTTATAATGTATTAATAAATGAATGAACGGTGACCAAATGTGAACAAATAGTCTTTAGTTATATAAGTACAATAGTAATTATAAGACATTTTCAGACCAAAGAGACCTTAATAAATTATATGAAACTGTTACTATTTTCTTAGTCCTTTTACCATAACCTTGACAGCCACACTATAAAATAAAAACTAAATACCGAAAGAAACATTCTCAATACTGTTTTATTGATACAATAAGCAAGAACAAAAATTAAATACAGAAAAAAACTTTCTCAATTTAGTTTTTATTTCATTGAAATATTTTTTTCTATTTTTTTTCCCCCTTTTTTATTGTTTTGAATTTACGTTTTTTTTTTGTTTTAGATAGTATATTATTGTTAATTTAATATTTTTAATAACAAGTCAAGTCAACCGAATTGTTAGTTACATTTTAATATCGAATTTAAAAGTCTCTTTAAAAAACCAGGACGAGCCTTTCGGCTCTTGTGTCCAAGGCGTAGCGCTTAGGATTGAGCAATCTCTGTCCGGGCTCCAGCCACCCAACGACACGCCAAAGGCCTGGCGTGCCGTGTAACGGAGAAGGTTTCCGCAGCCCAGCGATCGTTCACTGCGATTCCCCTAAGGATCATTATCGTGGTGGCTCGACAGTATACCTGCACTGTCACCCGGTATCACAAATTCTATTGGCCTACTATAGGTACATGCATCCGGGCACCGGGTGATTCTCGAAACGGGATTGCAGCGTCCATTGCTTCCTCCCCACCGAGACCAGTGGCCTCTGGGCAGTGTAATGGACATCGGACCCACTGCGGGGGCTGTGACCCATTGGATCGCACGCCAGTGTATTCTTAATGGGAATGTATCGGCGGATCTACATACTACACCAGTCCTTGAGGCCACAATTCTTATGCATATGCCAGGGTCAGGCCGACCAGAAACAATAAAAAATAACACAAAAATAAATACCGAAAGAAACATTCTCAACATTTTTTTATTAATACAATAAGCAAGAACAAAATTAAATACCGAAAAAAATCGTTCTCACTTTAGTTTTTATGGTATTGAAATATTATTTTCTACGCTTTTTTTAATTATTTACCTTTTTATTGTTTGGTATTGTGTTTTTTTTTTCTTTTAGATAGTATATTATTGTTAATTTAATAGGCTATTATTAATAACAAGTCAAGTCAACACAACTGTTTGCTACGTTTTAATACCAGAAGCTTGACAGTAACAATTAATTATTATTATGCATATGCATGGGGCCAGGGTCAAGGCGACCAGAAACAATTAACAAGAACAAATACTAAATACCGAAAAGAAACGTTCATTGTCTTTATTGTAATAGTCTTTTTTCTTTCTCTCTTAACAAAACACATTGTAGTCATTCGTTTCTCCGTCATTTTGAAGGGCATAAACACTAGTATATATATATATATATCAAAGACTACTGAAGACAGGACATGCAGAATTGAATTTCTGACTTCCTAGCCAAGGCCAGTTTTTTTAACAGTAGCGATACACTCCCTTGGCGCAGTGATATAATGTTAACTATTATTAAGTAACTAACAAAATTCTTTACTACTATGATTCATTGTATTAATGGTTTATGTCATTGTCATTAATTTAATGACAAAGAACGATCTAATAGCCATTAAAATGTCTTAATAATTACCACTATTTTTTAAGGAGTATGAATAGAAGGCGCAGTTTGGTTCCAAAATGGATACTTGATGTTGGATTTTACTTCACTGTGTTTGTTTTTAATTTTTCGATCGTGTATTTTTTATCAAAATGCCTTATAAATGTGGTGTAGTTAATTGTAAAGGTAATTATAATGCTGCCAACAAGTGTCGTTTGTTTAAAGTGCCAAATAGTGCATGTATACCATTATTGAAAGCAGAAAATATGAGAGGAGAGCACAATGTTTGTTTATTTTTAACTATCACAGTCAATTTACATTCTTTATATTCCTTAGTCATGAAAACACAAATAAATTTTGCCATAGATATAGAAATCAAATTATCGTATTTATAATTATGGTATACATGTACCTCTTGGCAAAATTCTCAACCCAAATAATCGATTTACTTCATAATCACTTTTTTTAGAGGCTGTGCATTTGTCTCTTAATTATGAGCGAGATAAATTTTATGGGTGGGTTACGTTTTTCCCTTTTTAGGTCAAGAAATAACGATTTTTTTGAATTTTTTTGAATTTTTTTTTCACTTTATTTTTTTCCTTAGGTGACCCCCACACGAAACCGTCAACACCAACCGCATATATATATATAGGGTATCATGTATACGGTCCTAATCATTCAATCATCTAAATTAGATCTTAAATAATATTCAAATGCTCTTTTAAACCCTCTCAATCCTAACCCCTCATTAGTAAACGGCCCTGCACATTAACATTATTGACATTAATGACATTATTGACATTAATTATGTTAGTTACTTAATAATAGTTTACTTCATATATAAGCGCGACAAAGAGAGTGTATCGCTACTGTTAAAAAAACTGGCCTTAGCTAGGAAGTCAGAAATTCAATTCTGCATGTCCTGTCTTCAGTAGTCCTTGATATATATATATATATATATATATATATATGCAAGCCAAATAAGATGGGACTACACGAACGTCATCAGACGAACTGATCGGCGCGCTCGTGTTTCTGGGTTATATAGTGGTTGCAGTGGCTTGAACTAGTTCATTATTGGGGGTAAAATGTAAATATTTTATTGCTCGGTCCATAACAAATGTTGATTTCTTAATTTGATGCTTCTTTTACACCCTTAATGGCATAGTCCTATAAATTTACATATTCTTCCAAGAAGGAGTGAAAATTTATCGCCGTAAACAGTAATGTCAAATTCTCGCGCAGCCGCAATAAAGGAAAATGTAAAAGACTAAGTCTGAAAGCACCTCCCCCCTCTTCGATCTAATTAGGCGAGCTAATTATGTCTGTTTTGGGAGAAAACTACAAGTGAATGTGTTTTAATACTATCAATTTGTAACAGTATATATATCTAGATAGTTAAACGTTCATCACTCAGTAAAGCACGAAAAGTCCTTTGTTCTCCATGTTCATGGTATGTATTAATGCAGTCTATGCATTATATATATATATATATATATAGGCCTATTATACATTTATTTTTCTTAATTTTGTTGTAATTTTTCACCAGCCTAACTCTGCATACGTAGCCTGGTTGTACTCACGAAGGTCGACAATAGCCACCAGAAAACATGTAAGTGTTTTATTTTTTTTAAATACACATTATAGAAACCACGTCAAGTAAAGCGACATATCATAATATCATAAATCTTAAGCCGAGTATTTTGATTATTTCCTCGGTATTCCTTGTGAAACAAAAAGGTCCTTAAGATTCTTGTTTTCAAATCCGTTAATCATTTGTGTGTGTGTTTATATGGGATTGTGGAAACTGGTAAGTACTTTCTCTGACGTTATTATATATAGAGCGTCAATGTATCCGTAGTGTCCAACCTGGTAATTTTTACGTTTGCATGATGGGAAGTAAAGTTCTCAAGCTCGTTGTGATGGTTTTGTACTTCTTAAAGGGAAATTTTTAAGCCGAACGTCCCGGGTTCCAAAATAGATGAAAACCAACGATTCGTTTCCGGTTTTGGAGGGGTCCCTGAGTTTAACCATTTGTGATTAATATATGACCGTTATGCTGACTACGCAATCCCCTCATATGGCGTGATCTTGGAAACAAGTGAATGTTGTGAGACAGTCCATATAAACAATATTTTTTTTATGAATACTTTACAAGAAATTACTTTCCTAAAGTCTTATCCAAATTAGAAACACATGAAAAAAAAAAAGGCTCCATGACACTCTAGGTGAAGCAACTTTTACATAAATATACTTAAGGTTGTGTTAGAGAGTAGAAGTAAACATCTCTTACAATCTTGGAGGCACTGCTCTCTCAGCCTTTCATCTGGTGAACGGTGGGAGCACTGGATCTACCGACTGTATTAGCTTGTTGTCTAGAGGGAAGCCTTCTGTTACTGACAATATTTCTATTTTACTCCAACTCCACATAAAACAAGGCAACGAGGTGGTTAAAGTAATAAAATGTCTCTCTATATTTTTATCAAGAATAGACACTTACACACTCGTTCCTAGTCCTCTCTCCGGCTATTACCCGATCGCAGTCTTAGCGCAGTCTTTTACACACCTTTCCCTCACCGAATTTAATAGCTCTCCCTGAACATACCGAAGAGCGTTACGTCGCGCACACTTAGGGAGAGCTATAAAATAGCTCCCATGCTATAATATTTTAAATGTCGGCACCAAACTGAGACTTTCACAATCTATTTACCGGTAGCTTACTATTTATAAACTAATTTAACAATTTTAGAGACTTCAATTTCGACTCCGCCTTTGGCGCAATATACACTATTCACGCCCATGCTTTGCGGACAAGAATAAGAGTTAAGGCCCTTGACTTTCTCCTGAATCCTGTAAATAGAAATACATCTTTGTCACGTTGAACAACAACAACAACAACAACAACAATACATATTAAGCGTATCAACTAGTATAATGACATGCTAACAATGACTAGTCATTGATTTAGAAGACCCTTGTCAGTGTCGAGATTTGAAGTAATTTGTAAGATGATTCTATACTTCTGCTGTTTATTTCTTTGGAACAGTGTGCAGGACTCTATAAAAGCTGTGACAATGGAGAATGCTGTCAGGAACCCGCAAAACCAATAGGCTGTGAGCAGACGCCAATTGGAAAACATTGTTTCGTAAGTTTATAAACAATTACTTCTTTCTTTACAGCTAGCAGGCTAAAAAAAATTAACACTGACCTTTATGTATTCTTTTTTCGTACTTTGTTTCGAATAATTGTTTGTCCAGATAGGTCAAATGAATCATAAAACAGTCGTCAACAAACAAACATAGACTCTATTATATATACAAACATATTAAAATAGTTGCTGATGGCTTACATTGTTATCTTGGTCTTTCATTTCTTAAAATTATTCTCAGTATCAAAAGACGATTGACCAGTTTCATCTCAGTACTACTTTAAAAACCACTACGCCCGCCAAGATAACCATGTCCATCACGATGACCATACCTACCACGGCTACCACACCTACCACGACAACCACATCTTTAAAGGCGACCACGCCCACACTGAAGACCACACCCACCACAACAACCACGCCAACCCTGGCGACCAGACTCACCTTAGCGACCACGCCCACAACATCGACAACGCCCACCACACCGAAAAACCCCACTTCAGCGACCACAACCACCACGTCAACTACGCCCACAACTGCAACCGCGCCCACCATGCCTACTACGGCAACAATGCCCACAACTGCAACTACGCCATCCTCGGTAATCATGTCTTCCACGCCGACCACACCTACTATGACGACCACATCTTCCACATCTTCCACGGCAACCACATCTTCCACGGTGACCACACCTGCAACGGCGACCAAACCTGCAACGGCGACCGAAACAGTAAGAGAGTATAACTAAACCTTTGTATATAGGAAAGTAATGTATCCGTAGATAAATCAAGTTAAAATTATCTATATCACTGGCATTACTAATATGTCCTAAACCTCACAAAAAGAAAAATTGCATGAATTTTGTATACGTAAGAAATGATTTTATATAGTTTTGTTCATATTTCATCAAATTGTATAAAGCACATAAAAACTTTTCAATAATATTCACCTCTCGTAATTAAAATGTGTAGTTAAATCTACACAATGCCATTGACAAGTCTTAACGTGTATGCATGCATAAAAGGTCGACAAATAAAAAACATTTCCGGTCGAATTCAATCATTTGTTTCGAAACATGTCTGTGTGCTACTTTACTGGTTGTACTCAAATTTGTTGGGGATTAAAATGTATTTCATTTCCAAAAGATGTTTACAAAATAAAACAATGTATTGTGAAAGTCAGAAGTGAAAAATCACCTTTTTAAAATATCAAATTTATAGCTAAATGCAAAGGAATTTTTGTCATTCGTTTTTATGAATCTACGAATTTTGTTTTTCAATAACCAAAAAAACGCAACTCTTGACTAATTTATTTTGTAAACAAATAAATATTTAACGTCACGCGACTAACACTTGAGTATTAGTTATCGCCTACTCACTTTTGATGTTAAAAAGGGATTCCTCATAACTAATATTGTATAGGCTGATTCTAAAAGACTAGAACTGGCCGTCGAGGTTGAAATCAATTGTCAAACACCAGCAAAGGCATGTTTTTTTTTTGTTTATTAGTTAAACAATTTTTACAGGAAGTTCACGAACATTTGGGTTCAAAAGTTCACGCCTCATTAAGACTTGTCAATTACTAAAATCTACATGTTATATAATATGTTTCAGAAATGTAGTTTCACTTGTATATGTGTCGGCATAAGAGATTTGGAGGACTACCAATTTATTTTCGTATTTTTTATATCTTTCATTCTACCAATAATTAAGAAACACGCAACTTCCATAATTAACAATGACCTCATACACGTCATAAAAATGTAATAAAATTGTTAACATAATTACGATGATTGGCAAGACATTTTACGATTGTAATCTTTTTCTTGACAAAAGGCTTTTAAATACATAACATAATTACATAGTTGATATAATAACTCAGACTAACTTGTACACGGAAACACTCAAAATAATCTTCTTTTAGAAACTTCCTCAGGGAGAAATGATTTATGCTAACTTTAAAACGCAATGCAGCGTCACCCTATGCTGCATGCCTTTGTTAAAACGGTTCAAACTTTAAACAGTACAGTTAGTTGGCGTCGTTTTTGGTTTAATATTTAAAGTGAAAGATCGACGAAGTTTAACGTTTATCTATTTTCAGGCAGATTATGTCAATCAACTAAATAGCTAGTTGGGAGGAATCAGATATGATGCAAGTGATGTTGGGGTTTCGGGGGTGGGGCGGGGATATAGAAAGAACTTTAAGTTTTATATTCAAATGTTCCTTGACTAGACGGAACAAAATTGAAAAGTCAAATTCAAATAGTTGGTCTGATAATGATGTATATTGGGTTGTTTTATAAGCAAATTATTTTAAAGTACAAACGCCTGCTTGTTATTACCGGACGATGATTGGTCCACCTGGTACTACGCATTAATTACTAAATGAAATAGCTCACAATTTAAATACTAAATAAAAGTACAATGTTTTAGATAAAATAAATCACATCTAAATAGCATATATTATTGTTCTGCCCAGACCAACCCGTGTGCCAGTAGCCCATGTCAAGCCAGTCTGACGTGCACCAACAAGGACAATGGCTATGACTGTCTGTGTAGAGATGGCTCCCTACCTAAGCCTAGTGACGGTTGTGATGGTAATAAATAGTTATTTAGTTCTCTTTGTTAATCTTATGTATTTTATGTCTTACAAGCTAAAAATTACCCGGCGTTGCCCGGGGAAAAATATATAAGCATGCATCCTATTTAAGCTACAGATAAAAATTGCATAACCTACAATGAACAGAAAGCTATAGATTTAATAATTTTAAAATAAAACTATTATTGACTGAAAACTTTGAGCAAAGTAATTTAAAATAAAAATTTAAATATTGTAAAAAAAGTAATATTAATGGAAAGAAAAAAAAGTAGAAAAAGTGAAATTAGTGCTGAATCAAACCCAGGTCGCCCTCACGGCAGTCGGATATGCTAACCACTTAGCTAGGGAGCACACCTGGCGGAAGCGATACTGCAAAGTAAAACATGACCCAATGATATAAGGTCACATGTCTTAAAATTACCAATGGGGATCAGAATCCACACACACAGTCTACGTTGTATGTATAGATGATAAAACAGGACAGAACAATAATAATAATAATAATAATAATGCTTATATGGCGCATATCCCGTTGATAACAGTTATATGGGCTGAAACGACAGTTACATAATACAGCCGACGAACAACAGACGAAAATGAAAATATATATACGCAAATATTGCTAACGAAAAAGGTGAGTCTACAGTCGGCTTCTGAAGGTGTCGAAGCTAGGGCTCTGGCAAAGCTGTAGTGGGAGGTGATTCCAAGCGGACGTTCCCGCGTAGGAGAAAGCACGTTTGACAGCAGACACTAGCCTCACACGAGGGATCCGCAGAGTAAGCGCACTAAAAGCCTAGCAAAGAGGACGGGATTGAGTGTAGAGGAGTAATATTATTTGACTTCATCTTCTTGAGGACTAGTCGGGCTGCGCAGTTCTGGATACGTTGGAGGCCCTGAAGCTGTGGAAATCAAAGGCGAGTGTCTCTGCCTCCCAGTGCATCAAAGCTACTTCACTAGCTGTCACCCGATGCTTCTAATGTTACAGATACACTTGCTGACATCGATGCTACTTCAAATGTGACAGATACACTTACTGTCTTGGATTGGACTCATCAGTCGCTACCTCTAAACCCACTCCCAGAGACCCTGATGATATTTGAATGGTCTTCATTGATCCCGATAGACAAACTACAAGAAGTGTTCTTGCAGCACATAACTGAAAACGAAAGTTGTAGGCACAATAAGACACAATTTCTGTTTAAAAATGCAAACTGTTTGACCAACCCACATTCTGTTTTAAATGTAAAATACAGCTTTAGTATACCAAATATTCATACAACAATCCGAAAAATTTGAATTTTTAGTAAATATGTTATTAACTGATTGATATTCTTTTATCTGTTTATTAAACATTGATAAACTATAATGACAATATTCGTGATAAAAACAACAACATAACATTCATCTGTAATAAATCTGCTTGATGTATATAAGTTTCTATAAAAAAAAAAGGAGACACTTTCTAGAAAATCTGGAACGGTTCATATATATCTTCAGTTATCTTTCAATGTGCTGCAGATTGCTGCAAATTCTGAAAGTTATTTCTTTTGGCCCATTCAATCCAAATCACTTGCTTCACTCAAACCACATTTTATAGTGGTCAATGGATCCATTTTCTGTTTGGACAGTATCTCATAAGTCATACTTAATCACATACTTAGTCATCATTCCAAATCATATACCACATTATTCTAAACATCGACTTCATCAGTATTAGATACAGTTTTACACCCTCTGTATTAATTCAATAAATTCTTAGTGATGTTAATGGATCATGTTTTCCTTTAGTATAAAAAAAAGGTCAAAGTATCCCCGTCGAACCAATCGATCCATATAGTGAAGTTTCTGTGGCCACTTCTTAATTGGAGATTGAGTGGCCAGCACAATGTCCAGCCACCTTAACTTTTCTCCAAATAATGTCAGATACCTGATTTATTATTATCATTTAGATGAATTAGCCTTATATATTGTTCATCAGAACCTATTCCTACTTTGTAATTACAAAGTTTTGCAGTCATTCTTACTGATCACTATTTAAACATGTGTGCTATTGCTTAAGTTGTGAATTTATTACAGTATCATCTTTCTGTTTAAAATCTAGTTTGCAATAGAACTATAACTAACATGAATGGAACAATAACAACTTTAAATTATCCGTTGAACTACCCTGATAATTCTTACTGCACATGGACAATACTTAGTGATGGATATAACTCTATTGTTGAACTCAAGTAAGTATATATTTTTTTGGTCTACATTTTTAACAACTTACTAGAGACATTAAATTACCATTCTAGGCTTCATAAAGATGAACTTCTACAAATGTAATAAAAACATTAAATTAAAATTATATCTCACATTAGTTAGAATTATATCTCACTTTATTTCGAATGCATACTAGAATGTGCATGCATCTTCTATATGGAACCCATCAAACATAACAAAACTAGAACAAAATCAGAAAGAGCTGCAAGGCTCAATACTAGTGAATTTTCACAACTGACAATAGTTACACCAATAGTAACTTAAATAACTAAACCTAGAATCACTAGAGGACAGACGGGCAAAGATTAGAGTAGTAATAATACATAAGGCATTAACCCTTAAATTTAGAAATAACAACATTTTGCAATGCTCAAATATACATTAGAACAAAAATACTTTCCTTATCCCTTATGCAAGAACAAATACATATTATCAGTACTCTTTCTTCCCGAGTGGGAACAAACCAGGAAAACCAGTAACTTAACATTATATAAAACACTACTCAAAATGCAAGAATAGAAAAACTCAGACCATGGATAAGCGTAGGATGCAATAATTTTCGTTATTGAAGGCGGTTCTGTAATATATAAGATAAGATATAAAAGTGCTTGTATATATATGTTATATAATATTTTGTTGTTGAAACAATCAACAGAGTAATTGATTATAAAGGCGAAGCATGCAGCATAGACTTCCTAACAGTTTACGATGGAAATAGTACCAGTGCGAATACGATTGGTTCATTCTGTGAAACAACGTCTAAAGTTCTCACATCATCTGGAGATGCCATGCATCTGGTGTTTATCTCTGATAATTCAGACACATATAGAGGGTTCTTGGTCACTTACAGTGTGCAATGTAAGTAGATCGTTGACAGTAACAAGAAGACATACTTACATACTTACTGAAAACCTTTTTTTAGAAAAGTTTTAATTCCAAAAATCCTTACAATTTTTTAAAACCAAGTAACAATTATGGCAATTAAAAAAAAAGAAAGAAAAAAGAAAGCTATCAGTGAGGAATCGAACCCAGATCGCCCGCTTGGCAGTTATAACGTCAGTTTTGTGTCACTGACCTATCAAGGTATATATATAATGTGTAATAATGTTCCTGAATAATATTCGTCAATAATATCGGACAAAAAATGAAATTGTTGTATTAGTTTTCTTTTAAAAACTTTGTATTTTAAATGCATTCAAGTCAGTTTGGATTGATATACTATTATCTGGCAAGCCATTGATTAAATCGGCACTTTAACCTTTGACGTGTTTTCAAACTGACCAGTGGGGATCGGATTACAGACAAACACGGACTTTTTGTATATATATAGATGCTAGTTATGTATTTAAAAACATTGTGTTTTATCATACAATTATCTTTAGTACGACCTTCTTAAAGTTATCAATACTCTAATAATGTTCTTAGTAAAAAAAAAAATACCTTTCAAAAGGTTATAAATTGTGACGTAAAAAGTAAATTTCTGCAAAATTAAATGTGTCTTTATTGGCTTAGAATCTTTTGCAAGTAGACTACTTAATTTTGATCTTACATATAAATATGTAATGGAAAAAAACCAATTGTTAGCTTAGGCTTCTATTTATAAGGATTTATTTCTGTTTAAAAATAATTAGCAGGGTGGCATCGCAGCACCATTTAGAATTATTAGTCCAAAAGTCTATGTCTGGAGCGTTTCTGAATCTAAACAACATTTATTTTCTTCATTATTTTTCTTATAGTTGTTAATATAATTATTCCACACTGTCATACAGTAGTTAATTTATTCATTTCTACATTAATTTATAAAATAGTTGTATGTATTATTTCATCATTAATTTATACACAAGTTGACCTAATTGTTTCCTCACAAATGAATACAATAGTTGACCTAATTGTTTCCTCATTAATTAATATAATAGTTGACCTAATTGTCCCCTCATCAATTTATACAATAATTGAACTTATTGTATCCTATTGGTCGAGCGGTTAGTTCACCGGACTGTCAACCAAAAACCAACTGACAGGTCGCCGGTTCTATCCCTGCCACCGACAGATCCCTGTCGCCCTGCAGGAGTTTTGGGACTAGTGGACGTTATAATCTTCTATCTAGAAGGAACGTCTGTAAAACTTTTTAAATCATTCTTGTTTCCTCATCAATTTATACAATAGTTAAACTAATTGTTTCCTCATATTAATTTATAGAAAAGTTGATCTAATTATTTCCTATTTTTTAGTGAACTAATTTTCACATTAGTACACACATTTCGTTTCCACAAAAGTTGCATACACAAACAATCTTATGCAATCCACTCATCTATGCAATGCTAATACTTTATGAATGTATTATTAAGTTTGTGACTGTATTATCTGCCAATGCATAGATGATGACAAAATCCTTGTTAACATCTTCTACAGTAAAAAAGGTACAGTAAGCAAATAAACCGTTCACATCCCTGCCAAGTTGTATACATCAATCCAAGAGTGGAACAATGTGTGTGTCCAGAATGGACAAGACTGGATCCTAACAACAGCAGCCGATGTATTTAGATCAATGGTAAAGAAAATCATAATTAGCATTCATCATTAATTTTGTTAAAAGATTTGAAGAAATTGTGTAATGGATTTTAACACTGGCATAATATTTGTTGTTTTGGAAGCATGGTAGATCAACACATCAAAACAACAAAAACCAATTTTTAAAAGCAAAAACTGTAATCTATTTTTTTGTTTCAGCTTCTAAGTAAAGTAAAAAAAAATATACATACAATTATTTACAATTTTACATTTATAAATATAAGCGGTTTTACTTTTCAATAGACCTAATGTGTTAGATTAACTTTGTTTTGGGATGCTTTGGTTGAAAATTGATTGGATTGTAAAGTGATTTGTTTAAAAAAAAATAATTATGCATTGTTTTTTTTTTTTAACAGTAGTGTTTAGTTGTTTTTTTGCATAGCTCTACAAAGTTTAACATTTTTTATGCGATTTATTCAAAAATAATTATGATATGACTCCTTTTAATTTCAAATAAGATTTCATTTAATTTGCCTCATTGAATCAAGATTACTATAAACAGCTACAGCTACGATACATTTAATTTCGTTTTATCTCTTAATTAAAATGACAATTTTGTGAGAATAATTTTCACTGACCCTACCCGCCCCAATTCATCAACAGAAAAATAAAATGAATGTGCACTTTTTAAAGTTGTAAGAGATACAAATTCGTCTTCATCATCTTCATCTATCCCATAACCTCAGTGAGGTCCGTTGGGGTACCATTTTTTTTGTCAGTTGGACAATTTTCTATTATCAGCACTTGTATTAACGGCAAATGTACAAAATTGGTTTATTAAAAAAATACTTGTATACCCCATTGAAAATATATTCACCTTTTATTTTCTAATTCGCTAATTATGTTGTTGTTTTTTTGCTGGATTAAACTAAAACTATTTTTGATAGCGAAATATACTTTTAAAATGTTTTATTTCCTTATTAAAAACATTGCATCATTACACAATTTGAGCTATATTTTGTTTATTTTTTTTATTCAAAATTTAATTCATCCGACAAGCTATTTACCTATATTTATATATAAGCTGTTGTTGTTTTTTATTGTAGCCTAAAGGTTTCCTTTACTCATATTTTACACATAAAATCTTGTATTATTTTCACTTATTCTACTCCAACTAACCCGGCTGCATTGTCGTTTTTTCACCTATAACTGGTTGATAAAATCATTGAATCTATAAATTATAATTCAGAGGCAATAACTATCAATTTTTTTAAAACACTTGTCGCTGTCTACTGCAATGGACAAACAAAGTTAGGAAACAAAACCTGTATTCACTTTAAATCTTTTCTCATCATGTAGACACTGATCTTGGGTCTACCCAGTTCTGATGAATACCTGGCATATAAGTTGGGTTAAAGAAAAGGTGGCCGGGCATTGTGCTGTCCGTACAATCCGTTTTAATTAATTGTAGGCCTATGGTGAACACTGCTTCACCTATGATCAATTTGGTCCAAGTGGTACTATATCTACTTACTTTACTCTTTCTAACTAGACTGTATTGAAAAGTCTTAACAATTATGCATGCATAAAAGGTCACAAAGAAGAACATTTCCGGTCTTAATCGATTATTTGTTTCGAAACATGTCTGTGTGCTACGTTACTGGTTGTACGAAAATATGTAGAGAATTAAATTTTATTTCATTTCCAAAAGATGGCGCGAAAAGAAAACGATGGATTGTAAATATCCGATTTGAAGAATCACCTATTTATAATCCCAAACTAATTGCTTGATGCAAAAGAATTTTCGTGTTCTTGTTTCTTATGAATCTCCGCATTGTTTTTTAATAACCAAGGATGCAACTCTTGACTAATTAATTTTATAAACAAATCTAACTTTAACTTTACGCAACTAACACTTTGAGTATTAATTAGGCTATCTCTTACTTACTTTTAATGTTAAAAACGGATTCCTCATAACTAATGTTATAGCCTTTGTATATTTCTAAAAGACTTGAACTGCTTTTTTTTGTTTACGGAAATGCTTAAAATAATACACATTTTTAAAAATAGAACCGGAAGCACGTGACCTCTTTCATTTGAAAACGTCACGCCTCATTAAGACTTGTCAATAGTCATATTGACAAGTCTTAACGTGTATGCATGCATAAAAGGTCGAAAAAAAAAACATTTCCGGTCGAATTCGATCATTTGTTTCGAAACATGTCTGTGTGCTGGGTTACTGGTTGTACTCAAATTTGTTGGGGATTAAAATTTATTTCATTTCCAAAACATGTTTACAAAAGAAAACAATGCATTGTGAAAGTCAGAATTGAAATTTCACCTTTTTATAATATCAAACTTATTGCTTAATGCAAAGAATTTTTGTTATTCGTTTTTATTAATCTACGAATTTTGTTTTTTAATAACCAAGAAAACGCAACTCTTGACTAATTTATTTTGTAAACAAATAAACATTTAACCTCACGCGACTAACACTTGAGTATTAGTTATCGCCTACTCACTTTTGATGTTAAAAACGGATTACTCATAACAAATATTGTATCTTTTGTATAATTATAAAAGACTAGAACTGGCCGTCGTGGTTGAAAGCAATTGCCTAACACCAGCAAAAGCATGCTTTTTTGTTTATTTGTTTAAAAATAGAACCGGAAGTTCACGATCACTCCAATTCAAAAGTTCACGCTTCATTAAGACTTGTCAATTTTCACATATAACTGTTTGGAAAAAAAATAGTTTTGTCGATAGTCTTTTTGTTTTTGCTATTAATAGACAATGACTATCAAATTTCTTTTTTTGTTTTATTATTTTTGTTACAATATGTTCATAATGCTAGAAGATCCTGTTTGGTATAAAATAAAATCTAATTACTACAATTATTACACACCAAGAGCGCACTGAGCATACTAAATTTAATAGCGTGGATAGAAACGCTATGCAAAATTACCATTATTAATATTATTATTATTAAACATTAGCAATCAAAGTTAGTAAAAACTTGAATTCACTTCAAAGTTTTCTTCTAATGTAGTCCCACGTCTTTACCCTAGGCCTTCAAAGTTGGTGAACGCATGGCGGACAGCTCCCGGTGTGGGTCGTAAGACCCATTGCACTGCCCAGAGGCCTCGGTGGGGGAGGGCGCCAAATGGCGCAACAGTCCAGTCTCACGAATCCCCGCTCTTGGATACCTGTAGCTATAGTATAGTGCTACCGGTTGACATTGAAGGTTGAAGGTGGTTGGCGAACCACCACGATAATTATCCTATGGGAATCGCAATATACAATCGCTGGGCTGCTAAAACCTTCCCCTTGGCATGTCGTGTGGTGGCTGCACCCCGAGCAGAGCTTTGCTGTGCCTTCTCAGAGCTCCCTCCTTAAACATTACGCCCTGGACTAAAGAGCCCAAAAAGTTTTTTTTAGAGACATTATAGATCTAGACCTTGGTTATATGATTGAATAACAAACAAAACGACATGTTGCTTAGAATACATCAGAAAGAAGGAGGTCTAGAGACAGATTAGATGAATAGAAATACATTTGTTTTTAATTTGAAGAAAAAACAAGAAATGACATAATTTAAGTGTATAATAAATGTATATTTAAATTTACAGTTCAGAGTTCATAACTACACAATTAGAACAGCGCATTCAATATACAAAACATCATTCCGATGATGACATTTTAAAAGGAGAATTTTTACGAAATTATAAAGAAAAACATAAGTAATTAATTAAACATGAGCAAATCATTAAAGAAAACCAAAGCTTAGACCAAGTGAATCACTTTGTGTACCTTGGAAGTGTGGTCAGTGCATCAGGAGGAGCAGACGAGGACATCGAACGTCGAATAAATTTGGCGCGACAAGCCTTTGCCAACTTGAAACAAGTCTGGAGATCTACATACATCTCTGTCAAAACTAAAGTAAGGATCTTTAACACAAAAATTTAAACGGTCCTACTTTATGGGTCCGAAACATGGCGAACGACAGAGAAAACTAAAAATAGACTCCAGACCTTTGTTAACAGATGCCTAAGAAATATACTCAAAATAAAATGGTTCGACAAGGTAGAAAACTCCAAGCTGTGGGAGAGGTGTGGACAAAGAACAGTAGAACAACAAATCATGGAAAGGAAGTGGAGATGGATTGGACACACCCTCAGGAAAGATAACAACAACAGAGCTAGACAGGCCTTAGAGTGGAATCCCCAGGGTAAACGGCATAGAGGAAGACCCAAGCGAACATATTGGATGAAACCGGAAGAACTGGAAAGAGCTGGGAAGAATTGAAGCGACTAGCAAGAGACCGTGAAGAGTGGCGTGCTTTGACAGAGGCCCTATGTTCCACAAGGAACCCAAAGGACAGATGATGAAATCATTAAAAAAAACGGACGATTAAGAATGCAATTTTCTTTAACACTTGATTAGCCCGTTCATTCACACATTTAACACGAAGTTTAACGTCAAATTATAATTACGGTAAGTGAAATGTCAAATTATTATATACCAAGAGGTTACTCTACAGCTCTCTCTTTTTTTACTTGAGCTAAATGTTAAGCACATACCAAAGAATTGTATGTTAACATCACCAAAGCGAAGTCTTCAAATCTTGTAGAAAATTGCTATACTTTCGCAATAACTGTAACCATATCCTGAGAGCTTAGTTTGTTGTGCTAAATTTTATCTTAGAAACACAAGTCACATTACGTTGAAAGTCTTAAGCTATCTAAAGAGGAAAGACTTATCACTTGACATTGTCGTGTCTCGAACGATGTTTGTAAAGTGTTTCGTTTCACGTTGGTGTTTCACCAAAAGAAATCAAAATGTCCTCAAGTGCATGGATGTAGTTCAGAGGTCAGCAAACTTTTCATAATAGTGTGATGAAATAGAATTTTGAAGACATTCAGCCCGCCAAGAGCCTTTACTTTATCCGGATTTAGCACTCAATTTCGTGTAGAAAATACTTGAAATTCCTTTAGTTTTGGTCGTATTCCGCGTGCCATTGAAGAGCAATCTGCGCGCCAAGTATGGCACGCGTGCCGTAGGTAGCGACCACCTGAATGTAGTTCATTACTCTAAGACCCAAGAAAAACATCCGGTCGGCTCTTCGTCTTCCTTCCCCTTGTACATCTCGTCGTGCTCATGTTGCTCCTCATCCGTCTGCTTGTCATGGAGGTCCACCAGCTCCGTGTGGTGGGACCGGTACCACTTCAGGAACGTCTCAAGGAGGGACTCCTGCTCCTCTTCCTCCCGGCTCTCCCTGATCCTGGTGTAGTGCTCGCTGAGCAGCACGATGAAGTAGTTGAGGACGATGTAGTTCATGACCGAGTAGGTGGACGTGATGAACAGCATGCCAATGATCATGTACTCGACCAGCTTCTTCAGGACGCCCTGGTTCAGCAGCATGTTGGTGGTGGTGTAAAAGGACTGGACGTAGGTGTGGAACTCAGGCAAGTCATAGAAGAAACTGTGCCCCACGTAGGCGTACATCAGCATCATCAGCACAGAGAAGTACAGTAGCCTGGCAACGGAAGGAACCATCTCTATGAACTGTGCTAATGCCGGAATAGATCTAGGCGTAAAAAACAACAACAAAAACAAAAAATAATAATATTTAAAACGAAGACAAAAATAAGTTTTGCACATAAATCAATTTAAAGCACTTATTTAGAAGTAAATTTTTTTTTTTGTTGATTTTTACTTAGCTAAAAGAGTTACTCATTTCGATCAAAATCAAGAAGTTGAATTCTATTATTATACACACGTTTTAGCAATGAATTCTTCTTTGAACATTCATCGAGTGGCTTGAATATATTGTTTCACTGTAAACATGATCCTAGACACAACAGAACACACAGATTTGTAAAATTATTTAAGACCAATGCAAGTTCTATTTCTACCCAAATGGCATCCTGGCATGGAAGGGGTTACCTTAACAAACCAAGAAAACCATTCACTCATAGCATCCCCTAAAACACTATCAAAATGCAAGACTAGACTAGAACCACGGATAAGCGTAGGACGCAATACTCTTATTTACACAATGGGTGTCTCTAACATAATATTATAAGATTAACTCATTCGTAATACGTATCCATGTTAATATGATACAATTGATTGTTTCTGGATCATTTAAATTTCGACGTCTATATTTAGTTTTTTAGAGTTAGCTAATTAAATAGCTTTTATCAGTTTTAGCACACAGCCTTATATTTTCTTTTATTAGTAAACGCTCATAAGCGTGGAATATTTTTAGAAGTACAAGTCAGTCTAATGAAAACGTGTCATGATGATAACGATGACTGCATTCAAGCCGCTTTTTTAATAACAAGCAGAACAATGGTTCACTTACTTTGACTGCAAGATGACTTTATCGAATATAGTGATCGCCAGCAGGGCGCTTGCCATTACTATCCGTTCAGCTATCAATATTACCGCCCCAAAGTTGATAAACGGCGAAGCTTCAAGGTTTTCGAAATACACGTTCTGGACATTCAGTATTTTTCGAATGGACATATACCATGAAGTTTTAAATGCATTGTTCCATTGCAATGTGTAATATTATGATAATGAGCGTAATTAGTTCAATCTACGGAGCCTGCAAATATGTTAATTTTGTGTTCATTGTAGGACTATGTCTGGAATACTAAAACTTCATATTCATCTCATAATTTCTCTCTCTCTCTTTTTGTGTATGCTTCCTTGCTCCATCTCTTATTAGTCTTTTTCTTTCACTGTCAATCTTTCTCTATGGTTCTAGCTGTCTATTTCTCTTTATGAATATCTTTCTTTAGATAATTGTATGTGTGTAGCTTAGGCTGGATAAATGTGTGTTCAATCAGAGTATATATTATAGTAACCCCATGTGTAAAGTAAGTAAAGTATCCCGTCGGACCAAATTGATCCACAGGGCCTATGAAGTAGCGCTTACCAGTCTATGTGACCATAGCACCCCGCCCAGTCGTCTTTACCCCCAACTAAAGACACAGATCCCATGAACACAGACCCGGGAACAAATCCTAGTCTTCACAGGATTCGAACCCAGGACCTTCGGTACGCCAGCCGAACGCCGGCCACCGTTCCCCCACACGTATAACTCTCGTGTAATTTGTGAGATCTCGTGTAATTTGTGAGATCTCGTGTAATTTGTGAGATCTCGTATAATTTGTGAGATTTCGTGTAATTTGTGAGATCTCGTATAATTTGTGAGATCTCGTGTAATTTGAGAGATCTCGTGTAATTTGTGAGATCTCGTGTAATTAGTGAGATCTCGTGTAATTTGTGAGATCTCGTGCAATTTGTGAGATCTCTTATAATTTGTGAGATCTCGTGTAATTTGTGAAATCTCGTGTAATTTGTGAGATCTCGTGTAATTTGTGAGATCTCGTGCAATTTGTGAGATCTTTTATAATTTGTGAGATCTCGTGTTATTTGTGAGATCTCGTGTAATTTGTGAGATCTCGTGTAATTTGTGAGATCTCGAGTAATTTGTGAGATCTCGTGTAATTTGTGAGATCTCGTGTAATTTGTGAGATCTTGTGTAATTTGTGAGATCTCGTGTAATTTGTGAGATCTCGTGTGATTTGTGAGATCTCGTGTAATTTGTGAGATACCGTGTTATTTGTGAGATCTCGTGTAATTTGTGACATCTCGTGTAATTTGTGAGATCTCGTCTAATTTGTGAGATCTCGTGTAATTTGTGAGATCCCGTGTAGTTTGTGAGATCTCGTGTAATTTGTGAGATCTCGTGTAATTTGTGAGATCTCGTGTTATTTGTGAGATCTCGTATAATTTGTGAGATCTCGTGTAATTTGTGAGATCTCGTGTAATTTGTGAGATCTCGTGTAATTTGTGAGATCTCGTGTAATTTGTGAGATCTCGTGTAATTTGTTAGATCTCGTGTATTTTGTGAGATCTCGTATAATTTGTGAGATCTCGTGTAATTTGTGAGATCTCGTATAATTTATGAGATCTCGTGTAATTTGTGAGATCTCGTGTAATTTGTGAGATCTCGTGTAATTTGTGAGATCTCGAGTAATTTGTGAGATCTCGTGTAATTTGTGAGATCTCTTGTAATTTGTGAGATCTCGTGCTATTTGTGAGATCTCGTGTAATTTGTGAGATCTCGTGTAATTTTAGAGATCTCGTGTAATTTGTGAGATCTCGTGTAATTTGTGAGATCTCGTGTAATTTGTGAGATCTCGTGTAATTTGTGAGATCTCGTGTAATGTGTGAGATCTCGTGTGTTACATTTCTACGACATCTAGTCCGAATTATCGGAAAGGGAACTGCAGTCCACATGTACAAAAACAAAAATCATAAACAAAACGTAACACAAAATACACAACGAACACACGCACACACTAGAGGTCGACCAAAATTCGGTTTCGGCGTTGAAAGTAGGCCGATGTCCTCTTTCTACATAGTTTCAGTTTCGGCCGAAGGCAAATAGTTATATTCGTTTTTCGGTCGAAACTGTTAGTAATATTTGTTTTCAGTCACCAACAAAAAAAGTTTATTTTAACTTACAAAATTCAGACTGCAACGCTATAGTGATGCATCTATTACTCTGCTTATTCATCATTTATTCATTTAGTTAAACTGTTGCAAGGTAGAAAATTTGAAGTTAATAATAAACGGATTAATTAATCACCCTTAAGATTGTCGACAAACTTGATTATGTGATTACTGTACGATTCACGAACTGACTTGAAGGTCAGGCCACTTCACTATGATATTCCGCCACCGCATCGCGTCCAGGGTGTGGCCGGGGGGAAGTGAGTGGTTGCCTTTTTTGCACTCCGCTACGCACAGCGAGGTTGCCAAACTAAGTAGCTTAATGTTAGGGCATACTTTCCTATTTACTAAGACAACTTAAATAAATGGCTATCGCCTTTCATTACCTAGTAATCCATCTGCCTATGCTAGTAGTGCACAGAAGCACTAAACTTTAATGTAGTTTATATTTTTAAATACCCAAATTTAAAAAAGTCCTCAATTTTGCGCCCCCCAAAATCACATAAACTGGTGAACGCTGCTTTACCGGCGCTATGGATCAAATTGGTCAGACGGGATACTTTACTTTTAGTTTACTTTACAATAAAGTAAATGTCAACTAAATTTACACATCTATTACATTTCTCAACAACAGTAAAATTAAAAAATTGTAAACAAATATTTGGTATTGGAAATTGAGGGATTTCGTAGAAGGTTGGGGGCGCGTCCCCACTACGCATATAGGGTTGGTATATATAGAGGATGGTGAGATTAAGTGAAAGTAATGTAAAGTATGTTGGTTCATGGGACAAGTGAGGCAGCGTTCGTAAAAGGCCACTAGGAGCAACGAGGATTGTGTGGCCATCTTAGTGTCTTAACTAACTTAAATGGCACATGGGGAGAGGGGTTAAAATTGGCTAAAGCTACGAGATTATCAGTTTTGTGCATATTCAAACATTGGCGTCTGGTGTAGACGCCCCCCCTCCCAAGACAAATATACCCAGCCGCTTATACTCATCCAAATTAAATGAACATTCCGAGGCACCATCCACGTATTCGGTACGGCAAACAAAGCGCGTTGCCCCTAAACCACATTGTAAGTATAGTACCAGTTGGACCAAACTGATCATAGGGCTGGTGAAGCAGAGTTCACCAGTTTCTCTGTCCACGGCATACCAGAAGATGTGTGGCCAGCACAATGTCGTCTTTACTTTACCCCAACTAGTGTCAGGTACCAATCTGAGCTGGGTAGACCCAGGGCTACCCACAAGTCCTGGGAAAAGAAATCCTAGCCTTCACCAGGATTCGAACCCAGAACCTTCGGATCGCCAGTCGAACGCACTGCCGCTCGGACACCGTGCGCCAGAACTGCAGACATTACCCTAACTCATATAAAACAGTATATTATCTCCATATTTACACTGTAAATTTTACAGTATATCATCAGTGTATCCTCAGCTCTATCATTACGTTTAAAAATAACTTGAAAACACATTATTTTAAAATGTACCTTTGTTGAACATTTTTGTAAGACCTCTACTGTTTTACATTTATATTAAGTCGGTTAATGCTACAATTATTTGCTTTTTCCTATGTTTGTAAGGTTTTGAGATTATTAATTAGCTTTAGAGACTATATCCTTTTTAGCCTAGAGAATTATATCCGTGTTCTTGCTTGTTTATTGCTCAATGTTAAATGCTCAGTTAACTAAATAGACCTACTTCTTAATTATCCTTTTAATATAAACTTTTAATACCATGGTTTTTAAAGCTATCAAGATTGTTTGGTAACTAATGTCTCAACAAATTTAGAACCACTGAAGTCACACCAAAGTTAATTAAAATTTGCAATATTTTTAGTCAATTACACAGCGGACACAAAGAGGTTTGTAGTCTACAATTAGAAAACATTCAAGCTACCATGGGTCCACGATTTCAAGTTTGCTTTCTATGTGTTTTGTTTTTAGCTGGAACATTGTCTCAAATGGTATAGTCTACTTACCGAAAAATAATTTGAATAATTTTCTTGTTGTACTAGCAATATACAATCTTTAGAAATACAATTAAAGTATATAGGTAAACATATTATATGTTTGTAAGTTTACGAAACATACTTGGTGCCTGATACATATCCTACTGTTACGTCCACAATCCCCTTGTGGCCAGAGCTGTGTAGATCTTGCTGATAATTCTCGTTAGTCCTAAGGGAGACTTTAGTTATTATTATTTATGTTTCAGTATTACACGAACTCTTCTTATAGTCCTGGGCACAAACTCAGTATTTGTGTTCTAACAGCTCCTTTCTTTGACATTAGAGTAGTAGATAAATCTTATAGTAATGTAGACAACACAATAGAATAGTAACTTGACAAGGAAGCTTCAGTGTAACTGCTGTTGATAGTTTAATTCAGGTGATATGTTCAATATATACAATATATCTATTATGTACAGTTAGAATAAAATAGTGCAAACACAAACGTTCTCAACATATTTTGAACATATTGAACATATTTTGAAACTCTCTGTCTTCCAGACAAACAAATCATTAAATACTATTCAAGTGGTGCAAGGGATAGACCCATTACCAGAAGGGGTGAAAATCATGGTATCATTACAAAACTCATAACAAAACGATAGGAACTTCCCCTATTAAATAATGAGTCGTTCCCAGACACTATGAGAATTTGAGATCAACACAGAATCCCAACATTACCTAGAATCTTTTGTTTTCGTACTAAACGTCAAGCGATCGGGAAGCCTAAGCCCCGCCCACAAAATCGTGTGTAGTGAGAAAAAGAGGGGGGAAGAAGAATAAACATTGCTGTTCCAATTCTTGGAAAAACAATATACATGGCACTACTCAGTTTTCTTTATAATCATTGTAACTTTGTTAAAGGCTATATTTTTGTATTCCATAACCTTTATAAATAGCTGTCATAAGAAGGCTAAGAGTTATTCAACTAATGTACAATTGAGGCCTGTCTTTTGATGCTGTCTCAATGGAAGCGTATCAAGCTTTGAGGGCAATGGGTACAGTAGTACGTCGGGGCGTCTGCATCTCCCACTATTTCTCCCCCACCCCAAAAAAAAAATGTTCGGACTGTTTAGCCTTATGAACCAAAACGAAAGTTAGGATCGTCGACGCCACAGTAAAACCTGTTTAGCAATATGGAGCTGAGACATGGAGGACCACCATATCCTGCAGGACACAGGAGGCTATCATCAATGTAATATTATTATGCCTCCGAAGGATTTTTTCAATACAAAGGCCGTCAACAATGGAAAGTTCTGTCAAGACACGCTGCAGTAACAATTCGAAGAGATTATCCGCCAAAGACGATGGACGTGGATAAAACACACACTAAGTAATCTCACAGCCAGTATAAAAAAAAACGAACACGTCTCAACTGGAACCCACTTAGTATTAGGAAAAGATGCAGACCAAAAAAAAACAACAACTTTAGGACGAGAACTGGAAGTAGACTCCAACGAGATGAGACAGAACTGGAGACAGACGGAGAGACTTGCCCAGAACTGGGATGGCTATAGATGTTTTGCTTGTGACCTTTGCCCAAGGGAAACAGGCAATGATGATTAGAAAATGGAAAGATTTTTTTTATTCTTTATAAATGTTAAGACTTTTATAATAAATTTTATATATATATATTTTTCGATATGTCTAGAAAGTCATTTAAAGTTTTGTATTGATATTTAATTCTGGTGAAGAAATTATTAGCGCAGAATTTTAGTCTATATACATGTTTTATTATGACAGCAATATATTTTCTCGTAGTCTCTACGACTTTTTAGAACGCATCTCTCTTTTGTATTCTGAAAACTTTGCGGAAAATCCGTTCTAGTACTTTCTGGCAAAAATCTATAAAAGGCACGAATTTTTGTAGTTGAGTGATTGTTGTTTGTTGTTTGTTTTTTTGTTGTTTGTTGTTTGTTGTTTGTAGGTTTTTGTGCTATGCGATAAACAATCAACTTATTTTTGACCAGTTAAATGTTATTATTGTGCAAATGCTCAAGCATTAAAATTCTTCTTTAAACATTCATCGAGTGGCTTGAGTGTATTATTTCATAGTTAACAAGATCCTAGACAGATGACAGACGACCCGGATTTATAACAATATCCTCCACGAAAACTTTACAACTGTCATAAATTAGCCCTCGGTCTTGTATACAGGGGTTTTAAAAAACAATTTTTTAAACTAACATACACAATGAATAGCCCACTTTTGTTATATTTGTTTCAGCTCATAGATGTTCACTGCCTTTAGTCAGCGGTTCATGTTTCGCTTATATGCCGATGTACGGCTTTGACACCTCCATACACAAGTGTAGACAATTCATCTATGGTGGCTGCGATGGAAATGCAAATAGGTTTGACACGTTGAAGGAATGTCAAGGGAGATGTGAGGGACATTAGTGACGCCGCAGTGTCAAGCCAACGTTGTGTCCATTTAGAAAATGTTGCATCGTAATTTTTAAATGTGCTTCTTTTTCTAGGACTTTTAAAAGTAATAATTAAATACTTATTTTCAAAACGTTAAATCTAATTAAACAACTCATTAAAACAAAGTGTATTTGTTGTTAATATTTTAAAATTTATAATTGTTTTACATTGTTATTCCGCCTATGCCCTACCAGCCCACAAAAACAGACTGAAACAACAAAAAAATGCGAAGTTAATAGTTAGATGCAATGAATTGAAGATTTTCTTACAGCTAGAGAACAAAACAGAGATAATTAATGGCACTAAATCATCACCAATAACTGTAAACTCGGGAACTTTTCTAGAACCCCAACTTATTCTAATAGATATTAATGACTTCCTCAATTGCATCAACACATGAACATAGTAAGATTGTTTTCTGATGATTGTATAATTTATAGAATAACATAGACAGAAAATAATAATGAACTCCTTTAAAAAGTCACAGATGAATACAAAAATGGGAATCGAACTTGAGTATGTCTATGTCTTTTCACACAGAAACATGTCAACTGATAAAATATCAAAGAAAAAGAAACAAATAAATTCAAACTAAGCTTACTTCATTCATGGCAAAGAACTAACTCAAACTAACAATGCAAATTACTTAAAAGTAATGATAAATGATAAGTTATCTTGGAATTCTCATTTTGATGAAGTAAGTAAAAAATCTTACAAAACATTAGGCTTCATAAAAAGGAACTTTTACAAATGTAATAAAAATATAAAACTAAAATGCTATCTAACATTAGTTAGAGCTATATTAGAGTATGCATCATCTGTATGAGACCCATCAACTAAAGAACACATTTAAAAAAAAAGATAACTAATTCATACAAGTGCTGCAGGGTTCATTACTAGCGAATATTCACAACTGACAATAATTAAATCACTAAATCTAGATACACTAGAGGACAGAAGAGCAAAGACTAAAGTAGGCCTAATAATAATACGTAAAGCATTAAACTCTAATTAATTTACAAATACAACACAATAACAACCTCTTGCAAAGTTCAGATATACATAAGGACAGAAGAACTTTTTAAAATCCCTTTTCCAAGAACAAATGCATATAAATACTCTTTCTTCCCGAGTAGCATTCGGGCATGGAATGGGTTACCTTAACGAACAGGAAAACCAGAAGTTTAACAATATTTAAAAACATTAATAAAAATAATAGACCAGACTCGAACCACAGATGAACGTCCGACGCAATAATCTTCTTTTGTGCCTCCATCGGCAAAACTTTTTTTTTTTTAAATTAAAACTATTTTATAATGTTATTGTCGTTTCGTTTTTATGAGCGCTTAGCATGCTTGCATTAGCATGGAGTGAGGCACTATATAAATTACCAATTAATTAATTAACACACTGATTGGATTTTGAGAAATTATGCTTGTATGGATCAGTATAATTACTTGTGAAAGTGTAGGTCTGTGAGTAATATTATAAAAGTTATAAAAGTTAGTCATATTTTATGACTTAGCACAATGCTTAAAATTCTAAACCATTCCACAGTTTGCATAATATTGTATGATTGCTAAAGAATTATGTTCATGACTTGTGTACCACTATATAAGTGAGGTTGGAATGATTGCTTTAAAAATGATACAGGCATACATGATAACAATGTATGTTGCCTTTGATAACCATAACATTGTATTTCTTGTACATTTGCTTGAGCACTTACTCAATGTAAAAAGAAAGATAAAACTTTGTTGCTATTGAAATAAAAGACTAGAGTTTCCATTTCAATGCACTGAGGCAATCAAGGAAGCAGAATTTGAAGTTGGTGCACAAGGTCATAATTATTATATAGACATTAAATTGGACTATTATTTTTATTTTTTTACAGCCTTATTTTAAAGTTAATTAAATCTTTCAGCTCAGAGGCATATAAACACAACAACAAAAAATGTCAACTTCTAAGTCAAATGTAATTATTGAACACAAAAATCATATAGCCTATATGAAAAAATAATAAAAAAGTGACAATATTACCTACAATTTATTTACTATTAGCAATTACAGTAGTAACTTTTTTTATTAACTTTTTTTGTCTTGCCAGAACTCTGTTTTAAAAACCGCTTGTACTTATCCCCATTAAATATAGATTCGGGAACACCATCCTTGTAATCTCCACGGCAAACCGAGCGCGTTGATCCTAGACCACAGTTATAGACGGAAGCATAAATCTAGATTTTAAAATGTCTCGAAAAAGACAACACATACACTCGGCTCTTTTGTCCCGGGTGTAACGTAAAAGGAGCGGGCCAAAGAGGAGGGCACACAGTGAGCCTGTTCGAGGCATGCCACATGTTTTGTTCCCTCTGGCAAATGTATTGCATTGTTTCTCCACTGCGGAATTCGCCCACTTGGATCATTAACGAGGCGACATAGCTCGTGTATCTTTACTGTCGACCGGTAGCACACATAATAGACTAAAAAGCCTGGCCATCCACGCACCGGGCTTGGCGAGACTGGTTGCTGCGCACATTTCTTCCTCCCCTCCCAGTAGATAGATGAACATACAATTTAAAAGTTTTATAGACAATTTTAGAAAGTTTAAAGTCAAAGCTAGGACTCTTATGATTCAACTGGTTAGTCTACTAAATTTAATAGATACTAACTAGCTACTAAGGTATTATAACAAATACTAGTCTAACTAACAGGAAATACACATTTCAAACTTCAAAAATAACAAAACAATTAATACTTTTTTGTGCTCTTGTCTGATGAAAGATAAAAGGGAAAAAGCATTAAGCGAATTGTTAAACCAGGATTATAAGGATATCACACATCAACTTCTGTTCGTACCAATAGAAATCATTGATCTCTCTATATGTCACAACATGTCACAAACACGTCGAGACTAAGCTTTTATAGAGATATATATTAAAATACATATGAGAAACGTATTACACATGTAACAAACATTTGATCAGACCAATTCCTTGAGAACTGAGAGAAATACATTTGATAAACATTGACATATCAGAAAATGTCTAGAAAGTTTATTTCGCTCTTTGTTGTGTTTCTTTTCTTGCAGTTTTCGGAACAGGGAAAATGTAAATATATTTTCTTCACAATTGTTTTTTTTATCTACTAATTTAGTTTATAAAACTTTTCATTAGTTCAATAATCGTGTAAGACTATCTATAAATATCACTGATCTATAAAACAAATGGATTGCGCATTGCCTTCTTAATAAACTGACAAGTCTTAATGAGGCGTGAACTTTTCAAATGGAAGAGGTCATGTGCTTTCGGTTCTTTTTTTATATTGTTTATTATTTTAGGCATTTCCGTAAACAAAAAAAGCATGCTTTTGCTGGTGTTTGACAATTGATTTCAACCTCGACAGCCAGTTCTAATCCTTTGGAAATATACAAACGTTACAATATTAGTTATGAGGAATCCGTTTTAACATCAAAAGTGAGTAGGTGATAATTAATAATCAAAGTGTTAGTTGCGTAAATTTAAATTTAGATTTGTTTATAAAAATAAATTAGTCATGAGTTGCGTCCTTGGTTATTAAAAAAACACAATTTGTAGATTCATAAAAATATAAAACGAAAATTATTTTGCATCAAGCAATACGTTTGAGGTTATAAATAGGTGATTCTTCATGCTAGACATTCACATTACATCGTTTTCTTTTGGCAACATCTTTTGGAAATGAAATAACATTTAATCTCTTACATCTTTTGGCACAACCAGTAACGTAGCACACAGACATGCTTTTTAAATTAAATTATCGAATAAGACCGGAAATGATTTTGTTGTCGAACTTTTATGCATGCATAATCATTAAGACTTGTCAATTGGTTTGAGCAAAGTGAAGAAAAGCACTAATCTATTGACAAGTCTTAATGAGGCGTGAACTTTTGAACCCATATGTTCGTGAACTTCCTGTTCCATTTTTAAACTAATAAACAAAACAAACATGCTTTTGCTGGTGTTTGACAATTGATTTCAACCTCGACGGCCAGTTCTAGTCTTTTAGAATTATACAAAGGATACAGTATTAGTTATGAGGAATCCCTTTTTAACATCAAAAGTGAGTAGGCGATAACTAATACTCAAGTGTTAGTCGCGTGAAGTTAAATATTTGTTTACAAAATAAATTAGTCAAGAGTTGCGTTTTCTTGGTTATTGAAAAACAAAATTCGTAGATTCATAAAAACGAATAACAAACATTTCTTTGCATTTAGCAATAAATTTGATATTTTAAAAAGGTGATTTTTCACTTCTGACTTTCACAATACATTGTTTTGTTTTGTAAACATCTTTTGGAAATGAAATACATTTTAATCCCCAACAAATTTGAGTACAACCAGTAAAGTAGCACACAGACATGTTTCGAAACAAATGATTGAATTCGACCGGAAATGTTTTTTATTTGTCGACCTTTTATGCATGCATACACGTTAAGACTTGTCAATAAAGGAAAGGAAAAACTAAAAATGTCCACTGCACTTACCGATATAAACAAAATTGTGTCTAAAACTTACAGTGCCACTGATCTATAAATAGATCGGAACGGAATCTATGTTGCTGCCATTTTACACAATATGCAAATGGATTGTTGCTGTCAAGCTTCTGACTTTTTATTAATAATATAAAACTAACAATAATACGATCAAAAGAAAACAAATACCAAACAATAAAAAAAGTTAATAATAAAAAAAGTACACAGCAATATTTCGCAGTACGGAAAAACCCGGTCCCGAACACTCACTAAATTTGAAAGCATTTCAAAGGGACATCATTTGGAAACTGCGCCCATTGTATAAACTTAAAATACGGTGATTAGTAATAGGTCTAAGTTTATTTCAAAAAATAAATTAAAGAATTAAGCAATATTATTGAAAAAATAAAACTTTATTTTGGAGGCCGTTTCCAATTGGTACATTTAACTTTTAACCCGATTAGTCAAGCGGCTTAGGAGACTATAGAGCAGAAACAAACATCTAAATAAATAAACAAACTCACGGTAATTATATATATTGATCAGTGACAGTATAAACAAAATGGCGGAAATTTCCTCAAGAATGTTTACTTCCGAGCCCAATCCATTCTTTTTAGAGATCAGTGATAAATATATATACAAATTAATTATCATTGGGCCGTATTGCTGCTGAAAGTTAACACCCTTGCCCCTTTTACAAGTCAGTCATATAAGATTGACTTGTATAAGGGGCAAGGTTTTAACTCTCAGCAGTAATACGGCCCATTGCCAAATAATAGGTACTTCGATAAAACCCACTTCCGCCATTTTTTTTGTTTACCAAAAATCATAAAAATTTGAATCACAAATTTTTTGGACCTAAAATCACCTAGTCTGTAAGATTTTGTATTTCAGGGTTTTCTACAACATTTTAGCCCAGAAAAGTGCTTTATTTTTGTTTGTGACATTTTGAACATTATTAATATTATTTTTACTTCACTTGGAACTACTTTAGATTTATCGAAAAAAAAATCGGTAAGTTGGCGAATTTGTCACTTTTTTATTAGAATGTGTAACTTTTTTATTATTAAGAGCAACAAAATTTAATTAAGATATTCGTTTTCATCATGAAAAAATACATCAAAATGTGCATTTTCATAAAAATCCGTCGATTCAGAAGTTTCTTTTTTTCTTTCCAAAGTTTATAGATAACATATAGCAAAAAATGATTTCGGTTAAAATTTTGATAGCCATATTTATCGCACCATAATTTAATTATAATTTTTTGATTTAGTATGTATACATATATTAGCTGACGTCAATTTGAATATTTTTTCTTGGTTCAGATTTTAGATAATAATATTTTAAACTTTGATGATAAAATCTATTTTTAGCAAGTTGCACGCTTTTGTTTTTAGGTCATATCTATTTTTAGAACAATTTACAAAAAAACACGTGGTATTTTTTAAAAAGTAGGATTACATTTTACAATATAAATAAACTGAAAAATACAACAAACCAGCATAATCCATGTTATTTTTGACTCAGTATTGTATATGTCTATTAGAAAAGCCATGGTTAGGCCTAGTAATATAGGGCACAGGTTTATGGGCTATGGCTATACCTAGAGAACTATGACTAGGCCTAAACTTTAGCAATACTGTAGTCTATACTCTGTACCATAGGCCTATATAAAAAAATAGCCAATCGCGTATTTAGGCATATTCCACATGTTCCATGGGGCATGGGTAGGGATGTGACAATTACCGATTTTCGCCGGCGCTAGCGAGTCGTAAAGCCAACTGCCGGGATTTTTCGGACTTCGCGACAATGATAGTAATTGATAAATATTTGCATTTAGTACCTATAAAACGATCGTTTTCACACCCGGGACTTTTATTGTTGATGCATCCATCAAGATATTTTATTCTTTTATTGTTGATTAAAACTCGAAAATATACTTGTTTTTTCTAAGGAAAAAATAGCCTTATTTTGAAAGCCTACTACGCTAAAACGAAAGGACCTACGAATTTTTTGAAAACGCTAGGTGTTAGATTGATATCTCTTCTTTATTTCTGCCAAATTTCATCAAAATCTATCAGGTCGCACTATGTTTTTACTCTTCCCCTAGCGTGTGGGGGTCTTTTTAATAAGTGTGCCTAGCAGACATTAAACACCCGCCATTCTTTTTTAGGGAAGGGGGAGGGGCACATGACCTATTTCTAAAGCACTGATTGGCCCAAAAGCTATTCCTTACATCGTTTATTGGTGTTTTAACAGTGCAATAGCTATAATCATTAGTCATTAGGCCTACACTGTAGGCTACAGCCTATTCTAAGTAGTTTATCCTTTCAGTCTTTTTTATGATGCATAGGATAGGGATAACAATAATTGTAGGCCTATTTGTTTTAAAGAGCATTTTATTGAAATTATTTAGAAACATGTAATAAAAATAAGAATACTAGGCTAGGTTGATGGCTTTAGTATTAGGGCCTTGTCTAAAATGATTTAAAATCGTTTTTTTTTTGTTTTACAACCTTTTTAAGTTTTATTTACAGCCTAAGTGTCACACAAACAGAAATTTGGCAAAGAACTTAGTGTGCTAAGGAAAAGATATAGCCTATTAACTTAGAAGGAATATTTTAAGACATATAGGCATTAGGCCCTATTATAGGCTAGTATAATTACAATGCCAATGCATCATTATCATTACCAAACTTCCAAATATTTTTAAGCCTTTGGTAAGCCTATGCTAATTTACCTAATCCTGAATCTGGGTAATTACTAACAATGTCTTAAACTTAAATAAGTTGACTCATTTACTTTCAAATTTTGTTTTCAATTATGCCATGTGGTCAGTGGCATATATTTTGATTTAAAATTAAACAACAAAGGCTGTTAAAACTAAATTTACTGACAGTGACAGCACAGATTAGTGCATAAATAAAAAAAATGTGTTACTTCCATAGTTGAATTCTCTATCTAGATGCAGAATTGCAGAATATAATATTTCACCAACCACCTTATCTTTAAATTTAGAATTACTAACCTCAAATTATTAAATTTCAAGTTGTAGTAATTCCTTTTTTTTTCATTTAAAAAACGCAATAATATAAAACCGACATTACATGAGAATGGAGAAAATGAACATTACATTAAACAACTTATAAGACTGTAAAAGATATATTTAAAAACAAGTGTAAAAAAACATACAACACTTACTCTTTTATAATTTTTTATTTATTGTTGTAAATATCACTTAGAATAAAATAAACATAAATACGTTATAATAAAAAAACAAATTTTATTGAATAAATTCATCATTTTGCTGAGCATTTCCGTATTAATTGATTTGATCATGGCTTTCCCATGATTGTAAGTCAATAGATATTATCAAAATGTACATAGGCCTACCTTTTGATGTCAGTAATTTAAGTATTCCAAACTAATTTAATCCAAAGGGTAATTTTAAGTGATGCTGCGGTTACAAGTTTCTATGGCATGACCATGACACATGAGGGTATTCTGTGGCCAGCACAATGCACAGCTGACTTATTTATCCCCAACTACTGTCTGTCTACCCATCAAAGCTGGGTATATATAGACTCAAGAAACACTTAGGACCCTGGAACTAATCCTAGCCTTCACCGGGAATTGAACCCAGGACCTTTGGTACCAAAGCGGAGTGTATCACCCCCACGCACACACTGCCTGATGAAATTTAAACAATTGTTTAAGTCCATCTTTATAGTACTTAATGAGACCTTTCCAATGGTGGTTAAATCAAGGCTCTATGGCAAGAAAAAAAAAAGTTATGAATTTTTGTGTGAATTGTTAGCGACGATTAACCCAATTTTCCAGCATAATTTTTCTTCCCCATTAATGATGCTTTACAATTTTTATTGTTTTTGTAGTGTAGCCTTATAGTACTTATCAAGACCTTTCCAATGGTGGGTAAATCATGATTCTAGGTTAAGAAATGGCAAAGTTATGCAATTTTTTTACAAAGATTTTCAAAATTGTGGCACACTTTTCCCTATATACTCCATGTAAAAAAAAATGACCACTAAAAAATTTGTAACTTTTTTACTATTTGTCATAGAGAGATGTTTTATATACCATTGGAAAGCTCATACCATCAGCTTTAAGATGCTGCTTTTACAAATGAATTATTTTAATTTTTAAAAAAGTTGTCACATCCCTAGCATGGGAACAGGGGCCCCCACACATCCCAAAAAGAATTTTTATTTAATATGTAAAATAAAATTCATTTATCCCTTACACTTTTAAGCTCTTTAATCCAACCAAGCTAAGCGCTACCGGGTACATAAAATGCATTTATATATTTTACAGAATTTAACATTAGTCAATTAACCGCAATTTTCTGAGGTAGGCCCTATCATGGAATGCAGGGGCGATGCCACGAGGGCCCCCCCACATAAATTTTAGAACAGGGCCCCCACATAGATGTGTGAACATGGGCGCCTACAATCCTAATTACGGCCCTGTATATAGCCAGGAAAAAGGTCATAGTCATGACTAGGCCTAGTCATTTTATAGTTATAGTCTTATAGCATTGCATATGTCATACATAGGCATAGCCTAGGGCTATAGGCCTATAGGGAGGCGATGATAAGGCGTAGTTTTGTACAATATTAGCATTATAATAGGACTGTAATAACTGTAACTATCTATAAGTAGGCTAGGCCTATAGGGTATAGTGTAGTAGGCTAGGCCTATAGGGTATAGTGTAGTAGGCTAGGCCTATAGGGTATAGTGTAGTAGGCTAGGCCTATAGGGTATAGTATAGTAGGCTAGGCCTATAGTTATAGGGTATAGTATAGGCCTATACTGCTATAGTCTATATATAGAGCCAATAATTAAACAATAGTGTATATGGATATGGTCATGAATAAGCCTAGCATATAATATAGTCACTAGTACTACTAGTAGGCAGATAAATAGGACATAATATGTCTAAAGGTCTATTAAAATATCTAGGCTCTAGAACTTATAGGCCAATTATTTTCGTAATAAAGTAAATGGTCTTATACTATAGTGACAATGTAATTAATTAGTATTTTTAGATTTTTTTTACACAGGAATGCAAAAATATTATTGCAAGGGCCATATGCCCATATCATATTATAAATTATTAACAATTACTTAAAGATATTTTAAAAAAAATATTTAAAATGCAATACAAAAAATAATTTCTTTTCTTTTTCATCTTTTCATATGGATCTAGCATTCAAGTTGAACATATAGAAATGAAAAGGGAATGGAAAAAACAATTTTAATATAAAAAGTTAAAAAAGACCTGTCTCACTATGTTGTTTTTTTCAAGATAGTCAAAAAAATTAAATCACATGGTCCCTGTGACAAAAATGACTAAGAAATAAGGATTATTATAACCTATAAATATGTAATCACATATAATGAAAATTTGATAAGACATGAATTGTTTATTGTCCATGTGGAAAAAAAATAAGATGAGCTCTGCCCATTACTTTAATAAAATAATGGACATTCTAAGAATGTTGTATTGATATTTCATAAAATACATTAAAAAAATTGTGGAAAAGTAATTATTTAATAGTCAAATTGCATGCTGTTTTCAGTATAGGGAACATAACATCAAAGTTTTTAATATAATAAGTTTTTTTTTAAAAAGAATAGGCCTACTCTTCCAATGAAACACATTGTTAAAAATATTTTACATTGCACAAATGTATCATTGTTCATGACACTTATGGCACACTGTTATGTGGTTCTGCTTATGGTAAAAGCATATTTTTGAACTTCATGCCAAAATAAATATTAAAAAGAGGGGGTCTGGGAGAGCTAATCTTTTAAATGCTTACGGCTTCTGGTGCACTAATTAATCCATCCATGCCTAAATAAAAGTGTATTATAATTTCAATTTTGGGAGAATTATTATGAATATAAAGTAAACTGATAGATAAATAAAAATGGTTAATTTTATATTGAAATAATGATGCACGGTGGCCTAGCTGCAGCGCATTCGACTGGCGATCCGACTGTTCTGGGTACAAATCATGGTGCGGGCTAGGATTTTTACCTGGACTTATAAGGGTGCCCCTGAGTCTACCCAGCTCTGATGGGTACCTGACACTAGTTGAGGTAAAGTAATGGCGGATGGGCATTGTGCCCTGGTCACAGAAACTGGTGAACGCTGCTTCACCAG
The DNA here is from genome assembly GCA_949126835.1 of Anisus vortex. NCBI lineage: Eukaryota > Metazoa > Mollusca > Gastropoda > Planorbidae > Anisus > Anisus vortex. The sequence goes on along the minus strand of OX421500.1, from coordinate 39,845,380 downwards.
TCCTATGATCTGTTTGGTCCGATTGGTACTTTACTTACTTTATTTTACTATCCTTTTTAGGCCTAAAACTAGTTAACTTAAGATTTAAAGCATTTTAAATAGAAACTAGTTTATTATATTTTTTTAATATAATTTATAATCTCGGAAAAACAAACATTAAAAACCTTAAAATCTGTCTACCATGTCTTTTTATTCCTTTTTTTTTTCATTTTTAAACTAAAAATTATGTTGACATAATTTTTGCCTTTAACAAAATCAGGAAGTAATACACAAATATATTGCCATACATGGGCAAGTATAGAAATGTTGATAATTTTTAAAAATAAGGGGGGGGGGGGCGGTTTAAAATAAACATTTAATTCAATTATAAAACCTTTGCAAATTTAATTTTTTTTTTACTGCTAAGAAAATCCTTTTTTTTTTCAAAATGAGGGCCCAACCACCTCCCCTTTGACAGTGGCTCCCCCCAAATAGTTTTTTCAAAATGGGGGCCCAACACCCCCTCCTTTTTCACAGTGGCTTCCCACCCCCTTCGCACACACAAACTCACACTGTGCTTAGACTTGGGATGATGTTAGAATATTTGAGGAGTGGGTTTGACATGTCATGTTACAAACATTATTTAAATACATTTTACCCAAATATAGGGAAAAAATGTAAATATTCTTTTAAAAAATATATTTTCAATACCATTACAAGTCTCTCACCCCCCTCTCCCCCATGTGGCTACGCCCCTTGTCTAGAAAAGTATTTGTATACGGTACAGTTGGGGATCGGGGGTGAAGAGGCTTTCTGATGGGTAAAAAACCTCAGATCTATGTTTATTTTATATATAGGTCAGTGAGGTGAACTTGTGTTTAATAGTAAAATACTAAATTCTGGAGAATACGAGGATCTGGGCCCCCTCCCCGATCGACACCTATGTAAATAGCTATTTTAAAATAAAAATAATATATAGTAGAATAAGTGTTTCAAATTTCATACATTTATCTTTTACGGTTTTTAAGTTATAGCAATTTAAACAGCTCAAATCATGTTTTTGCGTCACACTTTTTTTTTATATTTAGATGGGTCAAATAGGCTTAATTTTCGGACACTTAAAAAATTAATAACTTCCTTAATATTTCACGTAGAAACAAAAATGAGGTGTCATTGGAAAGCCTATACCAAACTACATTTAACTAAATAGGTTTTGTTTCAATTTTATTAATTAGAAAAATTTTGAAAATTTTATCGAAGTACCTAAATAAAGTATTTCATAGTCTAGTAAAAGAGTAAAAGTAAAGAAGTTAAAATTAAAAGGTTGAATTACTTTGAAAATAAAGTTTCAAAATATATTCGTAGCAGTAGCAATTAAATGCGAATGTCAATATTACTTTTTTTGTATAGCACTAGGTGACTAGATCAAGATCTATAGAAATTAAGAATGTTATAGGCCTAGTATTAGTATTTCAACTAATTCTTCCAAAATGCTATTTGTTACCTTTACTACAAAGGAGCTGACCTATTTTTGCACACCTGTTTTTTTACATCACTGAACTACATATAATATTAAAATCATTGAGTTTCATACGATGGAGTTGTAATTACCGGTCACAATTTAAGAAACAAATTTAAAAAAGCTTTTTGAATACCTTAAAAAAGTAAATTAGGCCTGAATTTGCTCAATTTTTTCACTGGCAAGGTGGGCATTTCGGCCCGGCAACTGAATTATGTAGGCTATAGAATAACGTCTGTAACGGCCTAAAGATCTCGACTAGGCATAGATAGGCCTATAGTCTATAGGCTACTATAACGTAACGAAGGTCCCACTTTCGAATCCTTGTGAAAGGATTTGTTATCGGGTCTGGAGGGTGTCAATGAGTCTGCCCAGCCAAACGGGCACCTTCAGGGCCATATTTAGAATTGTGGGGGGCCCTGTTCCAAAATTTATGTGGTGGCCCCTCGTGGCCTCGCCCCTGCCTTTCCGACATTTGTGTACAATATTGCGGATACTGAATGATAACCAAGCTCACTTCCCTTGTCTTGATTAAACATTGACACTAAGTGCGTTACGAACAGCTAATTCTTCAATGATGTCATTAAAGTCCAATTCACGCAAGGTGTCTGATTCAATGCTGAGCAGACATTTTCTACTGAGTCATGGTTGTTTGCAACCTGTTCTCTTATCAACTTCAAGATCTTTGTCATACATTTTTAAACGTTTTGCAGCTGCATGTTGAATTTCATCAGCTGACATCCCGGTATTGTTAAGTTGACCAAAGAATCAAATCGTTTACAAACATTAATATATGCATTGATACGCTGGTCAAGTGAGTGACTCAACTGATCTATAACTGGAAGAAAACTGTCCTCACGGAACTTGTCTCTTGGTGATAACTCTGCTTCTTGTGCATGTCTATTGTCCAGTGGTCGACGTCTCTGGTATTCATTCCCAGACTTCGCTTTTCCTTGAGCTTCGTAGCATTTTTTGCACATGCTGTGTTAAGCACTCAAAGAGGTCACTTACACTTCACTACTCAGAAATGTCTAAATATATGTAGGCCTATCTGCCATTATAAATTAGCGAAGACAAGGCGCTCATTAGTAGACACAGACTAAATGCATTTCATTAAAATAGTTTTTATGCACACCTGCTATAATTAAACATAAATATAATTTATTCTAAAACAAAATTTGTTTTTATTAATTTAGTAAATATAAGAGACTTTTTAATAGCATTAGGCTATATTATGGAATTGTTGTAATTATAAGGCTAATGTTAAAAAGATAGGCCTAAACTCTTTAAGGAAATGTTTATTTACAACTGTTTACGTAAATTAATTGTATCTCTCTAACTAAATCTTGTAATGAATACCATAATGCTGGAATTATAAAAAGAAATAATAATTAGTCATTAATATTTGTTATATTACAAAATATAACTTGTTTGTGGTATCATTATTGAATCAAATTTAGAAACTTTATTTTAATTAAAGGGAGATAATTAACCCGTGTAATTAGCGCTAATATTTCTAATATTATGTTTCTTATTTTTCTTTTTATAGCCTAAAAAACGAATTGGCCTACAACTTAAATTTTTATTATGACCAAACTGTAAAAAGTAGTTGAAAATTATATAGATTCTAAATATTATGTGACAAAAAAATCAATGCACATTTCTAAAACATTACATTAACTACCCTGTTTGTATGATTACTACGTATCAATTCTACTTACTGACAGCGGTATAACAAAATCTACAGGATTAACTAATTTTACAACATCTCAGTTATAACTGAGAAAACATAATATATAGTATATAGTATATAGTCCTTAGATCCTTATCTTGTTACCCAAATGATAATGCTTACTAAATAATTACTATAAATATGTGAAAGTTGAGTAATCCTTCTTCCCGAGAGGCATTCGGGCATGGAATGGGTTGCCTGAACAAACCAGGAAAATTAGTAACTTAACATCATTTAAAACATTAATAAAAATGCAAGACTAGACTCGGACCATGGATGAGCGTAGGACGCAGAAATCTTCTTTATAGAAGGAGCGTCTGTAATGTATAAGAAAAGATAAAATATTGTATTTGGTATAAATGCAAATAAAAAGGTTGATAATCACAAACGCTGTAATTTTTTTTTTTCAAATATTAAAACGCTTTAACGACTTTCTCAAGAAATTTCCTTTGCTTTTCGACTTGGTCTTGCTACAGGCTACAGAGTTACATTTATTGTCTTTTAAAAAGTAATAAAACAAGTATAATAGAGCAGGTTGACCTTTAGGCTGTTGGCACGCTGAAGGATTTAGAAATCCTAGTTTGGCACACCAGCCAAAGGTTGCCGAACCCTGCTATAGGGGACCGAAAAAGCAATTTTATGAGGACCGTAAAGGTATTAATCTCCTAAGATTAATTTCCTAAGATTAATTTCCAAAGATTAATTTCCTAAGATTAATTTCCTAAGATTAATTTCCTAAGATTAATTTCCTAAGATTAATTTCCAGAAATATAATATTAATAATATGTCTACACATAACTTCTACAAATGTAATAAGAACATAAAACTAAAATGCTATCTCACATTAGTTAAAAGCCTATACTAGAATAAGCATCTTCTGTATGGGACTCATCAATTAAAGAGAACATTAACACAATTAGAACACATTCAGAAAAGAACTGCAAGGCTCATTACTGGCGAATATTCACAACTGACAAGAGTAACACCAATAGTTAAATTACTAAACTTAGAAACACTAGAGGACATAGATTTAAGTGTAAAGAGTAAAGTTGTAATAATACACAACGCATTGAATTCTAATTTAGAAATACAACACAAAAACAATATGGTACAATACTCAGATAAACAGGACAAAAAACAACACTTTCCTTAGATCTTATAAGTATACAGACGTTCTTTCTAGATAGAAGATAATTACGTTCACTAGGCCCAAAACTACTGCAGGGCGGCAGGGATCGGTCGGGCATGGAATGGGTTGCCTGAAATAACCAGGAAAACCAGTAACTTAACACCATTTAAAACACTAATAGAAATGCAAGACTAAACTCAAACCGCTGATGTGAGTAGTGTGTAATATGCTTCTTTATGGAAGGAGCTCATGCAATGTATAAGACAAGATAATAATATAAACACTAGATTGTAACGACTGTTAATGTTGGTCAGTAGACCGTGACAGGTCATTGCGACTAGGACTGTATTGGGCAAAGTCGTTTGACCAGTTTTTTACGAACACGGGTAATGAGAAGGGTAGAAAAACAAGAGCGAGCGTGTAACATCGAGAAAAGATCGAGGATTTGAGATATATATTTTGATGATGTTCGCGAGAATATGTTTTTGGCTGTATAGTTATAAGGACACTGTCTTGAAGTGATTTTTGGAACTATGGCATTATTGTTGAAAATTTACTTAATGGTTTAAGAACTATTTTTGTGTGTATCGTGAATAAAATATGTAGGCCTATGTCTAAAAATTGGAGTTGTATTCTGTGTATGAAGTGAAACATATGAATAATGAAGTGCTTGAAATTTACTTGTCCTTCTTCTTCTGAAAGTTTGTTTTGAGGGGGGAAAAAACACATTACCGGCATACAATGTAGGCCTATTCTGTTCAATATGTTGATGATGATTACATTTAATATTTTCGGTTCTGTTTAAAATTTACTTTTACAGCTTCCATAAGGAGAAATCACTCTTCAACTGTGTTGATTTAATCACCAGAACAACTAAAATAATATTTTGGACAAAATAAACAGATTCGTTTAGGTTCATGATATCAGATCAGGGAACGTTCCTATTGCCAAATGTTCTGGATTTCCAACGTTGTTTTAGCAAAAATTCACCAAACATTACAGGGGGCTGGAATAACAGTAAAGCGAAATAAGCATGTAGGCCTACTTGGGACGGTCCTCTATAATAAGGTTTTCTCCATACACGGAATTATTAGATTATAAAGTATCTAGCCTCATAACTATGTAAATGAGATCTTCATTGGAGCATAAAGTATGATGAAGAAACGAAATAGTCGCTTCATATGAAATTATTTAACTTATTACAAGCCTAGATTCCCGAAAATGAAGGCCAACGCACTATAGATGCGTTTTCATTTTTTTTTCAAATCCATGATCAAGACGAACTTGAAAAGCCAGCTAAGTAAAATATTATTAAAAAGTATGATGTTGCAAGACTAATACATCGATCTAATACCACTAGCAAATAAAAAGTCAATATAGAAAGAACTAATACTTCTAATATATGGAAAATTAACAATTTCTTTATTGCACAAATTTATACACTAGTAGGCCCTATCCTAGATGTACATTACGAAGTATGCTAAAAAAAAAAGCTTTAATAAAGAAGTCTGACTAAATCAATGGCAACAAAGAACAAAATGTCCAATAAGGCAGTAGGTGACGTTTTAGGTGTCTCCGTCTTCGTGCGTCCATTTTGGCGCCCGTTGTCTTGGCGCTGGATAATTTGGCACAGGATATTTTGATATCTAGTAAGTAATGGACAAATTATTTTGCTTCGCGAGAATAGTTCCAAGAAATGAGTCTGCCCAACAAGAAAGACCACATTTAAATTTATTCTCCGGCAGAGAATGATGTACCATAATAATTGAGTGTCCACACAGGTACCTAAACAGAAAAAAATAGAAAACACCCCGAACTGCAGACATTACCCTCAATCAAATGAAAACAGTAGGATATATCATCTCTCTCTATATATATCTATCTAACTATCTATCCATCTATCTATCTATCTATCTATCTATCTATCTATCTATCTATCTATCTATCTATCTATCTATCTATCTATCTATCTATCTTTCTATCTATCTATCTATCTATCTATCTATCTATCTATCTATCTATCTATCTATCTATGTATCTATCTATCTATCTATCTATGTATGTATCTATCTATCTATCTATCTATCTATCTATCTATCTATCTATCTATCTATCCATCTATCTATCCATCTCTCTCTCTCTCTCTCTCTCTCTCTCTCTCTCTATCTATATATATGTATATATATATATATATATATATATATATATATATATATAGGGGTGCTCTCTCTATATATATATTTATTATATACAGTATATCATCAGTATATCATCAGCTCTGTCATCAGTTTTAAAAAGAACTTGAAAACACATTATTTTAAAATTTACCTTCGTAAAATTTTTTAGACCTATCCTCTTTTACTTTTAGATTAAGTCAGTTAATGCTACATTTTTGTGCTTTGTCCTATGTTTGTAAAGTTTTGGGATTATTAATTAGCTTTAGCGTCTAGTCTATATCCTTTTAAGCCTAGAGCATTATATCCGTGTTCTCGCTTGTTTGTTGTTCAATGTTACATGCTCTGTTAGGTAAATAGGCCTACTTCTTAATAATCCTTTTAATATAAACTATAAATACCATGGTTTTTAAAGCTATCTTAGATTGTTTGGTAAATAATGTCTCAACAAATTTAGAACCACTGAAGTCAAACCAAAATTTAATAAAAAATGTGCTATAGGCCTATTTAGAGTCTATTACACAGCAGATACAAAGTGGTTTGTAGCCTACAATTAGAAAACATTCAAGCTATCATGGGTCCAGGATTTCAAGTTTGCTTTCTATGTGTTTTGTTTTTAGCTGGAACATTGTCTCAAGAAGGTATAGTCTACTTACCGAAATCATTTAAATAGTAGGCCTATTTGGTTGTTGTTGTTTTTATATCGACAATATAAATCTTTATAAATACAAATAAAGTATTATAGGTAAACATATTTTCTGTGTGCATGTTTAAGAAATAAACTTGATGTCTGATACATAGCCTACTCTCTTTTCCTTAGCCTATAACCATTGTATAATTTTGTAGAGTATAATGTAGAAGGCTATATGTTTTATTTCATAACATTTATAACAAATTAAAGGTGTTATACAAATTGGAAATTATATATTTTTATAGCGCTTTTCATAACAAAGTCTTCGAATGCGCTTTACATTTACCATTTGTTATTAAAATAAATTGAAAAAGTGTGTTTTTTAATTTTGTTTTAAAATTGTCAATATCTTCGGCTTGTTTAATTGTGTTCGGAAGTTCATGCCACCACAGAGGTGCTACGACGCTATAGGAGCGAGCTGCCAATGTTTTTCTTTTTACGCTTGGTACCGTGAGCTGGATTTTTGTTTGAACGCAGTCCTTTTTTCTCTGATGTGTGTGGCTCGACCATGGATCTCATGTACTGGGGGGATTGACCATGGATCTCATGTACTGGGGAGATTGACCATGAAGGCTTTTATAGAGCATAGTCAGAACTTTGAATTTTATCCTAAGTGTTAGGCTATAGGTATTCAGTGCATTTTTTTAGACATGTTAATGAGTTTTCTTCTTTGTTCAGAACAATTTTTTGCAGCTAAGTAGGCTAAGAGTTAAGCAATTAATGTTCAAAGCGAATAGTTAGTAATGTAGTCACCAGTGGGGATAACAAAAATATGCATAGATGACCGGATGGATGTATAATAAAGGCAAACGTCCGAGTGATGATAAATAATTCAAAGTTCTGCCTAAACTTTTCAATCAAATTTTCTATTGCCTTGTTGTAAATTCCCTTCCTAGGTGAGGGCATCTTGAAAACACTGACCTCAGTTGTTAAACCCACACGGTGAGTGCTGAAGTTAAAAGCCTCTTATACCATAGCACCATTCTGGCTTTTTCATCCAGAGCGTAACATAAGAAGGGGTTGGTGAAGTCATCTCATCTTCAAGACCTTGTCCAAGGAATGCCGTCATACTGCGTGCCGATGGGGCACTCCTCATGCTAGTTACCTCACAAGGACATGCACTACACCCCCCTTTCCCGCTGCGGAATTCACATGGATCATTAGGGAGGCAGGATTATCTCGTATACCTGTTTTTTCGCCCGGAAGAACAAATACCAGAATATAGGCCTATTCAGCCAGACACCGGGCTTGGCTAGCTGGGTATTGGTGCGCCTATTCCTTCCTCCCCACCGAGTTTTGGTGGGCTCTCGACTGTGCAATGATCCTCGGATACGCTTTAAGGGGACCTCCTCATAAGTAGGCCGACCGGCGTAGTCTTAATGGGAGCGTATGACTATCAGTTCTTTACACAATTTGATACTAATGGGTACAGAAATGCGTCGGGGTTTCTGCAGCTCCAACTATTTCTCCCCAAATATATCTCGGACTGATCCGCCTTATCAAAAAAACAGCAACGAAAGTTAGGATCGTCAACACTACTGTGAATCCTGCTTAGCAATATGGAGTTGAAACATGGAGGACCACCACATCCTGCAGGACACAGGAGGCTATCATCAATTCATGCCTCTGAAGGATTTAAAAAAAAATACAAAGTCATCAACAGGAACGGATCTAAGGTTTTAGACGCCCTAGGCAAAAACTAATTCTGCGCACTCACTAAAGTGCCTTCGGTGGGGAGAAACTGAGTATGCATACTTTCCTATTTTCTAAGACAACGGAAATATAATACCCTATTAATTCGTCTGCCTATGCTTGTAGCGTGCAGAAGTACTAATTTTTAATTTAGTTTATATTTTGAAATCCCCGAATTAAAACAAATCATCAATTATGCCCTAGGCGGCCGCTTAGGTTGCCTATATGGACGAGCCGGCCCTGGTCATCAGCAATGGAGAGCTCCGGCAATACACGCTGCAGGAAGAAATCGAAAGATCTATTCCGCCAAAGAAGATGGAGATGACTACACACTAAGACAAAAAAAAGCCCACAACCAGTATCAAAAGACTGGAACCCGCTGAGTAGGAGGAAATGAGACAGACCAAAACACAGCAACGTTAAGACGAGAAATTGAAGCAGACACGATCGAGATGGGACAAAACTGGAGACAACTGGAGAGACTTGCACAGAACCGGGATGGCTAAGAGCCTCTGTTGGTGACCTTTGCCTTAGGCAGGGAAACATACAATAATATGAGAAATATACATATATACCGGTACTTATGTAGGTACAGATTGTTATAATTGTTTTTATATTGTATTTGGAATTATCTCGATAGTCAAGAGTTTTGTATTTATATTTAGTTATGATGTAGACTAGATATTATTAGCGCATAATTTTTTATAGATCTAGATATTTTTTTATGATACCAATATTATATTTTCTCGCTTACTCTAGAACTTTTTAGTACTTGTCTTCTTTTGCATTCTGAAAATTTTCGGTGAAAATCCATTCCAGTACTTTCTGACTAAAGTCTATATAAGACAAGAACTATTGTAGTTAAGTTATTGTTGTATTTTGCTGTTCGATAAAGAAGCAACTTATTGATCAGTTAAATGTTATTAGTATTCAAAAGTTCAAGCATTAAATTCTTCTTTCAACATTCATCGAGTGGATTCAGTGTATTATTTCATAGTGAACAAGTTCCTAGACAGATGACAGACGACCCGGATTTGTAACAATATCCTCCACGAAAACTTTACAACTGTCATAAATTAATCAACGGTCTTGTATACAGGTGTTTGTAAAAACCAATTGTATCAACTAATATAATAGACTATAGCCTATTTTTCTTCTATTTCTTTCAGCTAATAGATGTTTTCTTCCTTTAGTCAGCGGTCCATGTGACGCTTATATTGAGAGCTACGGCTACGACACCTCCATGCAAAAGTGTAGACAGTTCATCTATGGTGGCTGTGGAGGAAACGGAAATAGGTTTCAAACGTTGGAGGAATGTCAACGGAAATGTGAGAGATATTAGTGACGCCACAGTATCGAGTCAACTTTATGTAAATTCTGAAAATGTTGCATCAAAAAGATTTTAATGTGTTTGTTTCGCTAAAAGATTTTTTTCCTTTGTAATTAAATACGTATTTCGTAGCGTTAAAACGAATTAAACATGTCCTTAAAACAAAAACAAAAGTGTTTTGGGTCTAAATCCTTAAAATATACATTTGTTAATCGTTATGATTTTGCCATTTGCCATCAACAAAGAAATACTGAAGCTAAACTCAAATTTAATATTTTGATACGCGTGATTTAAAAATAAGAATAATAGTATTGAGTTGTTGTATTTCCAGCCCGTCAACATCGAAGGTTATATAAGGCCTTTTTGTTAACATTGTTGTCATGTTTTTTTCTGTATCCGTTTTATTGTCCTTATATCTTTAAATTATGTAGTACAGTTGGATGTCTTTAATATAGTTTATTCTTTATTTTCGTTTAATTTTGCTGAAATGTTCATGAAGAGTTCTACAATAACTAGTAGTTATGGCAGTCAAAATGACGGGGAAATGAATGATTACAATGTGGTTTGCTAAAATAACCAACAATATTACAATAAAACTGTAGTGACAACGTATTTTTCGGTATTTAGGTTTTGATTTTTTTTTAAAATTGTTTACGGTACTGTGGCCATGGAACATGCATAAAAATTGTTGTTGTCAAGCTTGTGGTATTAAACGTAGCGAACGGTAAAGGGACATCATTCTGAAATGGCGCTCAGCTTATAACAACGCCAAACACTGAGTTAAGTAAACCATAATTATTTTTTGAACTAAACACTAACTTAACTAAACAATTTCTGAACTAAACACTGCCCGAAGTAAACAATTCTGAATTAAACACTAACTTACAAAAATTCTCTACTAAACAATGTCTTAACCAAACAATTTCTGAATTATTAACAAACTATTTTCTGAACTAAACAATTTTAAACTAAACACTGATTGAATCAACAAATTTCTACTCTATAAAAAATGTTCTGAACTAAATACAGATTTAACTAAACAATGTATGTGCTAAACATTAAATTAAACTAAACAATGTCTGTATTAAAATTTTACTGAAGTAAGCAATTTATTTACTAAAGGCTGACGGACACCATTCTAAACAATTTTATTTACTGAGTCTTTGTATTTCCCAGCGGGCACACAGGGAAAACACGTTGAAACCACGAAAACACGTTTTTTCTCCCTCGATACGACGTGGTGTGCTCGCTGGGTTATTAATCATGAAAATGTCATTGTTTTCTTGAGGTAAACATTCGCGACATTTTCAACAAAATTTTAGAAGGCTATACATTAATCACGCAGGTGAACCGGATATATAGTTTAGTTGTTATATTTAGAATTATTTCGTTGCAATAAAGATGGGTAAAATTGCATGTTTATTTTACTAGCCAGACGTAAAAAGCCACACATTTTAGCCACAGAACAGAGTCTATTGTACTCTCTTTGCGAACTATGGCTATTCTATTGACTGTCTTTATCGTCTGCGGAATTCTACTCCAGACATCTCTTCAACAAAGCCGTAAGAATTTATTACTGTTACATTAAAGAAACTATTTATTGTTATATTTCACATGGCCTACTCTAGTAGATATTTGATAATATTTTCGAATACGTATTTTTATTTTTATTAAGAATAATATTGTTTCATGTATTCACGTTGTTTATCGCCTAGGTGTTAAATTTTATAGTTTTTGTTTTGTTTCTATATGCACTTTAAGTGTATGGGTTAACGTAACAATAATTTGAACACGTGACCAAAATCATGTGACTTTAAGGTTTCACGCAGTTACTTGCCCCTATTAATGTAAAGCTTCAGACATTTTCATGTAGGCTTAAATTAGTTGTTAGTATGGCGGACTGTCAACCAAACTGCTCGGGTTCCATCCCTGCCGCTTATAGAATCTGAGACTAACGTTTTATTTACAAAGCGTTTTTAAACAATAACATTTCCTAACTATCGAGTGCAACATAAATATTGTTTAAAAATGTCAAGGTTAACCAACACAATTTTTTGACTTTCTAAGACCTTTAACGACTTAGGGCCTACAAGGCTCAATACTTAAGACTAAGCCAGCTAAAGCCACAAGACTTAACAATTGCATTAAATAATCACATTATTCTTCAATCATTAAATTTAAAAAAAAAATATATTTACATTTTATTACCTAAAAATTATTCCCCCCGAAGCATTTGATTTTTTTAAAGAATAGTTTACAATAAAAAAAAAATGGCGGAGATAGTTATATTCTGCGACTTTCTACAATGTCAAAATTGTAATTAATGATAAAGTAAAAACAGTAAATTTTATCCGTGGGACCGAATTGATCAAAAGGCCGGAAAAGCAGCATTCACCAGTTTCTGTGGCCACGGCAAACTAGGGGATGTAGGGTCAGCACTATTCCCAGCCGCCTTTACTAAAGTCAAGTAGGCCTACTGGGTAGACACCCTCGAGTCCCGGGAAAAAAATCCTAGCCTTTACCATGATTCGAACTTAGGACCTTCGGTACGCGCTAGCCGAATGCGCTGCCAGCTCGGCCACATTGCCCCAATGATAAAGCCTATGCGGTTATTGTAAATTATATGACTATAACAGTCTTAAGTGAATCTAACAGAATACATTTCCACCTTTTTATCTTGATTCCACGTTTTTTTCACCGTCAATACGACGTGGTGTGCCCGCTGAGAACTTATCAAATGTTTTAGCATCAACTCAAAACGTGACCTCTATTAAATAAAAATATACTTTTCTTTCAACAATTTTTTCTGAAAAAAGTCAATGCATATCGAAAAGACTATGCCTTTAAAAAAAAATGTAATAATTCCTAAAAATAAATCTCAAACATTTACGGAATTACGGAATTGTAAAATTGAAAATCGTATAGACCTTTTTACTCTGACCCCGGTTGTCATGCACAAAGGTCGTCCCGCAGCCGCTTCCAACTCTCTTTGACTAGCCTTTGGGGGCAGAAATATTTTTAGAAGTTCCTTACACTTAGTATTTTACTAAAGGTATTGTAAAAACATAGAAAAACACTTACAGCACCAACGCGAAGCCCATCAAAACTTCATCGATTTCAAGAAAGCATTTGATCGCGTATGGCACCTTGGATTATGGCAGGTGATGAGAAGCTACAACATTGAAGAAGGACTGATACAGGCAATAGAAGCATTCTACAATCAAGCAAGCAGTGCAGTTCAACTAAATGGTTGTTTAGGGGAATGCTTCAAAATGTCCATTGTAGTCACACAAGGCTGCAGCATATCGCCAGTTCTATTCAATATCTTCCTAGAAAAATCATGCAAGAAACACTCGATGATTACCATCCATCAATCTCCATTGGGGGAAGACCCTTATGCAATCTTAGATTTGCTGATGATATCGACCTGTTGGCCGGGAGCAGCAAAGAGCTACAAGAGCTCACAGACAAGCTTGCAGATAGAGCAAAGGCATACGGAATAGAAATCAGCTCAGTAAATAATTTCAAATATCGAGGAGCAATCATATCCGCAGACGGACGTTGTGGGTCAGAAATTCAAGCAAGGATTGGGACTGCAATGGCGGCAATGGCTTGTCTAAACAGAATCTGGGCCAGTAAAAGCATTGGCCTGCCATCAAAGCTCAGACTTTACAGAGCCCTTGTCAAAACCATTGTTCTTTATGGATGTGAGACCTGGACGCTGCTATCAGCAACTGAAAACAAGTTGCAGGCTTTCGAAAATAAATACATGAGAAAAATACTTCGAATCTCCTACTTAGAACCCAGGACTAATGCGCATGTCTGGGACAGAATATCCTCAATTGCAGGCCCTCAAGAAAACATTATGGCTACAATCACACGGCGCAAACTGACATGGTTCGGTCATGTGTTGCGGCACAATAGCCTGCCAAAAGCAATCCACCAGGGCACAGTGGAAGGTGGGCGTAGGAAAAGGCCGTCAGCGGAGATGCAGGTTCGACAATGTAAAGTATTGGACAGGGCTGCAGTTGACTCAACTATTGACAACCTCTCAAGATAGGCAAAAGTGAAGAAAGCTGACTGCTGAGGTGTCCATTCGCTCCCCCCCAACGACCACAACGGTCATGGTAATGATAATGATGATATACTGTGTCGCACACACCTATAGATGTTTACATAATAAAAACAATGTATATATTCTGTTACGTGCCGGAGCACATAAGGATCGATTTATCTAGGGGGGAATATATCTTCTTGTATGTTTGAGTACTACTGGATACCAAATAAGAACGACCTAACTTTCAACTTGTTAAATTAACAGACTCAGGTTGTAGAACACAAAATATAAGGAAGTTTATTACACTATAATCAACATAGAATAGACTTGATACGATATTTACAAGTAAAATCAACCACTGTAATAATGCGATCGGTCGGTACGACTCTTATAATGGCACTGCCCAAGCATGGTATCGAAACCACGGGGTCTTAAAAAGGGTTGGTTTCTATTGGTCCTTACGAACCTACGTGACACAACTTCACGGGAATGTTGGGGGACTCTTTAGTACTTGTTAGATTCCTAGAAACCGTGAATCTCCAAGCATGATGTGACAAAGATATCACGCCTTACCCTTCCCACATTGGGAAAAAATATAATTCTTAACAATTCTCACACACACACATAGATGTATATATATAATAGAAAACAATGTATATACTCCCACACACACATAGATGTATATATATAATAGAAAACAATGTAAATACTCTCACACACACATAGATGTATATATATAATAGAAAACAATGTATATACTCTCCCCCACACACACAGATAGAGTTATATATATAATAGAAAACAATGTATATACTCACACACACACACATAGATGTATATATATAATAGAAAACAATGTATATACTCTCACACACACACACACATAGATGTATATATATAATAGAAAACAATGTATATACTCTCATACACACATAGATGTATATATTATAATAGAAAACAATTAATATACTCTCACACACACACATATATGTTATATAATATAAAACAATGTATAATATACTCTCTCACACACACATAGATGTATATCATATCATAAATATATATAAATCTCAAAAGGTGTATGTGTGTGGCTATGTATGTACATACCGCATAATCTTTTTAAATACTGGACATAAAAACGTGAAATTTGTTACAAATATTCTTTGCATTACGGCGGTGAACACTGTCAAGGTTTAAAAAAATTTAAATGCCCGCAGTGGTCAGTTTGGTCAAAAAACGCGAATAAAACACAACTTTTGATTCACATTAACTTCGCCAGTACAACTTTTTATAATTTGTCTTCACAAAAAAAAAATGATGGCGTTTAGATTTTTTCAGGATGACGTCATCAAAGTTTGCGCATGGGTTTTTTAGCAATGAAGGGACATTTTTCATTCATGTTTAAATTGACGTCATCAAACTATGTGCATGGATTTTATCTCAATGACGGGCACTTTTCTTCATGTTTAAATTGCCTACGTGCCGTAAACAACATAAATTCTTTACACTACCAATACTGTAGTTGATTTTCTTAATCTATCACTACTTTAATACTTTACACTGTGAATACATGACTTAAAGCTAATTAATAATTTTAAACTTTACAAACATAGGACAAAGCAAATAGATTTAGCTTTTTTTATGTTTCGGGAAGTAATACCTACGCCTTACTAAGCTTATTTAAACGCAGTGGTCTTGGTTACACTCTACATTTAAGCTTATTTTTATATCGCGTCATCAAATTTAACGTATTTATGCGTTTAAGAAGGGAACACAATTTCGTTTTAATTTGCGTCGTAATATGTAGAATGCAATATTTAAATGGTTTAAGTTACCGGAAAATACTTTATCCCCGCTTAAGACTATTGTTTATAACTCCATGGGTAGCTACAGTGTATTTGAAAATTATTTTATCCAGTTCCGAGAACTGGGCTTAGGCTTATACCCTTGGTAACGGCCTTTCTTTAAATTACCGGGCAATGTTTAAATTGGCGGGCAATGTTTATATTACCGGGCAATGTTTATATTACTGGGCAATGTTTATATTACTGGGCAATGTTTATATTACCGGGCAATGTTTATATTACCGGGCAATGTTTATATTACCGGGCGATGTTTAAATTGCCGAGCAATGTTTAAATTGCCGGGCTATGTTTAAATTACCGGGCAATGTTTATATTACCGGGCAATGTTTATATTACCAGGCAATGTTTATATTACCGGGCAATGTTTATATTACCAGGCAATGTTTATATTACCGGGCAATTTTTATATTACCAAGCAATGTTTATATTACCGGGCAATGTTTATATTACCAGGCATTGTTTATATTACCGGGCAATGTTTATATTACCGATCAATGTTTATATTACCAGGCAATGTTTTAATTGCCGGGCTATGTTTAAATTGCCGGAACTAAGTTTTAAAAGTTTTAATTCGTTTCGTATACATTTTATAAACATTATTTCATATTGGTTTCATTTGTTATTGTTTTTCCTGTGTAATTTAACATACATTTCTAAGTTTGCTTCCAAAACAACAATAAATAAATAATTAAATAGCAAATAACACCAACAAAATAACAACAACTAACTTAGTGTTGTCGCAAAAAAAAATATCAAACAACCATTTTTTAATTAAAAGTACTCTGAAAATGACATGTGAGTTCTGTTTTACAGAAAGAGTACCCTATAAACTCACACCATTAGATCACAGTGGGCAAGAAAAAAACTCATTTTTTTTCCTTTTTAGTTGTATATTGAACGGGTGTATATTAAAGTCTGCAAAACTACAATAAATAAATAAAGACACACCATTAAAAAAACACCCAAAAATAAAATACTAATTTATTTATGTTAAAAAAAAAACACTAAATTGTGTCAAGCATTGTCTATACAAAGCCCGTTCGGAGAATCGGTCACATACCGGCTAGGGGCCATCCATAAATTACGTCACACGATTAGGGGGGGGGGGAGGGGGGTCACACATTTGTGACGAGGTGTGACGAGGGGGGGAGGGGGGGTCTAAGATATCCGACGTCACATAAAAATGAATAAGCGTATACATATATATGTTTGTGCGCTATAGACTCCTATGCCGTTAGATCGATCGGGACAACCAAAAATGAATATTTTCTCGCAACTTTCAGGAATATAAAATTTTAGTTTTTCACGTATGCTGTTGACTTTGTTGATTTTATATAAATAGAAGTATGCCATTTATGCACACATGAAAACTGTAATTTAAAAAAAAAAAAAAAAGCTCCTCGACGTAAAAGCGAGTAGCTTCCCTTTCATTTTGCTTTCACTGAGTGTTGAACAGCCAACTTTGGGTTTTCCCGACTTTTTTTTGTGTGTATTACTGCGCACTCTGTTGTTTTATTTGCATCGTTTGTTTACACCATAGGTTCTCAACGGGGGCGATATCGCCCCCCAGGGGGGCGCTGAGAAGCTTTAGGGGGGAGATAACATTCCCGGGGGCGATTGGGGGGCGATGAAGGGCAAGTGGGCGGTACAAACGTACCTGCGATAATTTCAACACCTCAGCTATTTGAATCGATTAGTTTTTGGATGAAATATGATGTAAACGCAAGTGCTACTAAATATCTGATATCCCCCAACAGTAGGCATACATATTATTGAACAAATTATTAAGAATCGCGATAACTTTTCGATGAAGTAGGGGTTAGTAATTGGCAAATATGGTATGCGGCCGTCTCGTCTTATGGTTGGTTCACCGGACTGTCGCCTCAACCACTGATTGGCCTTAACATCTGCTAATATTGCTCTGTTTTACCGAGATGTCCTTTAATGCGTTTGAAGCCTTCGTAAAGAGGTAACCACTATAGCTCAGAATAGCTGTGCGGTATAGATTTGTAGTAATCATACAAACTGGGTAGTTATTGTAATGCTTATAAATATTCATATAAATTCTTTAGTCATATACTATTTATAAAATTTTCAAATAATTTTTTTACAGTTCTATCATATCATTTCAAAGTTATAAATGCAAGCCATTTAGTTTTTTATAAAAGAAAAAAAATTGAAATATTACCTCAAATAAAAAGTTTTAATTATTTCCCTTTTATCAACAAATGTTGATTAAGTTGGGGGGCGGTGAGCGGAAAAAAAATGTAAAAGGGGGCGGTGAGCCGAAAAAGGTTGAGAACCTATGGTTTACACTGTACTTTTTTGTTCTCTAATTGTTGATCTCGCTATTATTCTTTTAATTTCTATATGTTTTGTATGGACACAATGTATCCACGGGTCAACTAGTTACTATTAATAAGAATTGTAAATTAAAATTATGATCGCATTGTTTCTTAGCTATTTTCAAATGATGATCGCATTGCGAACGCGTCTGAATGCTAAAAAAAATTTAATACTCTGATTGAAAGTAATCCAGAACTATTCGCATCTCTGAACGTCAGAGCCAAGCATGGTAGGCCAAGACTTGAGGAAGATCACACATCGTTACTGGAAACTATTGTGGATATTGCTATGCACGGATCATCATAACACTAAATAAGGCAAAGTGATGTGTACAGAAGCATAAAAACATTAGATGAACTCACTGAACACTTAAAGATGGACGGATTTACAGTCAGTAGAAGTGGACTCTACCTTCGTCTTTTACCAAAGTGCAGCTCATCTCTTAAAGGCCAGCGTCATGTCTCAACAGTCCAAGTGACGCTCATTAGAGCACAGAATGATCTAAACATGCTAAATATATAAACGGTTTGTTTTGTATGGCAACAATAAGACTATTGGAAGAGTTGGCATCCATGCTAGGGTCTAACGAAGTGTGCTTTGTGAGCCAAGACGATAAAGCTCGAGTGCCAGTCGGGTTGACTACTGCTAACAAGCAAAGTCCTTTGCTGATGCATATCGAATACAGAGTCAGCTTGGCTGACCATGACAGGGTTTTGGCTGCAGGACACAAGCTAATTCCGTCGGTGTATGCTGGAATCCAAATTCAATCCAATGGTTTAGGAAACCGAGAAGCTATTGGTTATTCAGGACCGATTTACATTGCAATCAGATCTGGAAAACACTCTTCATAAACAGAATTCAGTCATGGACTCGATTTCAAGAAATTGTCTTAAGGAATTTAATGTCATTACACGGAGGGGTATTGATCGCTTGGTGAAACCAATTTTAGTGTCGACAGTTGATGGTGGCTCAGACGAAAACCCAAGATACGGAAAAGTTATTAAGGTTGCAGTCTACCACTTTCTTCAGTACGATTTTTATGCTGTATTCATCGCTACCAATGCTACAGGGAGAAGTTCGTTTAATAGGGTCGAAAGGAAAATGGCGCCACTAAGTAAGGAACTTACTGGGTTGATATATAGATGCTGATTTAGAAAAAAAGAATGTTCAGTTTGCAGGCAACACTCTAGCTGAACTTTGGTTGGTAGTCGATAATTTTTCAACAGTAGCAGAATTCATACGATTTTGTACTGCCCGTTAATACAATCTGTGATTAGCGATGGGATTTTCAAAAGATGTTATATGTACTTCGCTTCGTTAGTCATGCTGCGCAGCCATTAAATAAACACACAAGCAAAAATCAATTATTCCTCCCAAACCTATCAAGCCACAAAGAGTTGCTGCACATAGGTAACGTGAATTAATTGTTATTATCGCTAATGAAGAAAATGGAGAGAGTGCTGAATGGATAGATGAAGAAGAGCTTGATTTGAATGGAATAGCTATTCCCCCTGATGAAGAGACCAATACAGTCCCCATTTATTCCATAAAGGAGTATTTTTCATCACTAAGGGAGAATGCATGATAAACGTACATTTTGTGTTGTTGTTTTTTTATAAACTTTATTTTTTAAATTGTTCTGATTTTACTAAAGCATTTATTTTTGTGCACATGATATTATTATAATTACACTTTCGACTTTTCTTTTGTGTAATACAAAATTAATTAATTAATTATTACAAAACGATGACAAAATTTTTTAAATTTGGAACTGTAAATCTGCATTTTAGAAAAATATCTTTAAGGAGGGGGGGGGGGTGCAGATTTTGTGATGTCATATTTGAGGGGGGGTCTGACTTTTTGTGACGATGTGTGACAAGGGGGGGAGGGGGGGTAAAAAATCAGCGAAAATTGTGTGACGTAATTTATGGACGGCCCCCTAGTATAATATAAAACAATGTATATACTCTCTCACACACACATAGATGTTTACATAATATAAAACAATGTATATACTCTCTCACACACACATCAATGTTTATATAACCACAGCCTAATAAATTAGACATTATGTTTTGTGCACTGTTATGTTTTACTCTACTGATGATTGTATTGTTCAGGTGTTCCGACGCCTCCCACAAATACAGCGGCACCAACAGCACCACGTAGGTCATGATGTATTTCCATTTTTTGCTTGGTATTTATCAAGACTTGTATAATAATTATTGTATTTAAATCCATACTATAAGCTACAACTTCCTTCTGTATTCATCTTCTTTAGCATATCTTTTAAGTAATGTTTACCTTAGTGAATATGTTAACAAAGTTTTTGTGGATAACTCTGCTCTTTGACAGCAGTTGTAGTCAGGTTTACTGTCTTGGCTGAGGGAATATAAGAAGATTGATTGGCCAGCAAAATCAGTGCTATTGGTGGGGTGGGGGTGGGACACATGAATTTCAAACTGAGTTGATACATTCAACATATAGAACTCCCTGAAGATTTAAATTTAAACCTTTGAAGATGTGGGAAGGCAGTTTAATAATTTACTACAGGATATCCTCCCCAAGGGCCATTGCGTCCAATGGCATTTTTATCTTCTCATTATCATCTCATACAAAAAATTACATATACAGGTGTATAGAGACTCAATACATTTAAATAGATGATTTCATAGCACTACATATACTTGATTCTTTTGAAAATAAAATGTGCCTTATCATTTGCAGCGCCAAGTTGTGCAGACCATGGCTGGAAGTATTACAATGGCTCTTGCTACTACCTCAGCCGACGTTTCGACCCAGAGTCTCGTCTGTCTTGGTATGCTGCCAGGAGAAAGTGTCTTTCATCTGGTGGAGACCTTGTCAGTGTTCTATCCGAAGATGAAAATAACTATTTGACCACTTTGGTAAGCCAGTTCAATTACTCTTGTCATAATAGTTTTTATTCCTTTAGAATGTGGCTTTAAATTTTAATGAGGGCTAATAATTACTGAACAATCATTTGTATGCTGAGAATGTAGATTTACATGAAATAAATTGTGTACATTTTTTATCTGTTAAGATTACAATAATATAGCAAATTATTGTGTCCTAGTCTTATCCATGCTAGTTGTTATGAGGTGCTTTTGTTGTGTACTTTCAGCTTAGCACAGCTGGATTTAGACAGGCCTGGATGGGTTTAAACCAGCTTGATCAGGATCAATATGTGTGAGCAAGCATTATAAATTATTATATGTTACCAAAAGAGTTAGCCAATACAGCTAATCAACGGGCTCACGAACAGGCTTCACCAACATGTAGGTGAACTAGGCTTATAGACACAACGATGTCCAAGTTTGTAAAATCATGTTTAATAAAATGCACGGTGGTCGAGCGGCAGTGCGTTCGACAGGCTTACTGGAGGTTCTGGGTTCGAATCCTGCTGGAGGCTAGGATTTTTCCCGGGACTTCAGGGTGTCCCTGAGCCTACCCAGCTCTGATGGGTACCTGACATTAGTTGGGGCAAAGTAAAGGCGGCTGGGTATTGTGCTGGCCACACATCTCCTAGCATTCCATGGCCACACAAATTGGTGAACGCAGCTTCACCAGCCCTATGATCAATTTGGTCCGAAGGGTACTTAACTAAGCTTAAGCATTAATCTTATGGAACTATGTTTCAATGTAACCGAAATCGTCTATTGATTAGTACCTTGATTTTCAGTGCTGATTTCATCTAGACAAGGTTATTTTCTTATCATTAACAGTTACCTGAAAATTAAAGCTTTGAGTGTGAACAATTTCATCAACCCTTGTGACAATCTCTATTGGTGATCCCTGTTGGCAAAACCTGTTGGTGAACATTGTTGGCAAATTCTGTTTGTTTTACATATTGTTGACACTTTTGGATATCCCTGTTGGCAAACTCTGTTGGCGAATGTTGGCAAACTTTGTTTTTGAAGCCTGTTGGTGAACTCTGTTAATTAAGTCTCTTAGTAAGGCTTGGGTTCTTGGTACACTTTTTAATGGAACTGTGTGAGAGCATTGAAGTATCTAGATTTCTATGAAGAGAAAAAAAATTATGTGTAGAACTGTAGCTAACTTTTATTGGGACAATGTTACACAAGATTGAAGGTGATCTTACAGGCACACTACAAAAAAAAACTACAACAATATAGTGACCACTAAGCATTGAGACGCACAGTACATTATAACACATAGGATTCTACAGCAATCAGTAAACAGGCACACATACACCCACAATATGTTTTATTGAACAGCGCTAAAGAATAATTATTCCCCTAAATCTCAATTAAAATTAAATAGTTTTCTTGATTTTATTATTACTGTATAAAAGTTTATTGGTCTGATATTCTAAATCTTTGTTTATTGATTTTATTGGTTTCTTATATCTTGATGTGGATGATCAATATTCCAGCTGGTCTGATGGTAAACCCACTTCATATTTTGCCTGGGGTAACAATGAACAAAATGATGGCTATGGAACCGAACGGTGTGTTGACATCAGTGGACATGATGGTAAGTTCATTGGCATGAGTACTACTTAATTGAAAGTACTTTGATCTGTGTTTAAATTTAACACCAATTTTGAAATGTCTCTGAAAAAAATGGACGAGCCTTCCGTTTTTTTTAGTTCAAGGCATAACTTGAAATAAGTAGGTTAAGGAGAGAGGGGGGGCTGTAAGGCACACTACTGCAGGCACATGCACTACACCTCCCCCTGCAGAATTCCCTTTCGATCATTAAGTAGGCAGCATTGCTCAACTACATGCACTGTTGACTGTTACCACAAATACCAGACTGGTCATCCAGGCTACCAACTTGGTGAGTTGGGCATCGTTGCACACATTCCCTCCTCCCCACCAAGTGTTGGTGGCTCTCGCCTCTGCCATTATTATTGGATATGCAACAAGGGATATGCCCCATGCTTTAGCCCACCGGTGTACTCTTAATATGAGCATATCAGTGGTTTACAAACCTCACCAGCTTGGTACAGAAGTGTTTTTATTTAACCAGAGTCCATCAAAAGTACTTTGGTTTGTTTTTTAATTTAATCACATTTAATCACGGAAAGCTTTTAGTTCTTGGCAATATTTAATAGCAACATTTTAAGTAATGAATTCCCCCGTGTGAGTACCGTGTAAATGACCAGGTGAAAGAATGGCCCCACTGCATGTCATGAAAGGCGACCAATAGTGGGTTGTGCATTGGGTATAACCCGGGCAAGTAAAACTTGTACCCTTCATTGTGCTGCTATTCGACAGAGGTCCAGATTGCACTACCCTGGATAGAAGCTTTGCGCAACTCCTGCTGGGAAGGGCTCTTGTGTTTTTGCATGAAGATGGGTGGGTGTAAACTCGTGAAGGGGCCTGGATCCAGGATGCGACAATTCCACAGATTATTCCCAGAATCTAAAACACTAACTGGCAACTGAGTGTCATAACCATTTTGAGAGCTCCGTGGATAGCGGAGATTGGACCACCTCAGCACAACTCCGCCCTGACTCAATGTAGCCCGATCCCGGAGTAGCACTCACAGGTGCTGGGCGCAGAACTGAAAGCTCTCTTGAGCTGCGGGGTTTGAAAAAAAGGTTACCCGACATTTAAACATGCGACAGATAAACATACGACACTTAAACATAGACACTTAACCACACGACAGATAAACATACGGACATTTAATCACACGACATTTAAACATACGGACACTTAATCCCACGACAGATAAACATACGGACACTTAATCACACGACACTTAAACATACGGACAGTTAATCATAGTGACAGATAAACATACTTTTTCACTATACCATTAACATAAATCGGAAAATAATATAGATTATGTTGCCAATAGTAAAAAATCGGTATAGAGGGAAGGAAAATCCCTCATGGCATCAACAGGCCTACCGGGACACCTATGCCCTACGCCCACCCTTGGTTTTCCTCACTCCCATTTCATCGTTATTTTAATGAATTTAACCTTAATATTTATTTCTTATTATTGAGTTTTTTTTATAGCTTTTTAACTAGAATTCTATGTATACGTACAACATTTGTTAAACAAAAAAAAAAAGCGTTCAGTGTGTTATCCCGACTTTTTGCTCAGTAAAAGTCTTGCATACTATCTATGAGCAGGGCAATAGAGATTCTTCATTGGTACGCTCGGTGAAGTTAGACAAGAAAACATCTACTACTTGTGCCAAGTGCCCTATTTGCGTACGGTAGTTGTTGTGAGCTGTTTTGAGTGAAAGAGAGTGGATATGAATGGATTAAAATCTATTGTCGACAAATGGGTGTGTGTAGGCGTGTATGTGTGTGTGTGTGTGTGTGTGTGTGTGTGTTGATCCCAGTGATGTTATTGTAAAGATAGGAATGAATGAACTCAAGTCAGTTAGGGGGAATCGTGAATGAAGGGAGCGAACACGGGGTGTGTAAGATAGGAAGACTGGGCATTCAGGGGTATTAGAACTGAGCAGTACAGAGCTGTATGGATTTTTGATTTGTGATTCGGAGAATGTACATGTTAAATAAAGTGTTGAACTGAAACCCTTTTGTCCAGCATGTTATTTGAATAAAGAATGACTATGACAGTGTAATATAATTATAACAGTAGTTCACAAAAAAAAAAAAAAGAAAACATATCAGTACCATAATCTTATACATATCTAGTGCTCAATTATAAATACTTTATTGTTCTTAATGTTTTGGTTATTAAAATTTTACAACATATTCATATTTTTGCATTTTTGGGAACTTAGTTATAAATAGAGTATTTTTATTCTTGCCACCATCATTACCAAATCAATTTAACAAGCTATTTCTAAATAATCATTGACCAATGCAATTAAAAGCTATAATATGTGTCAATTCGACCCACTAGTAGATATAAGAAGTATTGTGTTTAAAAAAAATAAATAAAACAAGGTGTATGAGTTACATTGTAGCCGAATACAGTTAAAACACGAAGAAGGGATGGAGCTAGTGAAGACATAACGGATAAGTGGATTATGTAATAGGCCTACTGGCCGTCCGATTGCTGGTCAGGGCAGCCACGCAGCTTTGCGCCGAAAAAACTATAAAAAGTTGCACAGGCATTTTTAACGCGAAATTAAAATATTTCTTATACTTTCCTTTTAAGAAAAATCGAAGCCAATTTTTGCACCATGCATTGACGATTGACGATTGCAGACATTGCAACTTAAAATAAAGGGAGTAAAAAAATAAAAAAAAATTAAAAAAAATATCTCCTTACTCCGTATGAATTGTTCTAAAAATAATCTTAGCGCATAATTATTTTTTTCTAGCTTTGCACAAAAACTATAAAAAGTTGCACAGGCATTTTTAACGCGAAATTAAAATATTTCTTATACTTTCCCCTTAAGAAATGAATATTGTCATAAGTGTAGTATTATTAAGTTGTTTTAACTGAAAATTTGATAGGATGTATTGTTAGACGGGGCAAGTCTGCTGTCCAAATTTCAGCTCGATTGGACCACGGGAAGTGGTCGAAAAATCGAAGCAAATGTTTGCTCCCACGACGATTGCAGACAGACAGAAAATGCAACTTAAAATAAAGGGAGTAATAAAAAGGACCTCTTCTATCTCCATCAAACAGGTAGAACGAACAAATGTTACTATGTTGGGGGACTTGGCAATGATTCCAGTAATGACCCTAAACTTGGTTGGATAGAAGCCAGAGATGTCTGTCGTAATCTTACTTCACCAAAGCGGGTAGATATTGGAAGCATAAACAGTCTTCGGGACCAAGGTATAGTTTTAGAATGTCAAAAACAAGGAAAACATTTTTAACAAGCATAAGCCCACTGATGCAAGTTTTAAAGATAACAATCTAAAGTTATTAGGACATGTTAACATTGTTGTGAGATAAACTTTGAAATTGATTGGAGGCATGTTTTAATTGCAAAATTATGGCAACAATGTTCTCTCATTAGTTCTGTACATGGAATGTGCTGAAACTAAAACTTTAGATTAGTCAGTATTTACTTTTAAAAAATAACTTGAAAGCAAGTGCTTTTATTGTGCACTACCTTACCCTGTGGGTAGGTCGTTGGAGTACCATTAGTGATTGCTTGACTGACTGTCAATCATCTGCCCTTTCCCACTTAGAGCCAATAAAGAAAAAAACTGAACCACTCCTTAACAGCAATGAATCGGGTGTTAAGCTCTTCTTTCAGACATGTCTACTATTTTTTCTTTTGCTGTGTCTTTTAAGGGTGATGTCTGCAATGTGTTGGTTATTGATATATGTACATATACCATCTCAGTTTTTTCTCCGTTGTTGGTGGTGAGATTGTACTCTTAAAATCTTTCCTGAATCTCTTCATTGGTGATATGATATCTGTATGAGATGTTTAATTACCTTTCAAAAGAGTATTTCACAATCCATGCTCTGATCATTCTCAGGAGATATGATGTTAGCAACTTCATTGGAAGACTGATAATATTTATGTTTAACAATAACTAATGCAAGCTTGATACAAATCTGTTATCAAGTTTTTTAAAATATATTTATAACAGAACTTGTGACATTATTGCTGTCATCTGTAATCTCTGACCTGTGGATTGGTTTCACTGGCAGTGTCAGGCAGAGTTCTTTCATCTGGCAGGACGACTCTGAAGTGACATACACAAACTGGGCCAGTGGAGAGCCACAGCATCATAATGGCTTTTACGACTACAACAACTGGAGTCCTGTAAGTGTTTGATGTGTTTCTGCCCAATAATGGGACCACTATATATGGTAAAATATTGGGCAGAAATATTAGGCTATATATATTATGGGGCCGAGTAGTCGAGCGGCAGTGCGTTCAACAGGCGATCTCAAGGTCATGGGTTCGAATTCTGGTGGAGGCTAGGATTTCTTCCCAGGACTTGAGGGTGTCCCTGAGTCTACCCAGCTCTGATGGGTACCTAACATTAGTTGGGGTAAAGTAAAATGTTGGCCACACATCCCCTAGTACGCCATGAGCACAGAAACTTTTGAACGCTGGTCCGATGGGTACTTTACTTTTAAAAAAATATTAGGCTATATAATGTTCTGACTGTGTTGTGATCCATTGGGCTTGTATACAATTCATTCTATACACTATATTCACAAACTACTATTAAAAATATTATTATAAAAATGTTACAATATTAGTAAGTGTATCTCTGTTTTGTGCGTTTATTATTACAAATTGTTCAAAAAGTATTATTTTATTTCACTAACCTTTTACATTGGCAACAAACATTTCAGCCTAGTTTTTCTTTGTATGTTAACCTTGTATACATAAATTATAGTTGATCAATTTAAAAAGCAAAACTTAATCATGAAATTTGTTACAAGTTACTATTTGTTTGAATAAAAATTGATAATATGATTATGAAATAAGTACCATAATATGTGTTGTTGTTTTTTGTGTCTACTGTGATATGAAACTCCATTTGTCCCAATCAGAAGCTACTTCCATCTTGTAGGTACAAAGCAGTTATCATGGAATAGTTGTCTACATATTGCTGGTCCACATATGTCCACAGTTGTCTACATATTGCTGGTCCACATATGTCCACAGTTGTCTACATATTGCTGGTCCACATATGTCCACAGTTGTCTACATATTGCTGGTCCACATATGTCCACAGTTGTCTACATATTGCTGGTCCACATATGTCCACAGTTGTCTACATATTGCTGGTCCACATGTGTCCACAGTTGTCTACATATTGCTGGTCCACATGTGTCCACAGTTGTCTACATATTGCTGGTCCACATGTGTCCACAGTTGTCTACATATTGCTGGTCCACATATGTCCACAGTTGTCTACATATTGCTGGTCCACATATGTCCACAGTTGTCTACATATTGCTGAAGCAATGTGGATGTTTTGCAAAAAAAAAAAATTTTAATATTTTTCACAAAACCATTTTTTTTAAATATTTTAACCATTGTTTGGTACAAATTATAATGACATCATCTTTAAAATGGGTTGACTGAACTTGTTATAAAGACCATAACATCCCATTAAATTGGCAATGTGCAAGAAAAGCTAGATAGGCCTATACGTTGTTTGTTTAAAAATCTGTAATACAAAACATAAAATAATTTCCCAAAGCTCATTACTTCTTGATGGATAAATTGTTTTAATGAGAAGTTTATTAATTCCAGGGTGTAGATATGGAAAACTGCGTTGAAATGTTAAGAAACACCAAAAAGCCAAGCGACATCGCTAAATGGAATGATGCTGTTTGTTCAAAGAAAAATGCATACATTTGTCAAACTTTGAAAGGTAAAAAATGCATTTTTCAAATGTTGAGTGTTTATTCGTGTAACCTAGAGTTATCTTTTCCTTTTTCATGAAGGGGAAAGAACTTGTTGATGTTCATTGCTTACAATTGGGCAGTTTGCTCTGTACAGTGGGAGAGAAAGAGTACCAACTTAACATGAACAAAATTGAGATTACATATTAAATGCTTATGGAAAGAAACCAATTTAATCATTTAAAAAAATCCTATAGTTTTGTCATAGAATTTTGATACACATCGTTTTGATCCTATCATAGAATTTCAATGCATAATATTTTATAGTTCTAGTACACATTCCTATAGTTCTATTATTATGATAGAAGATTATGATATATATTCATATTTTTGACAACTATAGAAGCGCCCCGTTTCCCCCCGACCCTCTTCACAATAGTTGGAGGTATGTGATCAAACATAACCCGGGTGACACACTGTCCCCTTAGGTTTAAGAGAAGTATGGTGTGAAAACAAGAGAGAGACAGCAGACGACTACTTGCTACAATGCAATACGCTAAAATAATTCACAGTTTCACGACTGAGCTTACAGTCTGCATATGTTGTGTCTTCCATTGATTAACTTCAGCTCCAGCCACTACGACAGTTCCCAGTCCCTCAGGTTCGCAGTCCACACCAGCGACTACTACAGTGCCCAGTTCCACGGACTCACCGTCAACACCAGCGACTACTACAGTGCCCAGTTCCACGGACTCACAGTCAACACCAGCGACTACTACAGTGCCCAGTTCCACGGGCTCACAGTCAACACCAGCGACTACTACAGTGCCCAGTTCCACGGGCTCACAGTTCACACCAGCGACTACTACAGTGCCCAGTTCCACGGGCTCACAGTCCACACCAGCGACTACTACAGTGCCCAGTTCCACGGGCTCACAGTCCACACCAGCGACTACTACAGTGCCCAGTTCCACGGACTCACAGTCAACACCAGCGACTACTACAGTGCCCAGTTCCACGGACTCACAGTCAACACCAGCGACTACTACAGTGCCCAGTTCCACGGGCTCACCGTCAACACCAGCGACTACTACAGTGCCCAGTTCCACGGACTCACCGTCAACACCAGCGACTACTACAGTGCCCAGTTCCACGGACTCACAGTCAACACCAGCGACTACTACAGTGCCCAGTTCCACGGGCTCACCGTCAACACCAGCGTGCCCTAAAGACTTCCTCCAGTATAAAACTACATGTTTCTCATTGGTCAACGACCCGCAAACATGGGGGGATGCTAGGAAGTCATGCCAGGCGCAAGGAGGGGATCTGGCTTCAACCCAGGATGTCTTTGAGGTTGCCAGGTTGGATCTTGGATTATACAATGACGGCATACAAGGACAGGCTTGGATCGGCCTGAGATACAATATGGTGATTTGTTGTTTGATTGTTTCTGGCAATGTTGTTGTTTGTCTGAATAAATTTAGAGATGATGTAAAATGCACGGATGATTTTAAAAATATATTTACCTTAATATAACGATAGGGTTCTTGCAGACATCATTTTGGAAACAACACCTCAGAAATATGTTTTGGGGATTTACAATGTATGTTGGGAAGAACACAATACTATCGTCTAAAGAATGAACCATATGAATCAGTTCATGGGTGCAATACACATGTTCACATATTTTGTTCAATCACCAAATATATAGCCAATATTGAATTTTTAAAGAATTTAGTACTAAGCATTTAATTTTATGTTCTCCAAGTTTGGTTGAATACTAAAGACAATTTTTTATTAACATTATTTAATTGCTTTTAGGTCTGCTAGGACTTAAGTATTTAATGTCATTAAAGTAATTCCCTTTTTTTTGACATATATTACCTAGTATTTAGGCAACATTTTTTTGCAAAACTAAGTATTTATATTTAGTATAAAATATTATAAGTAGTTAATGCACAATTTTGAGCTCTTAAATTGTGGATTTTGTCCTCGGGTCTAACATGGTCACAACAGTACAACGAAGGAGAAGAAATATACAGTTTTTAAAAAGCCTATATGTACACCAAAAAACAAAATTATGTATATGGGTTGTGTAAAGTTAAGAATTTAAAGAAACAATTAAAATCATAATTTGAAAATTAATAAAGAAAATAATTTATTTGTATATTATGTATACGCCTAGGTCTACATATTAAAAAACAACAACAAAAAAACTGTATCAGTCCTTACTACTAGAGTATGAGCAATGGGTGTTAGAACTAACATGGTGATAATATTTAGGAATCTTTACAATATGGTTGGACTGATAGCTGGCCTGTCTTGAGGACATTTTGGTCATCAGGAAACCCTGACCTACAAAACAATGACAGCTGTGTGGCTTTCTCTAACGGTCAGTGGAATGACACAAGTTGCATTGAGCAGTTGCCATCCATTTGTGAAATCAGAAAAGGTATCTATGTTCGTGAAATTGTTGGTTTATAGAGGCTTGTGGGTAGCAAAGTTAACTAGTTTTGACTGCCATTGAATATTCAATAAGCCAGAAGGCACATTTCCCATCAGCTCTTACTTTTCTCAAGTATTAACCCTTACAGTCCCGGGCGCGTATATAGCGGAACTGAAGGCAGCATAGATAGAAGTAGGTCGGTACTGGAAGGGTTAATATCCTATCTGAGGTGGGCAGATGCATATTATGTTTTTTTAATAGGAACAGATCTTTGAAAGGTCTTTGAATCATGGACTAGCTCTGAAGATAAGAAGTAGGCTCTAATTTAGTGATTGACAATTCGATTTTTGAATTTTTTTGTTTAAATAGCGTACATAGATTTTGTGAAGATAGTTTGGGATATATAGAATCTAGTTTATATTTTTTAATAATTGTGGACCTAGAACTTTGGTAAAGTTAATTCACATTTTTAAAACTGTAGATGTCTAGACCAGGGATTGGCAACCAAACTTTCCTCGCAGAGCGATTTGCAGCGGCACACAAAAGACCTCCAAAATAGGAATTCAAATTACTTTTACAACAAACTTTGTAGCAGAGCAGATTGACTCTTAGACCGTTGGCACGCTGAATGAATTAGAAATCCTACTTTGACACACTATTATCAAAAGGTTGCCAACCTCTAGACTATGACCAAAGAAACTTTGGGATAAAAATAAAATTGTACTTCAGACCAACTTAGATTTTTATTTTTTTATTTCTGTATCCACAAGATACTCCGCCACCTACAACACCTGTTCCCCCGGGCCGCTGCGGAGACCACAAGACTCAAAGGTTCAGAGACTTCTGCTACCTCATCAAATGGGACGAGCAGCTGTCATGGCCAGAAGCATCGCACGTGTGTGGTCGGCAAGGCATGCTCTTGTCCAGCATTCACTCTGATGCAGAGCTGCAGTTCTTGATAGACCAGATTGATGCATCGGAGTCTACCTCAGCATACTACGGCATGAGGACAAACTTCTGGATTGGGTTGATCAGGGATAGAGCAGGTAGTGTTGGCTAAAAGTTAATTAGTTTGTTTTTTCAGAACTTTGTAAATGTTTATTGATTGAAGAACAGAAATAAAATACTTTTAGAACTAAATACCGAAAAAAAGACCAAAACAATATGAGATGTATTCAAAATCAAAAATTGTTTTTTAAGCTAAAATTTTAACATATAAAGACATTATCACTGAGATGTTACTACTGGGTTTTTCTAATTAGCTCTAAAGTTATTGCTTTTTATCATGTCTTGTTTTTCTTGTTTTGAAAATGTTTACCATAATATTTTGGTTATCTTTCTATTATGTCTTTTATTTTTTTGTATTCTTCTATATTGGTAAACAATTTTGTCTATTACACACAACAACAGATAACATTTTATGGGTGAGCCAAAATAATGTTGTTTACGAATATCTTGCAACTGAGTATCGCATATCTATCAGATTGTTTCATTGTTGCTATATTCTTTTGCTAAGACTGGTATTGAATTACCTCTTTGACATCTGTGATTATTTCTTATCTCTTCAATTAATTCACCAACAGTCATTCAACAATAAAATGAGTTGAATAAGACGATAGTTGAATAAGACGATAGTTGAATAAGACGATAGTTGAATAAGACGATAGCTGAATAAGACGATAGTTGAATAAGACGATAGCTGAATAAGATGATAGCTGAATAAGACGATAGTTGAATAAGACGATAGTTGAATAAGACGATAGTTGAATAAGACGATAGTTGAATAAGACGATAGTTGAATAAGACGATAGTTGCATATAAAATAGTTTCTTATCCACTCGCTTTTCGATTAAATAAAGCACATAGAATATATTGTAATCCAATTTGACATATTACAATCACAAAGTCAATTTCTTCAACTTACTAGTCACAATCAAATATCATACATGTCCGTTTACCAGAACGCCCAGAGCCCAAAGGTTAACTAACTATCATTGGTCTCCCTATAACATGACTTTTACCCCATGTGTTCTCATAGTTCTATTTCATGTCAATATAAATAGATCTGTGCAGAAATGGAAATAAGGGAATTAATTTGACTATATTTTCTTGGTGATTGAAATATTACATAAGTTATTCCTCTTTGGCTGTGTGTCTCTAACAAATTCATTGTTTCTCTTTATCTCTATAAATCAGTCTTTAACAATTTGTGCTGTGTGTACATACAATTTTCTATATCTGCCATGTAGGTGGCTATAGCTGGTCAGATCGCGCGCCTGTGGAGTACATCAACTGGGCTGATGGTGAGCCGACCTACAGGCTGAACAACCAGAATTCCAGCACATTGATGGAGGAAGAGTGTGTTGAGATGTACCGACACTCTGGCCAGTGGAATGACCTGTCCTGCATCGGCAACAAACAGGGCTACATCTGTAAAGGCAGCCCAGGTAGCACTAAAAAGTTATGTTTAAGGTGGAGTTGGCATCAACAAAAAATACAATTTTTTAAATTTTTAAACAATTTCAGAAAAATTGCACATTTTTTTCTGATAAGAGAAGTTAAAAAGAAAAATATTGTTATTTAGTAGGCTTATCAATTCCTTAAATTTACTATATAATTTAATTAATCAATTAATACTTGCTTTATTTAGTCTAAAAAATACTCTGCTCAAAGCTTTACCAAATAAACGATGACATTGCATTGTACAATAGTACAGTAAGTGATCGATAGAACTATCATAAATCATAAATAAACGTCTTCAAACGTCACCAAAAAAAGTTATTAATAATGAAATTTATAACACAAGGTGAATGAAGTTTAAATGAGCTATTCATAAATGCTCACATTTGGTTATTGTTTTTTAATTTGACACATCAAGAAAGATAAACAATATTTAAATAGTGTAGGTTAATTAAGATTTAGCTTATAGCAAATGTAAATTGTAGTCTGATAAGAATATACACGTCATCTGGTATGTATTTTAATATTGATAATTCCGGTATTTTGAGACCAGTAATATAAGTTTAAACATATGATATAGAGTGATAATTATAGTATATTGAAACATTGTATACCATACAATATAGTGAGTTGTTATTTCTTTGTTATTGGCAATGTTGCATGTCTAAATAAATTTAGAGAGGATGTTAAATGCAAGGATGATTTTAAAAAAATGTTTGTATGATTGCTCAGTCAATAATGGTACGTGATGGTAATAATGGTGCGTGTCGAAATATAGTAGCAATTTATTATATAGTTTGATAAATCAATGATTTCTGAAAAAAAAGTCTACCATTAATAAACAATGTTGTACAAGTTTTGTAGTATGATCATAATTTATTGCATAGTTTGATAATTATCTATATTGTTGTGTCACCAAACATCTCATCTACACTGGTCATAAAGTTTATTGTAGTCTGAAGTGTTAATATTGATTACGCATTGTACCGTGTTATTGTTTTCTCAATGTGCAAAGTTTTCCCAACAACTGTGACTACAACATCAACAACGCCACAGAGTACCGTGACCTCCCCCGACAGCTTTCCCTTGGACAGTAGCACCACGCGGATGGTTCAAACAGACTCAACTGTCGCAACCACTCCAACCACTCCAACCACCAGGCCTGCCGTTTATCACATGCCATCCACAGAGAAGTATAGAGGTGAGAAGTAATACTATATAATGAAAACTAGCATGTTTCTGTACTTACCATTGTATTTATGTCAATCAATGGGCTTTTGCTACCTGGCCAAAACTTTAACAGATTATATGTACCTGTAGTTTAATATTGTTTGCTTTTCTTGTTTTAATTTAAAATTGGGCTCATTTAGTCGTCTGTAGTGGGCAAATAGCAGATTTGAGAAGCAATTCAACATTTTATATAGTTGATCAACAAATAAAAAAATCTATGTACTGGCGTGCCATTATTTTTAACAGGCTATAGGTGGAATGTTGATTGTTGGGGTTATTTTAATCTAGCATCAGAGTGTTACACTGCCATTACATTGAAGATCTTTTTTTTCCCCTTGAGTAGAGTTCTGTACCTGATCAATCTAGCTCTAGTAGGTTTCTGTCATCATTTGTTAAAGGTGACTGAGCATTGCGCTGGTCAGACAATCTCCTTGACTGCGTGGTTAATGTTTTTGTGTTCTTCAATCACAGCACGACATGCAGAGAAATTGTTGTAACGTGTCACACACTTGAGTTTTGTAAAGAAAACAAAATCTACACATCATCATCAGACATTGACTATTGCTCCCTGTACAATAACTTTCTTTTGTATTCTTCATCATATTTTATTCTCTTATGCTGGAAAGTCACTATGGAAGTTTTGATATGTCAAAGCTTTACTGCAATGAAAGCGACTCGTAAGTAAAGTACTCTTCGGACCACATTGATCATAGGGCTATTAAAGCAGCGTTCACCAGTTTCTCTGTCCACGGCATACAAGGGGATGTGTGGCCAGCACAATGCCCAGCCGCCTTTACTTTACCCCAACTAATGTCAGGTACCCATCAGAGCTGGCCAGACTCAGGGACGCCCTCAAATCCCGGGAAAAATCCTAATCTCCACCAGGATTCGAACCCAGAACTTTCAGTCGAACGTGCTGCCGCTCCCCAGAGTGCCCCTTGAAAGCTATTAAATTTGTACTTTTACAATATTTCTTTTTCTTTTGCTGTTAAGACCTATTCAAAATGCCTATCCAAAAATCGACCAAGTATATTATAATGTATATAATTTTTAAATTTACCAGATAATGACAGTTTAACAGGTGGCCAGATTGCAGGCATAGTAATTGGACTCATAGGAGCCAGCATTCTGATTGCTGCTGCCATTGTGTTTATCTACAAAAGAAGATACCCTTTAGACCTGCCAGGAAAGATGTCTTCGGCCAAACGTGATGGCTATGAGAATGCTCTTTATGTGAAAGGAGATGAAGAAGATTTAGATCCAGCAGAAAGTGAAAAGGGGAAAGTCAAAATGCCTCTGCCTCAAGAAAGCACTGTGAATTTAGGAGTATAGAATTAGAACTTTTTAAGATTGTCAAATTCTAAATTTTAAAAACAAACAATATATAATATATATCTATATTTATTGTAAACAATAGATATAAATGGGTATTTAAGTAAGACCTATATATTATATGTGTACAGTAGAACCTTGATATAAGTCTACTTCGTTAAACCATTTTTAGACTTCATGAAGTGAATCAAGTTTGCTATACTGGGGTTCGACTTTATATTCAATGTGACTTACTGAAAGTTCTCATCGGCCATTAAGGGTTAAGTTAAATGCTACAATACAGGATGAGACTTTATATTCAATGTGACTCATTGAAAGTTCTCATCGGCCATTAAGGGTTAAGTTAACTGCTGTTCCACTATTTGTCTAATTCCAGCATTATCACCATTGAGAGTGAACTTATAGTTCTATATCTGTCATTGAGACATTTCATTTCTGTACTAAAGACACTTTTGTGTTTTGATATATTGAGAATACGTTTCATTACCTTGACCATTACCCCCACTGTTGAGATATATTTGTCCATACTTTACCTATTTCTAAAAAAAACGAAACAAAATTATTTTTTCGTTTTATAAATGTATTTCTGAAGCAATAATATCTTCTGTTTGGGATGGGCGAATTTAACATAATATTAGTCCACTAACAAGTGTATAAGATAGATTGTTTGTAGTTTTCATGTGTTATATTTCATGTGTTATATTTCATGTGTTATATTTCATGTGTTATATTTCATGTGTTATATTTCATGTGGTCCAATTATTTAGTTTGTGTCTTCGATGCATTCCTTACTAACTTAAATGACTTAAATTAAAAGTGTGATTAATTGCTTTGTGCTGTACGAGTGGTCCGTTTGAATGTGTTTAAGTTTCTGTGCTCTGTGGGTGCTATGATTTGTGAGAATGTAAGTAATTAACTTTTAATGTAAATATATTTTATTATTTGTAATATAGATATAGACTTGGGGGACTGTTTGGTATAAAAATAATGTATGTAAATATTGAATTGTATTTTGTGAAAGCCCTGAAACGAGGTTAAGCGGCTAGGTCTTGCGTCATTTTTCGGAATTCTTTTTCTGATTATTTTAAATTGGGTTTTCGTTAGTGTAGTTTAATTAAAGTAATAGGTAGAATTTTTATTGTAGTTTTATTTAATATAGGGTTGTACATAAGGTAGATTTGTAGATATTTAGCAATTAGAGATTTAGAATAAGGATTAGCACTTCAGTCGACAGGAAATAGTCATTTTTGAGATTAGTTAGAGCGAGGGTTAAAGTTGTCATCAGTTACGTTCGGTCAGCGTCTATAAATAGAACAATTAATCAATCACTTCCGTCTGAAATGGCCCATTTTGTGGAAGACCAGTGGTCAGATTATGGCGTAGTTGTGTGTGGCTTGTTAGGATATGACGTCGTAATGTCGGCCTATGTTGGTTTTTAGTGGGGAGTTGAAGTTAGTTTTTAGTGGGGAGTTTAAGTTGGTTATTTTGTTTGGGTTCACAGTATGTTTAGAGTTTAGATAGTAGGCCTATAGGTTTATTGTTGGGGTTCAATTTGTTTTTAATGATTTTTATTTTCCCTTAAATGGGATGAGTTGATTTCCATGAATAAAAAGTAATTTGTAATTTAAATATGATTTTAGTGTTTTATGTTTAGTGTTCAGTGTTGTTGGTCTGTTTAGATTGTAATAATCCTTCTGTCCCAACGGAAGTGTCACGGAAGCCCAAAGTCCCCTCGTGTCCTAACCAAGATGTTTTTAGTAAATGATTGCTGTCCTTTACCCACAACCCTCTTTAATTAGTAGTAACCATGAATAACCATGTATGCAAAATATAACCGCCCTCCCCTCGCCCCACCCTGTTACACACATATTATTGTTTGGTCATTTAAGTACCATGGCAAGCGCATATGCTTGTATGATTGTTGAGCCAATTATTTCATGGCAAACACATGTGTAAGAGATAAGTTATTATAATATATTAGTTTGTAGATTATAATAAGACGTGCATGATATATTGAATGAATGACTTGGCAATATGGAATGAAAGAGTTAGAGATTATCCAACGGCTTCCTATCAACAAAGAGACATGATTGTATGAATCAGTATGTTTACTTGTGTAAGTGTAGGCCTATGTTTAATATTATAAAATAAAATAGAATAGCTTTTATAATATTAAACATAGGCCTACACAAATGCAAATATTTTATGACATAACACTTTGCTTAGCCTTCTAAACCATTCCACAGTTTGCATAATATTGCATGATTGCTAAAGAATTATGTTCATGACTTGTGTACCACTATATATATGTGTTAGGATGGAATGATTGCTAAAGAATTATGTTCATGACTTGTGTACCACTATAGCCTATATATGTGTTAGGATGGAATGATTGCTAAAGAATTATGTTCATGACTTGTGTACCACTATATATATGTGTGAGGATGGAATGATTGCTAAAGAATTATACAGGCATACATGATAACAATGTATGTTGCCTTAGATAACCATAACATTAAAATTGTATTTCTTGTAAGTTTGCTTAAACATTAATTCCATGTAAAATAAAAATAAAACTTTGAAATAAAGACGATTTTCCATTTTAATGCATTGAGACAATCAAGTTAGCAGAATTTGGAGTTTGTGCACAAGGTTATAGTTATATCCATTCAAATTTCAGAAGGTTTTCAGGACTTATGTAGGCCTATAAGCCTATATTAGACTATATGGGCACTAAGATAAAGGCCTATATGATAGACTAGAATCTTGATTAATATACCACTAACTTCCCAGGGTTACGACATAAAAACCTCCGTATTTTCCCGTCAAAATGCGAATAACTCTTGCCCGCTAAATATCGGACCATACAAAAATTAAATTGTTCTATTTAAATATGTATCAATTAAATTAAAATAATGTTTATCTTGTACAAAAATGAATTCCCATTCTTTAAATATCAAATATGTATGTGTTTGTTTGTGTGGTTTGTGCGGAAAATAAATAAAACCATGAAAAATTGGGGCCCGAAACAGGCGCACGGCGATTTTTTTACATCGAGACTTTAATTAGGCCTACAAACAATTATTGCTGCATTTACACTGTTTTAATTGCTAATTTAATATATGCTGAATATTGAATATCCCTTTTAGTTATTTAATTACTCTTAGATTGAAAGAATATTAATATTACGTCAATCTAAATTAGGCCCACATTTGGGCCTACAAGCACTACATTATTATCATTTTTTAAAACATCGAAAGAAATATTAAATGTCCGTTTATTTCGTTTCTGTAAAAAGTAACAGGAAGTAGAACATTTCTACTGCAATGAATTTCCTGCTTATCATTGTGATCCACGTTTTTATGGTCCAAAACATCTTTTTTTTTATTATGGGTATATAGCGGGCGACAGCGGGCGATACGGGACAAAAAGGTAACAGGCGATAGCGGGCGATACGGGAAGTTAGTGGTTAACTTCTAGCCCTTTCTAAAGGTTCTTTAGGGGACCACGAAGCGATTTTATGAGGGCCGTATTAATTTCCTAAGATCAATTTCTAGAAATATAATATTAATAATCATTAATAAAACTTCAACAAATGTAATAAGAACATAAAACTAAAATGATATCTCACATTAGTTAGACCTATATATAGTTGCTAGGTTCATTACTGGCGAATATTCACAACTGACAAGAGTAACACCAATAGTTAAATCACTAAACCTAGAAACACTAGAGGACAGAAAGATAAAGAGTAAAGTAGTAATAATACATAAGGCATTACACTCTAAATTATTTAGAAATACAACACAATAACAATCAGTTACAATGCTCAGATAAATAGGACAAATACACTTTCGTTAGATCTTATAAGTATGCAGATTTTACTTTTTAATAGAACATTAGGCCTATAACGTTCACTAGGCCTAAAACCCTTGCATGGCGACAGGGATCAGTCGGAAATGGAATGTGTTGCCTGAACAAACCAGAAAAATCAGTAACTCAACATCTATTAATAGCCTACACTAACAGCCTAGAAATGCAGTAGCATACTCAACTATGACCGCTTATGTGAGTAGGGCGCAATAATCTTCTTAATAGAAGATGCGTCTGATATGTATAAGATAAGATAAACATATAAACACTAGACAATGCCTAGATCTACACATTTAACAAAGAAAAAATAAATTGGTTATCTCACGCTGACTTATTTAACTTTACTTGTCCTTCTGAAAGTTTGTTTTGAGAAATACACATTACCGGCACACAATGTAGGCCTATTATTTGCATAGAGTTCAGGATGGTTATATCTAGTACAAGCTACATTGCCCGGCATTGCCCGGGTGAAAAAAAAAGGACTATATAAGGTGCAGATACAAAATTTTATAGACTATAATTAAATATATCTATAAATCTAATATTTTAAATTATTTTTATTTTTTTTAATGAAGACTTTTAGGAAAGCAATTAAAAATAAATATTGTGATCGGGTAAAAAAAAATAGCCCAGTATTTATATTTAATAAAAATCTAAATTGCCCGAAGATTTACAATATCTTTTGCTTTTAAATTAGTGAAAAAAAAATTGTAGAAAAAAAAGGTTTTGTCTAACTGGAGAATCGAACCCGGGTGGCCCGCATAGCAGTCCGCTACGTTAACCACTAAGCTAGCGAAGACACATGGCCGATGGGAAAAAATATTAGACAGTATAATATAGGCCTTCGCCTAAATAGGTCAGTGACACAAACATACGTAGTTTCAAATTGACCAATGGGGATTCTTATGCGGACAAACAGTCTCTTTTTATATATAGAGATTTTCGGCTCTCTATAAACTTTACTTTTACAGCTTTGTCAAGGAGGCGTTTAAGTCTAGGCTTGGTCTCACAGCATCACAATAACATAGCAGAAACATAGTTCAACTTAGGGATGTTTGTGTTGTGAGCTATTTTGAGTGAAAGAGAGTGGATATGAATGAATTAAAATCTATTGTCGACAAATGGGTGTGTGTAGGCGTGTATGTGTGTGTGTGTGTGTGTGTGTGAGCTCAGTGATGTTATTGTAAAGATAGGAATGAATGAACTCAAGTCAGTTAGGGGGAATCGTGAATGAAGGGAGCGAACACGGGGTGTGTAAGATAGGAAGACTGGACATTCGGGGTATGAGAGCTGAACAGGACAGAGCTGTAGGGATTTTTATTGGTGATTCGGTATGTACATGTAAAATAAAGGCTGAACTAAAACCCTTGTGTCCAGCGTGTTATTTGAATAAAGAACAGTGTAATATAATTGTAACATTTGGCGCCCAACGTGGGCCGTATGCTGACCTGTGCTGTGAGTGACAACCCTGACGTGCAGACCTATGCTCACCGTACGTGGGCCGTATGCTGACCTGTGCTGTGAGTGACAACCCTGACGTGCAGACCTATGCTCACCGTACGTGGGCCGTATGCTGACCTGTGCTGTGAGTGACAACCCTGACGTGCAGACCTATGCTCACCGTACGTGGGCCGTATGCTGACCTGTGCTGTGAGTGACAACCCTGACGTGCAGACCTATGCTCACCGTACGTGGGCCGTATGCTGACCTGGGGTCTCTAACCTTGCCGTCCCGTGATACTGGGACGAAACGACACGGGTAAAAACACACTCTGAATGAACTGCTAGTTATTTCCCTGTGTGACCAGAGGTACATCGAACTGTGACCGTTGACATTGTTGACCTGTTACGGGAAGAAACTACTCAAGCGCATCGGCGATTGTAAAAGCAAGTATGCCTGTATTTAAGTATTATTATGATTCATGATTTTGTGTATGCTATGTATTATGCTTTCTGTTTATTCTAATGGTGTGCATCCCTGATGCTTTCTGTTTATTTTAATGAAATTATATATTATCCTACACAAATTTCGAACTGAATTTACATGTGTGGAGAATAGTGTAGAAATAATTTTTTAGGGCAATTAACTCAGCGTGTGTTGGAAAAATAAGATTATCTTTCGACGTCAGTGGTGATCTTTAATGACACACTTGTATAATTTGGGATTTGTATACACACACTGGGTTGACAAAATCGCTTACAGTGTCGTTATCAGTAATTACTATTTTAGTAAACAATTGATTAGGAAGTAACTGATCGCACAATTGAATAAGTGGGACTACAAACTATACATCTTTTTTATAATTTTTTCTGATTACTTAATTAGTAGAATTTGGAGTGGTAAAATGAGTAATGAGGATAAACTGGGTTTAGCCTATTATATAGACTTAGGAGAGAAATGTAAATTAGAGGGCGGAGACTTGATAGAATGGGCAGAAAAGAAATTAAAAGATGCACGGGAACTAGAGAGGGAACGGGAAGAAAGGAATACAAGGAGAGAAGAGAGAGAAATAAAAAAATTGGAATTATTGAAAGAAAGCGCGAAGTCGGAGGAAGAAATGATAGAGAGTAAAAGAGAGGACGAAGGCGGAAAGAAATGGATAAAGATGCGGCTGGTAGGACTAAAAGGGGGTAATGAACCAGAAGATATTGACAACCTCATAGATATTTTTGAAAGAGAAGCCATAGAAATAGGGTTAGAAGGAAAACGATTGTGCCATGAGTTCAGAAAAATTTTGTTAGATAGAGGGTGCGACCATTATACCACGGAACTAGGCGCGGAAACAGACTACGTGAAGCTAAAAAAAGAAATACAAAAACACTATGGGCTAACATGCGCAGGATATAGTGACCGATTTTGGAACATGCGACCAGACAAGGGGGACAAATCAGGAAGCTACATCAGAAAAGTAAAATACTACTTGAAGCGATGGGTAGAGCTTAGTGGCATTGACAAAACATACGACGGACTATTGGACTTGATACTTAGGGACAAAGTGACGAGGACAGTGGCGACAGACGTCAGACACCATATTTTGACCAGGGAACCCAAGACAATAGACGACGTAGAGAAGGGTTGCGACAATTACTTCTCCATTTTCCCCAACAGACCTTTAGGACAAACAGAAACACAAACAAACGATGCCGTGGCCACAATTAGTGATAGGAAATCACGGGATAGAACACCACAAAGACCGCAATCACCGTTTAGACAGAGGCCACAACCATCATATAGATCGCAATCACCGTTTAGACAGAGGCCACAATCACCATATAGATCACATTCACCAATTGGGAAACAATCTCTTAGACAACAATCGGCCTACATGTCACCTGACCGATCACAGAAACAGACATATGACGGTTACAAACAAAAACATCAAGCATACAGCCATCAAAATAGCAATGAGTGCTACACATGTGGTCAAACTGGGCACTGGTCGCGAGACTGTTGGCGAAATAAACAAGTAGGTCAAAGTTACAGAGACGAGACTCGTACAAACGGATCCGAAGGCGGGGACGATAGGAGGGTTCGGTTCAACAATAACAATGTATGACTAGCTTCAGCATTAACGGGAAAGTGTAGAACATGTAAGGACTGTTTAAACGGAGAAGGGAAGGTCAGAAAACTAACATGGGCGAATATAATCAGTAGTAAAGGAAGATTACCGATAGTTATGGGGAAATTAAACAATAGGGCAGTGACAACATTGCGAGATACGGGGTCAGTTGTAATAGCTTGCAAAGAGAGCCTAATCCCACGATCCGATTGGGTGAAAGGGAAAACTACCATAATAACTGCGAACGGCGAAGAGATACAAGTTAGAAAGGCCATAGTAAATATAGAAACTCCGTATCTAACGGGTACGTATATAGCGATACTTTTAAAAAACCCGCCGGCAGAACTACTGATAGGAAATGTTGATGGAGCAAAACCACCATCAAATGCGGACTTAAACATAGTTGCACATGTGCAGACAAGGGCACAAAAACAAAATGAAAACGCAATGAAAGAGGGAAAATTGGAAAGTACATTTATAAACATAGATGTCAATAAAGATGAGTTCAAGAGGATGCAAAAAGAAGACACATCATTAGAAAAATTGTGGACAAGGGCATATAATAATGAAAATGGGTACAAGATAATAAATGGTTACTTATATAAACAAGTTAGGAAATGTAATAGAAATAGGAACTTAGGGGACGATTTTATTAAACTGGTCATACCAAATACGCTTCGCGAAAACATTATAAAAGTAGGACACGACACACCTATGAGTGGT
The DNA here is from genome assembly GCA_949126835.1 of Anisus vortex. Classification (NCBI taxonomy): domain Eukaryota; kingdom Metazoa; phylum Mollusca; class Gastropoda; family Planorbidae; genus Anisus; species Anisus vortex. The sequence goes on along the minus strand of OX421500.1, from coordinate 39,800,989 downwards.
CACCAGGGTTACGCGCGAACACTTGAGAGGATAAAATCTGAATTCACGTGGCCAGGAATTAACAAGCAGGTAAAGGACTATTGTAAGACATGTGACGTGTGCCAGAGGGGTAAGAAAAACAAACAGAGCAAAGGCCCAATGGGGATTTCAAAAATAGTTGGCCAGCCATTTTGTAAAATAGCCATAGATATTGTAGGACCATTAAATATGACAAAAACTAAAAATAGATATATACTAACAGTTGTAGACCTTTGCACTAGATGGCCAGAAGCAATTCCGCTTAAAACTGTTTCAACGGAAGAAGTACAAGACGCACTTATGTCTATATTCTGCAGAATGGGATTTCCCGACACAATTTTATCGGACAATGGAAGTCAATTCACGTCAGACATATTTAAACAGGTTTCAAAACTACTGGGAATAAGGATAAACCATTCATCAGTATACCACCCGATGTCAAATGGGGCCGTTGAAAGGTTCAATGGGACTCTGAAGGAAATGCTCAGAAAAGTCACGTTTGATAAGCCTTCGGATTGGGATACATATTTACCATCTGTGCTATTCGCATACCGTGAAATATCACACACGACTACGGAGTACTCGCCTTTTGAGCTCATGTATGGCAGGAAAGTCAGAGGACCAATGAGCATAATAAAGTCTATACTAACAGAAGAGATGGAAGACCCAATAACCAGAACTGCATACGACTACCTGTTAAACTTGAAGAAGAAACTACAAAACGCATGCGCATTCGCGACAAAAAGGACCGAAGAAGGAATGGAAAAGTCAAAAAGTTATTATGATAGGAATGCATCCATTAAAAAAATCGAAGTTGGAGATCATGTGTTAGTGTTGATACCTCAACAAATAAATAAATTGGAACTTCGATGGGGGGGTCCCTTCGAAGTGGTAAAGAAGATATCCAATTTAAACTATGAGGTTAGAGTGAACGATAAAGTCAAAACATTTCATGTCATTAGAATCATGTTGTACCACCCCAGAAATAACACTATTGGGAAAAAAACACACTACAGAGTAAACACAATTTCAGGGGTGATAACAGAATACGACGAGGGAGGAAACGGTGACACAGTTGACCTCGACCTTGGAATACCCTTAAATATGGTGAAGACACCAGACTTTAATAACAAGACGGACCTGAAGGCCGTAAAAATCAGTGACAGCCTGAATGGTAAACAGAGAAAGAGAATAGAAGAAGTAGTCTGTAAACACAGGGGCGTGATAAGTAATGTCCCAGGCAAGACAAAATTAGTAGTACACGATATTATCCTCACCAATAAAAAACCTATTAGAGTAAGGCCATACGGAATACCATATGCGCAGAGGGAGATAATGAGGAAAGAACTAGACGAAATGGAAACTTTAGGGATAATAGAAAGATCGAATTCCGATTTCAGTGCACCGGTAGTCCTAGTTAGGAAAAGAGACGGGGGGACGAGGTTCTGTGTAGACTTCAGAAAGTTGAATGCTGTGACAGTATATGACGCCGAACCAATACCAGACCAGGAAGAACTTTTTAGCAAGCTAAATAGAGCAAATTATATGTCAAAGTTAGACCTCACAAAAGGGTATTGGCAAATAGGACTTAGACAGGAGTGTAAGAAACTCACAGCTTTTACAACACCATGGGGACTTTACCATTTTAACTACCTACCCTTTGGACTGTCTACAGCTCCAGCAACATTTGCTAGACTTATGCGTTATGTGTTAGAAGGGCTAGACAATGTTGTTTCATTTTTTGATGATATATGCGTGTATAGTGAAACTTTTGAACAGCACGTACAGACACTAGACAAAGTTTTTTGTAGATTGAGTGAAGCTGGTTTAACAGTCAAACCAGAAAAACTAGAATTGGGTTTTGAGAAAATAAGCTTTCTAGGTCACATGGTTGGGAAAGGTATAATAACACCTGAAAAATCAAAGATAGAGAAGATATTACACATTTCAGTACCTAGAACAAAGAAACAGGTTAGAGCTTTAATAGGACTTATATCCTACTACGCAAAGTTCATACCTAACTTCAGTACAATTAAAGCTGTTTTGACTGACCTACTTAAGAAAGGCAAACCAAACAAAATAAATTGGACAGGGGAGTGCCAAAGAGCATTAGAGTTATTGCAAAGTCACTTAAACTCAGAGCCATTCTTAATTTTACCAGATGTAAACAGTAGATTTGTACTACGCTGTGACGCGTCTTCCAGGGGCGTTGGCGGGGTACTATTACAATATAGAGATGGGGCCTTGCGGCCAGTTAAATATGTAAGCAGAAAGCTGTTACCGCGAGAAACACGGTTCTCGACTATTGAGCGAGAATGTTTATCTATTATTTGGACTATAGGAAAGCTAGCTTTGTATTTAAGTAATTCAAACTTTATACTGCAAACAGACCAGAGGGCTCTGCAATATCTAAATAGCTGTAAATACAAAAACTCCAGGATAACAAGGTGGGCTATTTTACTGCAAGAATTTAAGTTTAAGGTGGAACATATACCAGGAACACAAAATTTAATCGCAGATTACCTCTCAAGGAATTAAATTGTAGCAGTAACTTGCAAAAGAACATTTGTACATGAACATTTTTTTTTATTGTCCTAAAGCAACAGGACTGTGTTTTTTTTTTTGTTTTTTTTAAAAAGATAAATAAATAAATGTGTAACAGTGCTCAGTCAGAATGACAAGAGGATTTGAGGATTGTGTACGCTCAAATATTTTTTGTCATGAGCACAAATGATGACAATTTTTCTTGTATTCATTATTTTTTTTTTTTTTCTCTTCATTGTCAATGTGATTATATTCGCTTCTAAAGCAGAGTTATAATAAATGTATAACTTGTTCATACAAGTGTAATTAAAATGATTAGATCTATTCTAATGTCGTATTTATCATTAACTTAATGAGGTTACGGTAAAAGATATTATTATGGTAGTATTTTATAATAGGTTGTAGCGTTTTAATATGTATATAAAATGTAAAAGAACTTGACAATGTTATATGTAACCTACGGTATAATTCATTATTATGATCGCATTATTTGATTTCATGACGTATTTAATATATATGCTTATAATATTATAATTAATGTGTAGATACTTTTGTGTACAAACTATTATTGTGTGGAAGTCAGTTCTGTTTGGTATAGATGTATTGTAAAAATAGATATAAACTATTTTGGTTGCACAAAACCACGAAATTGTGATTAACTTTAAGGTATGTGAATGAAAGGTATAGACAAAATAACTCGGATTGTATTGTACATTTTTTTTCTTTTCTTTTATTTATCAGGCAATTAAAGGATTAATCGCCTTAGGGTGGGAGTAGATGTTGTGAGCTATTTTGAGTGAAAGAGAGTGGATATGAATGAATTAAAATCTATTGTCGACAAATGGGTGTGTGTAGGCGTGTATGTGTGTGTGTGTGTGTGTGTGTGAGCTCAGTGATGTTATTGTAAAGATAGGAATGAATGAACTCAAGTCAGTTAGGGGGAATCGTGAATGAAGGGAGCGAACACGGGGTGTGTAAGATAGGAAGACTGGACATTCGGGGTATGAGAGCTGAACAGGACAGAGCTGTAGGGATTTTTATTGGTGATTCGGTATGTACATGTAAAATAAAGGCTGAACTAAAACCCTTGTGTCCAGCGTGTTATTTGAATAAAGAACAGTGTAATATAATTGTAACAGTTTGGCATGGAAGACTTATAGGCTTGGAGACCAGTAAGGGGATGGTAAACACACAGGCTAGAGCTAGTTGATACTTAATACTTGTGCGACCGCCAGAGGGACTCTGCATGAACAAAGGGAGACAGAACCAAGAACGCTAATAAATCTAGCTAGACACTGACAGGAGCAGAACTTGGTGGTTACGATGCAAAATTATTTAATGTAGGGACACTGGAAAATGTTTACAGAGCTTTCATCATTTCAACAATCTGACGTAAAAATATATAATACACTGTCATGCGATGAAAATTAACATCCAAAGCTGAAATTTAAACTTAAAAATCAATGGGAAAAGTTCCGTAAGTGCAGAATATTTAATTGAAGATGTCGATTGTCGAAAGTTAGCCTATTTAACTTACTTTCTAAAATTAAAGCAGAATGTACAAAGTTTCAAAAGAGCTATTGAAAAACTAAAAAAGCCTCAAATATTGTTTACTTCGTGGACGGACTACTAACGACTAGTAGGCCTATGATAGTTAAATATCAAGATTTATGGAAAAAAATCCTTATATTTTGGGTTTAAAATGCACATGTTTTTCCCCATTACCATCATCATCATGGCCGCTAATTAAATATACATAATTACGTCACCAAAAAAACCCGAGCCACGCCTATTGCAATCGTTCATTTAATTATTAAATACAAAGGAGATATACAAAGAGATACTTCAACTTTATTACTCTTAATTTCTTTTGGTACTTTTCACCCTCCCTAGTGGTACGAATTGAACGCTGGTGATTGCAATTAGTACCACCTTATCTTTTTTTAAATTTTATTAACTGTGCTTTGTTTTCATTATAACACGTTGAAATCGTGTATTTTGATTATTTTGTCACCAATAATTGATTTAACGTTAAAATAAACGTTTTTTACATTTTGTTTCATTATTGTTAATATTTTTCATTAAGGGGGGTACGATTTACCCACCTATCCTCTACGCTATCTTCCCGAGTGGCATTCGGGCATATAATGGGTTGCCTGAACAAACTAAGAAAACCAGTAACTTGACATCTTTTAAAATATAAAAAAAATGCAAGACTAGACTCGGACAACGGGTGACCGTAGGACGCAATAATCTTCTCCTTATAGAAGGAGCGTCGGTAATGCATAAGATAAGACAGAAGTTATCGCTATTTTTAGATTTTTCTAGTATGCATATAGAATATAAATTATAAATATAAAAATAACAAAGCCACATGACCCATAGATCATAACATAGACCACAGCTACTCATACATACATAGTTAACATAGTAAATGATAGTAACATATAACATACTTAAATGATACTTAACATAGTATTACGAGGGGAATACTAAAGAAATTGAAATATATAATAGAAATAGGTACACGGGAGTTTAAAGATTCGAATCATATTACTAACTCAATACCTTATTCCATAACAATATATCTAATGGGTATAATAGTATAATAGGGGTTTATATAAGTGACTGGTACTATGTCACGTAACAATAGTGTTACTATTAGTATAATTAGGCATATCGCTTTTTTCTAAAGAAATCTGCAGCTAGTCCAGTTGAAGTTTCTTGCTATGCATTATCACACTTTATGTGCGTAGGATTATTGAGTATATAAATAACGAATATCAATCAATCTGTGTCAACTTTAAACCTTTCTTACTGTTCAGCTCAAAGACCCATCCTAGAATTTAGATCTATACAATTTTAGTGTAAAATTATAAAGAAACGTCTTTATTTAGCATACAATTTACAAATAATGTGATATAAACCTGGTATAGGCTACTAACATGTCCCATAATTATGACGATAAAAGAAAATGGATTAAGTTGTTACGTAGGGAGCCTGCATTTTTGCCCTCTTAATCGAGTTTAATTAACACTTAACATGCCAAATTCGACTAAAGTCGAATTTACAAAACTCTTTCTGTATGCCAATTTCGACTTTAGTCGAAAATCATGGTGGTCTTTAAAAAATGGTTCAAAACCTTAACTTAATAGTCCAAGGTACAGAGTTTGGATCTTGTAGCATGACTGGCATGACTATCTTGACCTCAATCACCAGTCTTTTCGGTATTACTATTTGTAGGGGTCACATCGCGAAGCGTCCGTTATAACTTTACATAACAGTACTAATATATGAATGAAGGATTAACTTTGACTAGAAGAAAAAACGTTATTCTCGATATTTACATGAGAGACAAACATAAAGTTCTAAGCTGCTTTGTGAATAACGTAAATGCACGATTTTCTTCAACGGATGAATTCTGTGACGTCACAGACTTATATGACGCGTTATGACTATGATGTACAAAACATAGAATGGCGTCGATGATACGTCTACTGTATTATATTGTTGATGATTGTTTATGTTGATCTTGGTACTGAAACCGTTTCTGTGTCCGTGTTCTTGTGTAAATGTGTTTATATGTGCCCTGTTGTGTTTACAGCGTGTTCTTGTGTAAATGTGTTTTATGTGCCCTGTTATATTTACAAAGTGTTCTTTTGTGAATTTGAAATATATTTTTTTTATTGTCATTACATGTATTGACTTTTTTTTTGTAAATTGAATTGAGATATGGATTATTCGATTGTTTATCGTTATGATTCTGATTCGGGTGAGGAATATAATTATGACAGTTGAGATGTAGAGGATAATAATAATTATTTAGATTTAGAAAGTGATTCAGATGGTAAGATTGATTTAGCCTGAGAAACCAGTGCTATTTCTAGCACCAATGTACCTGCTCGCATTGATGACAAAACGGTAGAGGCGTAAATGGAGCATTACAACAAAACAGCTTTTTCTGACTGGGAAGTGTTAGAAATTTTGTTGACCTAAAACGATTAGCTGTCCTCATTCAACAGTAGAAAATTTGTTCCTGCAGTTGTTAACAAATATTGAGGCTGTTGATTTTTTCCTGATACTGTAATGAAACACATTATGAACAAGTTATGAATGAATGTCAAAAGAGAAAAATGTGTTGTGAATGATGGATCCCACCGCATTTCTTGCTCGTCATATAGCGATGGGATTGTGCAGCAAATCATCAATAGATGATTATTGGGTTACAGGACTTTGGTTCACATACACCCCCTTATACTTCAGTGATGGGGAGAAATAGATACCAAATTATAAACTTGTGTCTTCATTTCAATGGATATGATCCGCTCTTCAAACTGCGATCGTCATGGGACAATAAGCCTCCACTATACCGACAAGTTTATGGACCAGGACAAGCTCTTTCAATTTATGAGTCTCTGGTGACATTCAAAGGACGTTATTTTTTCAAACATTGTATGCCATCAATGACAACTAAATGGGGCGTAAAGGCATTCATGTTTTCTGATTAGTTATTCTTTTATTGTGGTTTATAATTAATAATTAAATAATTATAATATACAAGGGGGAAAATACTATCATAGAAAGAAGGCAATATTTTGATCTGATTGAAAAATGAGAGTGAAAAGGCCACATCATCTACACAGACAATTACATCATCATATTTATGCTAGATCAAAGGTGAAAAAGCTAGGCACAAAATTCTTGAAAATTCAGTCTTATCCAAAAGAACTCAAGGGAAAAAAGGTAAACAGGTGATCCTCCTATCTTTGCTGAATCGAATTACTTGATGTCACAACGTTTCAAGATCGCAAGCGTCTCAGTTTATATGTTTCTATCAACTGTGGGAGGCAATACAACTACAGTAAAGTGTGTGCGAGACAGAAAACTACCAGAGGGCTACAGAACAATAGAAAAAAAATACCAGAATTACAATGATGAAAAAGGTGGTGTTGATCATTTTGACCAAATGAATGTCAGCTATTGCTATCCTCACAAATCAATCAGGTCGTTCCACTTAATCTTTCATTATACAAAGAAGTAACTTTGATAAATGGACTTATTGGTTATAGATAAACAATTACGCTTCCATGAGAGCTAAAAAATGTAGCGAACTGGAACTTGAATCCCTTATTGGGAACCAAGTCAGTAGGCAGTGACGAAAGAGCACTGCTACTGCCAGGACCCTAAACAGTGATGACAGACTAACTGCACGTCCATTTCCCAATATGTAAAGTCAAAACGTACAAACTAAATTGTCTTGTGTGTAAATCCTGCAATAAAAAATTCAAAAACAATATATGCCTTTATATTAATTTTGCAACGTCCATCTCTGTATTGTGTCATGTTGTTTTTATCTGTATCATACATCAGTGAATTATAGCATTGATGGACGCTATAGCATTACATTAGTATAATGTATTGTTTAAAAAATGTATAGTTCTGCACAATTGTTTCTATTTGTATTTGACTTTATATTGATTCTATTATTTGTTTTCGAAGCAGTAAATTAATCTTTTGTTGGTGCTGTAATTAAATTGTATAAATGTATAATGTTTAGTTTTTCTTTGATATATAATCTAGGTTAATTTACACACTAAATTTGTTCAATGAAAAGTTTTCATTTGAAATAGACACCAATTTGCATGAAAACGTTGTTTTTTATTAAGGTATTCTGTTTTACATAGAGATTTCACAAGTCAATATTGAAATGTTACCAAATTGTACACATTCTAAGATACTAACCAGTTTTAGTAAACTAGCTGAAAATTAAGCAAAATCGTTTCGAAATTCATGGACAAAGCAAGGGGTGAATCGGAATAAAAACTACTTTTTTATTGTTGAATATGTTTTTTTTACTTAGTGTGGTTTACTAGTTATGTTATTATGCTGTAATAGTGCACTCATATGTGCAGATGGTTCTCAAAAAAGAAAAAAAGTGAACACTAAATCTCACAAATTCAAGATGGCCGCCATGGTCTCGTGACACCAATTTGCATAAAAACTGTATTTTGAGTATGGTATTATGTTTCACATATATGGTAAAGATTTCATGCTTCCACATAAGTACAATATTTTTTTATAAATTTTTAAACTCCACACATTAATTATGTGAAATTACCCAAAAACAAGTTGGCAGTGTAGCACATTTTGCGTAAAAAAAACCTTTGGCATGTTAATTGTTAAGGTCGGAGCTATTTAGGGCTTCTACTTTAGCATTGAATTAAGTAGCCATTTTTACAGCATCAAAATGTTCTTAGAATAATATCTCAACAGTATTCAAATGGCGGACGAGTCCCCAATTCTTTTGTGCCGGGGCATAGAAGGTTCGTTATTTGTAGGGGGAGTTGGTGATTAATCCTTCTAAATTTTAACGCTGCAAGAAACTATTCCAAAAATACTTAACTTTAGACTAGGGTTATAATCGTACAATTCTTGTTAAACAGAAGAAATAATCACAAGAAAAGGAACTTTGTACATCATATATATATATAAATCTCAAAAGGAATATGTGGCTGGCTGGCTGGCTGGGTATGTACATACCGCATAATCTTTTTAAATACTGGACATAAAAAAGTGAAATTTGCTTTGCTTTGCGTTACGGCGGTGAACACTGTCAAGGTTTTAAAAAAATTAAAATGACCGCAGTGGTCAGTTTGGTCAAAAAACGCGAAAAAAACGACATATTTTGGGTTCATGTTAAAATTGCCGTTCCAACTTTTTATAGTTTTTCGATCGATCGCGCTAAAAAAATAAAAAAAAGGATGGCGTTGAGATTTTTTTCAGGATGACGTCATCAAAGTTTGCGCAGAGATAGCTAGCCGGCTTTTCGTTATGACGTCATCAAATTTTGCGTATTCATTTAAAATTAACTTTGCTTCAACCTTTGCTAATGTACTTTATGAATGAATAGAACAAAATATATTCACGTTTTAATTTGCGTCGTAATTTATAGCGGGATATTTTTAAATTGTTATAATGGGTAATGATTAATGGTTTTAGTGGGTATCTTACGTTGTATCTGGCAAATACAAAATTCCATCACGTTTTTATTCGTGTTGTATATGTCCACAGAATAGGTATAAAACAGAATGCGCAATCGCATTTTATTTCTGTTTTGGGCAGTAATACCGACGCCATACTAAGCCTATTTAAACGCAGTGGTCCTGGTTACACTCTATATTTATGCTTATTTAGCCTACAACGTCCTTTTCTTCAAATCTACAAGTTCGAACACCCAAAGTTAATATTTCAGGCAAAATGTGCATAAACGGTTGTGTAATAAACTACAACAATGATGCGAAAACGACTGATTATCGTAAAAAAGAGCATGTCAAACTGCATGGCTTTCATGACTCCATAAAGGATAAACAACAGCATAAACAACCTCATATTAACTCATTATGAATTATATGCCTATTTCCCTTCATAATTTTAAAAGTTTATTTTGGTTTAAAAAGTATATATATTTATGTACCGGTAGCCGCAGCAATTTAGTTACCGGTACCGAGCTACGTCTAAGCCATTTTTTTTTCAAATCAGTACCGGGTAATAAATATTTTTACATCATATTGGCCTAATCATATAATGTTCAAAACAAAATGGGTAATTAAGTCAAATTTATATAAAAGTAAGCCTATAATGAAAGATAATGTAGGCCCTATATATATTGTATATATTTATGGCAGACGTAGATATCATTTATCATTTTACTATAGTAGCGTCTCTAGCGACCGCTGCATTGCGGAAAATGATAACTTTTAGTGAGTGCGTATATAGGGATTGTGCATTCTGTTCTATACCTATTCTGTGTATACGTCTTATAAACTTTGTAGCGGGAAATTTTTCAATTGCCAGGCAATGTTTAAATTGCCGAGCTCAACGTTTTAAAGTTTTAATTTGTATCGTATACGTCTTATAAACTATGTAGCGGGAAATTTTATATTGCCGGGCAATGTTTAAATTTGCCGGACCAACTTTTTAAAGTTTTAATTCATGTCGCATACGTTGTATAAACTATGATTCATATCGGTTTCAGTTGTTATTGTTTTTCCTGTTGAATTTAAAATTTAATTCTAAGTTTGCTTCCAAAGCAACAATAAATAAATAGCAAATAACACCAAAAAACAAAAAAAAAAACAAAAAAAACAAAATATTGATCTACGACTAATGTTGTAGCAAAAAAATATATCAAACAATCATTTTCGAATTAACAGTACTTTTTAAAAGACATGTGAGTTCTGTTTTACAGAAAGAGTTTAATTACCCACTAAACTCACAAAATTCGATCATAGTGGTCATACTTTGAGCAAGAAATAAATAAAAAATTATTATTATTTGTTTTTCCTTTTTAGTTGTATATTGAATTGGTGTATAATAAAGTGTGCAAAACAAAAATAAATTAAAAAAATACTGACCACAAAAAAAAAACATACTACTTTATGTATGTTGCAAAAACAAAACTAAAAAACTATAATGTGTCAATCATATTCTAAAAAAAAGCCCGTTCGAAGAATCGGGCACATAACGGCTTGTTAAAAATAAAGTAAAACTCAATGGTCAATACAATTGTGACTTGTCTAAAGATCGGACTGCCACAACGTTGTCTCGAAACCACGGGGTATTAAAAATGGTTGGTTTCTATTGTCCTTTACGAGCCTACGTGAAACAACTTTACGGGGATGTTGGGGACCTTTGAATACCTGTAAGATTCATGTCAACTGTAAATCTTCAAGCATGTTGTGACAATGACATAACGCTTTACCCTTCCAACATTTGGAAAAAACATAATTTATTATTAACAATATTGTATATTTTCTATTTAAATAGGTACAAACACATATTTCATGTATAAATGAAAATTATGTTGAATCTTATGTTTTTGTACTATAAACACATGTTTTTCAATTTGTATCTTTAGAAAAAATATATTTCTAGAAAACCTAAAACCATGATATTAAAGATCGTCTATGTGTTTTTGATTATTGTATTGAATTCCATTTCATCTCATCGGGTAAGATTTTTTTTGGTATAGCGCTACTCATTAATTGACTTCATTGTGAAATACAAACTCAAACATTTTCGTTAAGTTAAACATATGGAGGTGAACGTGTCTATAATACTATAATACTAGTACATTTTATTTACTTGTGCTTCTGCTAATGATACAAATGTGTTGGTTTTGCGGCTAAGCTTTCTATATTTATTATCGTACTCTTAGTGCTAAAAATATTCACACGTTTATTTAACTAAGAAGTCTGGATATTAACACCTAGGTTTAAATAGAAAGTAAGATCCTGACTAAAACTTTCAATAAGCTGAAAATTATAATCTTCTCGTCACTAGTGGCGACATTTTTAATCGAAGTTAGGACCAAGTGTGACACAATGCGGGGGGTGGGGGAAGCGGGGATAGCCAGTACTAAATTTGCGATTTTCAGACCCTTTTAAGGTATAGACATGAGGCACTATGAAATACCTAACAAAATAATAACCATCAATAGTCGATATAAAAACTTTACTTTATAAGTAGAACATAATAGTAGGCTGTCAGATGAATTCCATGTTACAACTGAAGTCAAGCAAGGATGTCTCCTTTCACCACTTCTGTTCCATCTAGTACTAGATTGGGTGAAAAAAAAAGAAAAGGAATACAATGGACCCTAATGCAAAAACTAAAAGACTTAGAGTTTGCAGATGACCAGGCCATTCTGTCCCACCGATTACAAGACATGCAAGAGAAGATCACAGCCTTAAGCGAGACTGGAAAAAAGAGTATTGAAAATAAACCACCAACGTGATGTCGACATACAAGTAGCGAATCAAAGCTTAGACCAAGTGGATAATTTTGTATACCTTGAGAGTTCAGACAAAGAGCAGTAGTACAACAAATTATAGAAAGAATGGCAAACCACAGAGAGGACGACCCAAGCGGACATGGAGACGAAGTGTATTGGATGAGGCTGAAAGAGCTGGAAAGAGCTGGGAAGAACTGAAGCGACTGGCAAGAGACCGTGGATAGTGGAGTGTTTTGACAGAGGTCCTATGTTCCGCAAGGAACCCAAAAGGAATGATGATGATGAAGGTACGAACACGGTATGTTGATTACGGGAAGGTGCCGTTGGGGGTTCGATAGTGGCGGTAAATGTCTTGTCAAGAAATGTTATGAGTTTGGAGTGAATCTTGTGCGAAGTGTAAATGAAAAATATAAATGTATTGTGGGACATGGCTCTGGATAATAAATAGGGGTGTGTATATTGGACAAATTATTGACTTTGACTAAGCTCATGTATAGTTTCAGAACTAGTCTTTGAAGTCAAGTCACCATTTGCCTATGGCAAAATTTAGAATTGCCCCAATCACACATAGTTAAGATAAACATCAAACATTTTCTTTAAGGGTTGAGTATCTTATCCATGACTTTGTGTTCTGGGCTTTAGTTATACACTACAGCTTAGTGATTCTATAATCTATGCAGATAACAAAACTGTATCAAACTATGCTTTAACCAACCAACGGTTTTAGCTGTGGGTTACCTGAAGCATCAGCAAGGTCTAATGCTTATTATACACTTGCACACTTTTAAGATAGAAGGGGCCATTATACATATGCGTATGTTAACTTTGTTCTTATTTTAAAAATATGAGAGCACCCACGGATAATATATTATGTACACTTTATATATCATTATTTCTTAGTAAACATTGTAGTTAGCTAACTTTTGTCGTTTAGAACATCATTTAAAACATTAATCAAAATGCAAGTCTAGACTCGGACCACGGATGAGCGTAGGACGCAATAATCTTCTTTATAGAAGGAGCGCCTGTAATGTATAAGATAAGATAAGAATTATAACATGAAAAAGAAAAATGAAAACGGGAAATTGTTGTAAGGTTCAATAACTTTATTTCGCTCTTCGTCAGTGCGCAACGAAATATCATCCATGTTCTACAAGCAGACCATGTTGCTTGGGTTACCCTGAACCTCTAGCTTGCCTGAAGTCTGGACACCAATTCTACTGCTATGTAAGGCTTATGTTCCATTTGTCTTATAATGTATTAATAAATGAATGAAGGGTGACCAAATGTGAACAAATAGTCTTTAGTTATATAAGTACAATAGTAATTATAAGACATTTTCAGACCAAAGAGACCTTAATAAATTATATGAAACTGTTACTATTTTCTTAGTCCTTTTGACAAGCATAAACAAATATCTATCTATCATAAAATCTATCTATCTATTTGAACTCTAATTAACTCTCTATCTTTCTATTTGTCTATCTAAATGTGTATGTACATATCTATTTATCTTTCTAAACATCAATCCATTAATCTATCTATCTATCTATCAATATGTCTATCTACCTTTCTATTATTTATCATCTTTTACCTATTATCTATCATATATATATTCATTAATCAAACTTAAATATTTAACTATCTATATACCCATGTATGAATATATTAAAATATATTAATAAGTACATCATATATAAAAATATGAATATATATATATTGTTACAACCCCTATCCCTTGGTTGTGAGAGCTCGCACGTGATATACTCGTCAGTCGTCAAGGGTTAACTCAATGATAGTTTTGTTTCATCCGTACACTGCTCCTTGCCTAGAGTTCAAACTCAATAATTGCCATCGGACAGTCCCTTCAACAATAATCCAATCTTAATTTAGTATTTGAAGATATCAAGTAATCTATCTCGTAGTGATATGATATTTGCGTTGAAACATTCAAGACATACAGTTGATAACGTTAAGCAATGCAGAGTAGTTTCATTGAAAAAAATTTGTGTAATCCAGATATTTCTACAAGTAGTGTCATTATTAAATATAGTAGCGAGAATAATATATATATATATCATCATCATCATCATCATCATCAACATATATAATTACCGTGAGTTTGTTTATATGTTTAAATATTTATATATATGTTTGTTCGCTATTGGCTCCTAAGCCGTTTGACTAATCGGGACAAAAGTTAAATGTATAAATCGGAAACGTACTCCAAAAGAAAATTTTATTTTATGACTTATAATCATGAATGAGTTAATTTTATAAATTAAAAAAAGTATATCCAACAATACAAATAAATATAACCGTGCATAGCAAATGGCCGTTCCCGTTCATTTACTATATTGAACGCGAGATTCACTATGTTGAACACGAGGGTCTTTTCGGGCTTTCCCAATTCTGTTGTTGTTTTTTTTAATGTGCCGAGACCATTTTTAAAAGTTACGCACCGCAATTTGGCATGGAGAGTTTCAATAGTTTACTTTAAAAAAAAATACTAACGTATGACGTAATGTCTATCAAATTATTTCTTTTTTCATTATTGATGTTTGCATTATCCTTTTAAGTAAAAGTAACCAAATGTTTAAATTATTTAATGGATTTACGTCGCTATTGAGAATATCCTTTAATAGGCGACTGTATACACTCTATAAATTAAATGATACGAATTATAAAAAAACAAATTAGGTCTATAAATGATTACATTCAAATACCGGGTACCATAACCTTGACAGCAACAATATAAAATAAAAACTAAATACCGAAAGAAACATTCTCAATACTGTTTTTTTGATACAATAAGCAAGAACAAAAATTAAATACAGAAAAAATCTTTCTCAATTTAGTTTTTATTGCATTGAAATATTATTTTCTATTTTTTCCCCTTTTTTATTGTTTTGTATATATGTTTTTTTTGTTGATAGTATATTATTGTTAATTTAATATTATTAATAACAAGTCAAGTCAACAGAATTGTTAGTTACATTTTAATATCGAATTTAAAAGGCTCTTTAAAAAACCAGGACGAGCCTTTCGGCTCTTGTGTCCAGGGCGTAGCGCTTAGGATTGAGCAATCTCTGTCCGGGCTCCAGCCACCCAACGACACGCCAAAGGCCTGGCGTGCCGTGTAACGGAGAAGGTTTCCGCAGCCCAGCGATCGTTCACTGCGGTTCCCCTAAGGATCATTATCGTGGTGGCTCGACAGTATACCTGCACTGTCACCCGGTATCACAAATTCTATAGGCCTACTATAGGTACATGCATCCGGGCACCGGGTGATTCTCGAGACGGGATTGCAGCGTCCATTGCTTCCTCCCCACCGAGACCAGTGGCCTCTGGGCAGTGTAATGGACATCGGACCCGCTGCGGGGGCTTTGACCCATTGGATCGCACGCCAGTGTATTCTTCATGGGAATGTATCGGCGGATTTACATATTACACCAGTCCTTGAGGCCACAATTCTTATGCATATGCCAGGGTCAGGCCGACCAGAAACAATAAAAAATAACAAAAAAATAAATACAGAAAGAAACATTCTCAACATTTTTTTATTAATACAATAAGCAAGAACAAAAATTAAATACCGAAAAAAATCGTTCTCACTTTAGTTTTTATGGTATCGGAATATTATTTTCTACGCTTTTTTTATTATTTACCTTTTTATTGTTTGGTATTGTGTTTTTTTTTCTTTTAGATAGTATATTATTGTTAATTTAATAGGCTATTATTAATAACAAGTCAAGTCAACAAAACTGTTTGCTACGTTTTAATACCAGAAGCTTGACAGTAACAATTAATTATTATTATGCATATGCATGGGGCCAGGGTCAAGGCAACCAGAAACAATTAAAAAGAACAAATACTAAATACCGAAAAGAAACGTTCATTGTCTTTATTGTAATAGTCTTTTTTCTTTCTCTCTTAACAAAACACATTGTAGTCATTCGTTTCTCCGTCATTTATCTCCAAATAAGATGGGACTACACGAACGTCATCAGAAGAACTGATCGGCGCGCTCGTGTTTCTGGGTTATATAGTGGTTGCAGTGGCTTGAACTAGTTCATTATTGGGGGTAAAATGTAAAAATGTTCCTGCTCGGTCCATAACAAATGTTGATTTCTTAATTTGATGCTTCTTTTACACCCTTAATGGCATAGTCCTATAAATTTACATACTCTCCCAAGAAGGAGTGAAAATTTATTGCCGTAAACAGTAATGTCAAATTCTCGCGCAGCCGCAATAAAGGAAAATGTAAAAGACTAAGTCTGAAAGCACCTCCCCCCCCCTTCGATCTAATTAGGCGAGCTAATTATGCCTGTTTTGGGAGAAAACTACAAGTGAATGTGTTTTAATACTATCAATTTGTAACAGTATATATATCTAGATAGTTAAACGTTCATCACTCAGTAAAGCACGAAAAGTCCTTTGTTCTCCATGTTCATGGTATGTATTAATGCAGTCTATGCATTATATATATATATATATATTATGCATTTATTTTTCTTCTTTTTGTTGTAATTTTTCACCAGCCTAACTCTGCATACGTAGCCTGGTTGTACTCACGAAGGTCGACAATAGCCACAAGAAAACATGTAAGTGTTTTATTTATTTTAAATACACATAGAAACCACGTCAAGTAAAACGACATATCATAATATTGTTATGGCCCTCTTTATGATTATGACTATTATTACGACTCGTTAAATCGGATTCAATGAATATAGTTGTATCTTTATTAGAAGTCTCTAGATTCTGCTAATCTGTAGCCCAAGCTAGGGGTTCCTTGACTGACAGGTCTATGCAGCAATGTAGTTATATTCGTGATAATTATCTTTAACACCTTTCTCAACAATGATAGATCAAACAACTCCAGTTGTTGAATAAACAATTTTATTTAAATTGTAGACTCAATATAAACGATCAATAAACGCATCAACTGATGGTAACATAAGTGTTTCAACAAAATGACATTATATGTACAAGTATTAATATAGCGACTTCACTCGACAAACTTCCAAACTGAACTAACTTTAAGGAGATGGGGACTTTACAAAGAAAACTATCATCGAAGATTCTACAGGGTCTTAATACGCATTTTAACCTCTTTCTCTATAACATCCAGAATTATCCTCCAATTTCCACGGGGTTGGACGAATTATTTTATTTAAACTGCCCTCAGGGCACAAAGGTCAAACCTTGGTCGCCTTGGACTCTGATACGCACTTGTTAAGAGGTCAATGCCTTACTACGTCATTCATTTATGACCGATATTCGTAACACGACCACCCTTAAAAAGTTTTATAATTATTTCTTTTACATTTTAACAATACAAAAAAATGTTAATTTTAAGGAATAATTATAAAAGAAAATATTCCGGGGAAAACAAATACAGTTCAATTGGCTATTCCACTAATTCAATCAAACTGATAACAATAACATATAATATATGCAATATAAGTTAATCTTATCAAATGGCTTAACTACAGTCATTCAATCATTCAATTTTAATTCAAAACAATGGACAATTAAATTGTTTATCTAAATCGTGTATACAAGAAAAATACATAGGGTTAAACATTATACAATTTAATAATTTCCATTTCATTAACATTCCACGTTAATAAAAACTCTCTCGTTCATTTAATTATAAACTAATATCTTTTACATTTGTAATCAAACAACAAAAGAAAAAATCACTTAATGTCTATTCAGACACGACTTATTTTTTTTTCATAAGGAGAAAAAACTCGCTCTTGATGAAAAAATACTACTAGGCTTGACCTAATTACACAACAACACGATCATTGTCTCGACAGTATTTTTTTTTCAAGCCTGTAGGCTGACTAACAGTAGACAACTGTCTGTGACGGGACACAGAAATTGAGGTCAATTCCGCACTCTCTCTCTCTCTCTCTTTTTTTTTTCTCTCATTCCCAATTGATTCTAACAATGTTGATATGGCTATGCAAATTTTTACCTCATCACAGCCTAGGTCAAAAATCTCTACGCGATTAAATAGTTATCTTTTTAATTATCATTAGTTCACAACTATTATCTCAAAATTAAATTCATTTATGTTATTTTAAAAACATTAAACATAGTCTGTTCACGAATTAAAATAGTTTATAGACAATTTCATTCAAAAATATTTCAATCTTTCATTTTACCATGACCTTTCGACGTCATTATTTTCTTTTTTAAAAGAGTTCACATCGTAGCAGTTTTAAATTGAAACATTCTATCTTTCATGCAGACATGGATTTACTTACAACAAATTTGGTTAATTTACTTAATTAACTATCAATCAAAGCAGATTATATTATCTTCATACAATCTTAGTTTTAAACAGTAAGTTCTTATTTTCTTTAGATTACATTAAAGACATTTCAAATACAATATTATTTACGTACAAAAGATTACAGACTTTAGGAAGAGCATAGACCATTAATTTTTTTCAGACAGAAATCAATTTAACAATTTATGTACAAAACAAACTGCTGGTCTGACTGGTGTGGTGAAAACATTCCATCTCCAATCTTTCCAGTTTGTACGGTGGAATCCATTGCTCTTTTCCATTTTCCACAAAAGGTTTTATTTATAGCTTCTAGGTTCTCCTGTTCCTCACAGTGTTTAGGTCTACCCAGTCTTTTGCTTGTCAATACAATTCATTCAATCTATTTTAAGTAATACAGAAAAAAATATATTAGTTTTACAATCTTGACATGAAATCCTTAATTACTAATACATTAGTTGAACATTGGTGTGTCAACATTATAAATTCTCAACCATGAAATTCTCAACCATTCTGGTTTACAGTGTCAAGTCAGTGGCACATCCTAAATTTATACAAAACAAGGATACAAAGTTTACATTAGTTTCACTTCTGGTCTGCTTTTCATGTAACAGTATCCTAAAAGTGAAAAATCATATGTAATACAATTCTTGGAATTCTTTTTTAGTCATAGTTCTGCCTTTCTGCAACTATTTTTACCCTACATTATCATACATTCAATGATAATATAACAAATGAATAAATTCACATAGAAGAAATTTGCATCCTGACTCAGTGCAATATTTCAACAACAGTACATGATAAAATAAATTTCCATAGTACAATCATAAAACATTTCTCAATACTTTAGTGATAGAAAATTCTCTTTTCTCAAAACCATTTACATCTTTTTCAATCAAATTATCCTCTCTGCCAAATGTTTCAATTATCATTTCCAGAGATTCTCAAACATATCTTATAATCAGTCCACATTTATAATGTCCTCTGATTTAGAAACCAATTCTGCGGATAAAACTGATCTTTTTCTCTTATAGCAATTATTTTAAATGCTCAACCTAACAAGTTTGTTTAGAAATATCACAATAGAATGATATCTACTCTAACAATACTTTTACTCATTCCTTTTTCTTCACAAGTAAGGGATTTAGTTTTAAAATAGTAAGTTTGGTAACTAACTATCAGTGAATTTGTCATTCAATTCATCCTGTACTCCAGGCATAAATTTTACAAATAAGAGTAACAATGTTAACAACATCAAGCTTATTCCAATTGTTTTCAGAAGGTAAGGCTTTATCATTTTCAAATGATATAATATTTTTGCCTTTCTTTCATCACACAACAATGGCATCTGCATGTGAGCAGTGTACAATTTTTTTCTAACAAAAACAGTTATGTCAGACAAAAAATTTATGTACTTCTCTAGGTACTTGATCAGCCCAAGGAGATCCAATTCGGTCTGCCATGCTTCTTGAAGTAGTTTGAGTGGTCCTCGGACAGTGGGTCCAAAGATTGGTCCATAGGCTCCTCGACTTTCCGGATAGGATTCAGTTGATATCTCATGCTCCAGGCATAAGTTCTTTAGGACTGGATTGAAGAGTTCCGGGGCGAAGTTGGTCCTTCGATCTGTCGGTATGGATTGTGGTAACCCATAGCTTTTGATAGTTTCGGTCCAGCTCTCTGCACTCGTTTCTTCGGTGATGCTCCTCCAATCTTCATCTGTACCGGCAACTGCAGGCTTGCATTGTTGTTTGAGCATGCTGTGGTCTATATGTTCATAGACATCGTTAGTAGGAGTTTCTTCCTCGTCGACAGCTTTCTCATGTAGCTGTAGCAACTCTGGGACTACTTTCTGCTCAGCAATCAATTCATTTTGTGATGACTTCTTTGATTGATCATTTCCTTTCGGACAATCTTCAATCATGGAGAAAATAGTAGTATCAAGTTCCACTTCTTCTTCCTCTTTCTTCTCTCGTGGGAGAATTTTTTCTTTCTTTTTCTTTTCTTGTGGGAGAATTTCTTCTTTCTTTTTCTTTTCTTGTGAGAGAATTTCTTCTTTCTTTTTCTGTGGTGTCATACCATTTATGACATCACCTACAGGATAAAGTTCTTTTTCTTTTCCTGTCTCCACAATAGGACTAGGGTCTGGATTTTCCTTCACAATCAGTTCAGGTCTCACCCTCCCTTTCGCCAAATCATTTGCTAGGATAACGGATATGCCCTCAACAGGAAGTTTTGATATTACTCCAACTGTCACATATCCTGTCACCAAGTCAGATGAGAGGTATATCCTATGTAGAGGTATTTCTTCTTTCCATTCAAAACCTCTCAATAGGACAGTCTGTCCTGTCAATGTATTATCATTCAATGGTAATACATCTTTAAGCAGCAGGGTTAATGATGCTCCTGTGTCTCGTAATATGTTTACGGACTTCAGTGGTCCTTCCTTTTGTAAGGCCACACAACCTTCACTAATGAACGGTTGAAAACTGCACAGGGTCTCTGTGTCAATTTTATTCTTCCCTTGACCATGACTTTCGGGTGTTGTTTCATCTTTCGATGACTTCAGACTCTTGTTCGAGTCAAAAATAGTTTGGTCTACTTTTTCGTCTCTGTGGACTTGGACAATTAATCCAATAGTAGCCATTCTGTATTTATAATCAGGATATTTATCCTCATTGTCTTCAGTTGTAGATTTCTCTACCTTCTGATTTTTGCTCTCAGGCAAATCCACCCTCAGTGTTTCTGGTTTAGAAGAATCTTTCTTCGAATTCAGTTCGTTTGTATTTTCGCTTTCTTGTACATTTTGTATTGGTGCATGTCTGACGCACATTACCACTTTATTAGGTCCTTTTTCTTTCCTTATGTTCCAACAGTCTTCAATGCTATGTCCTACTCTTTTACAAAAAGTACATTGGACGTTTTTGTTGACAGGTTTCTTATTAACATCATTTTGTTTCACAAAATGCTCTTTTTCACGATGTTGTTGTGGTGTGTTTTCTGCTTGCCGTTGTGCCCTATTAAAATTCTTTTCACTAGCTGTCCTATGACACAGTGTATACTGTTCCGCTAAATCAGCAGCCTTATGTGGGTCAGTGATGTCACGCTCGGATAAATACATTCTTATATCCGGCCTCACTTTGTTAATAAAATCCTCTAACAGAATGATATCTTTCATTTCTTTTAATGTGGAGATATTTCTGGATTTTATCCACTGATCCATTAACTTTTCTTCTGCTCGAAGGAAGTCTAAGTGTGTTTGGTAAGGGGACATTGTGTACTGACGGAACCTTTTCCGATAACTTTCAGGTATTTGGTTGTACGCTTTCAGTACAGAATCTTTGATGATTTCATAATCATTTAAATGCTCCTCTTTTAACAATAGAACACAATCTCTTGCCCTTCCCTGAGTAAAAGCTGTTCTGACTAATATTCCCCATTTATCTTCTGGGAACTTAAAATATCTGCAAGAAATTTCAAAGGTCTGGAAGAAATTAGCTATTTCACTTTCTTTATCAATGTAGGTAGGGACTAGCTTTTTCCATCTGGCCATCTCTACATCATTATGAGATTCTTTTTTAGTAGCGCCTATCTTCGCCAGTTCTATTCTTTCCTGACTTTCTCTTTGACTTTTCTTATCTCTTTCCTGACTTTCTATTTCTCTTTGACTTTTCTTATCTCTTTCCTGACTTTCTATTTCTAGACGTCTTTGTTCCATCTCAAGCCGTTTTTGTTCTCGTTTATCTTCCAATTCCATCCGTTTCATTTCTAGTTGAAATCGCAACTGTTCGGACATTGAAGATTTCGACGTCTGACCTTCAACTTGATATTCCTCCGCGCTTGATTCTACTTTCAACTTGCCACTCGCAATCAACACATCTTTTATCTGCTGTGTCAACACAATTCTGGATGGTGTAGTTTCAGTAACTTCTATCTTCAAGATCTCAGCGATCTCTTTTAACTTCTTTATTGACAAAGTTTTCAGAACCTCTTCTTCTGGATTTTCAATAAATTCCATTCTTTAGTTAAGAGATTTATAAAGTGGTAAATTTTTCCAACTTACGTTTTTCCAATCGGAAGAATAATTTCAGCGTTCTTAGGCTTGCTCAGTAGGTCACGGCTTTACACACAACACAACACAACTTGAATATATGCTTCACTATACAACTATATCGGACGCAGCCCTCAAATTGTTATGGCCCTCTTTATGATTATGACTATTATTACGACTCGTTAAATCGGATTCAATGAATATAGTTGTATCTTTATTAGAAATCTCTAGAATCTGCTAATCTGTAGCCCAAGCTAGGGGTTCCTTGACTGACAGGTCTATGCAGCAATGTAGTTATATTCGTGATAATTATCTTTAACACCTTTCTCAACAATGATAGATCAAACAACTCCAGTTGTTGAATAAACAACTTTATTAAAATTGTAGACTCAATATAAACGATCAATAAACGCATCAACTGATGGTAACATAAGTGTTTCAACAAAATGACATTATATGTACAAGTATTAATATAGCGACTTCACTCGACAAACTTCCAAACTGAACTAACTTTAAGGAGATGGGGACTTTACAAAGAAAACTATCATCGAAGATTCTACAGGGTCTTAATACGCATTTTAACCTCTTTCTCTATAACATCCAGAATTATCCTCCAATTTCCACGGGGTTGGACGAATTATTTTATTTAAACTGCCCTCAGGGCACAAAGGTCAAACCTTGGTCGCCTTGGACTCTGATACGCACTTGTTAAGAGGTCAATGCCTTACTACGTCATTCATTTATGACCGATATTCGTAACACGACCACCCTTAAAAAGTTTTATAATTATTTCTTTTACATTTTAACAATACAAAAAAATGTTAATTTTAAGGAATAATTATAAAAGAAAATATTCCGGGGAAAACAAATACAGTTCAATTGGCTATTCCACTAATTCAATCAAACTGATAACAATAACATATAATATATGCAATATAAGTTAATCTTATCAAATGGCTTAACTACAGTCATTCAATCATTCAATTTTAATTCAAAACAATGGACAATTAAATTGTTTATCTAAATCGTGTATACAAGAAAAATACATAGGGTTAAACATTATACAATTTAATAATTTTCATTTCATTAACATTCCACGTTAATAAAAACTCTCTCGTTCATTTAATTATAAACTAATATCTTTTACATTTGTAATCAAACAACAAAAGAAAAAATCACTTAATGTCTATTCAGACACGACTTATTTTTTTTTCATAAGGAGAAAAAACTCGCTCTTGATGAAAAAATACTACTAGGCTTGACCTAATTACACAACAACACGATCATTGTCTCGACAGTATTTTTTTTTCAAGCCTGTAGGCTGACTAACAGTAGACAACTGTCTGTGACGGGACACAGAAATTGAGGTCAATTCCGCACTCTCTCTCTCTCTCTCTCTTTTTTTTTTCTCTCATTCCCAATTGATTCTAACAATGTTGATATGGCTATGCAAATTTTTACCTCATCACAGCCTAGGTCAAAAATCTCTACGCGATTAAATAGTTATCTTTTTAATTATCATTAGTTCACAACTATTATCTCAAAATTAAATTCATTTATGTTATTTTAAAAACATTAAACATAGTCTGTTCACGAATTAAAATAGTTTATAGACAATTTCATTCAAAAATATTTCAATCTTTCATTTTACCATGACCTTTCGACTTCATTATTTTCTTTTTTAAAAGAGTTCACATCGTAGCAGTTTTAAATTGAAACATTCTATCTTTCATGCAGACATGGATTTACTTACAACAAATTTGGTTAATTTACTTAATTAACTATCAATCAAAGCAGATTATATTATCTTCATACAATCTTAGTTTTAAACAGTAAGTTCTTATTTTCTTTAGATTACATTAAAGACATTTCAAATACAATATTATTTACGTACAAAAGATTACAGACTTTAGGAAGAGCATAGACCATTAATTTTTTTCAGACAGAAATCAATTTAACAATTTATGTACAAAACAAACTGCTGGTCTGACTGGTGTGGTGAAAACATTCCATCTCCAATCTTTCCAGTTTGTACGGTGGAATCCATTGCTCTTTTCCATTTTCCACAAAAGGTTTTATTTATAGCTTCTAGGTTCTCCTGTTCCTCACAGTGTTTAGGTCTACCCAGTCTTTTGCTTGTCAATACAATTCATTCAATCTATTTTAAGTAATACAGAAAAAAATATATTAGTTTTACAATCTTGACATGAAATCCTTAATTACTAATACATTAGTTGAACATTGGTGTGTCAACATTATAAATTCTCAACCATGAAATTCTCAACCATTCTGGTTTACAGTGTCAAGTCAGTGGCACATCCTAAATTTATACAAAACAAGGATACAAAGTTTACATTAGTTTCACTTCTGGTCTGCTTTTCATGTAACAGTATCCTAAAAGTGAAAAATCATATGTAATACAATTCTTGGAATTCTTTTTTAGTCATAGTTCTGCCTTTCTGCAACTATTTTTACCCTACATTATCATACATTCAATGATAATATAACAAATGAATAAATTCACATAGAAGAAATTTGCATCCTGACTCAGTGCAATATTTCAACAACAGTACATGATAAAATAAATTTCCATAGTACAATCATAAAACATTTCTCAATACTTTAGTGATAGAAAATTCTCTTTTCTCAAAACCATTTACCTCTTTTTTGAATCAAATTATCCTCTCTGCCAAATGTTTCAATTATTATTTCCGGAGATTCTCAAACATATCTTATAATCAGTCCACATTTATAATGTCCTCTGATTTAGAAACCAATTCTGCGGATAAAACTGATCTTTTTCTCTTATAGCAATTATTTTAAATGCTCAACCTAACAAGTTTGTTTAGAAATATCACAATAGAATGATATCTACTCTAACAATACTTTTACTCATCCCTTTTTCTTCACAAGTAAGGGATTTAGTTTTAAAATAGTAAGTTTGGTAACTAACTATCAGTGAATTTGTCATTCAATTCATCCTGTACTCCAGGCATAAATTTTACAAATAAGAGTAACAATGTTAACAACATCAAGCTTATTCCAATTGTTTTCAGAAGGTAAGGCTTTATCATTTTCAAATGATATAATATTTTTGCCTTTCTTTCATCACACAACAATGGCATCTGCATGTGAGCAGTGTACAATTTTTTTCTAACAAAAACAGTTATGTCAGACAAAAAATTTATGTACTTCTCTAGGTACTTGATCAGCCCAAGGAGATCCAATTCGGTCTGCCATGCTTCTTGAAGTAGTTTGAGTGGTCCTCGGACAGTGGGTCCAAAGATTGGTCCATAGGCTCCTCGACTTTCCGGATAGGATTCAGTTCATATCTCATGCTCCAGGCATAAGTTCTTTAGGACTGGATTGAAGAGTTCCGGGGCGAAGTTGGTCCTTCGATCTGTCGGTATGGATTGTGGTAACCCATAGCTTTTGATAGTTTCGGTCCAGCTCTCCGCACTCGTTTCTTCGGTGATGCTCCTCCAATCTTCATCTGTACCGGCAACTGCAGGCTTGCATTGTTGTTGGAGCATGCTGTGGTCTATATGTTCATAGACATCGTTAGTAGGAGTTTCTTCCTCGTCGACAGCTTTCTCGTGTAGCTGTAGCAACTCTGGGTCTACTTTCTGCTCAGCAATCAATTCATTTTGTGATGACTTCTTTGATTGATCATTTCCTTTCGGACAATCTTCAATCATGGAGAAAATAGTAGTATCAAGTTCCACTTCTTCTTCCTCTTTCTTCTCTCGTGGGAGAATTTTTTCTTTCTTTTTCTTTTCTTGTGGGAGAATTTCTTCTTTCTTTTTCTTTTCTTGTGAGAGAATTTCTTCTTTCTTTTTCTGTGGTGTCATACCATTTATGACATCACCTACAGGATAAAGTTCTTTTTCTTTTCCTGTCTCCACAATAGGACTAGGGTCTGGATTTTCCTTCACAATCAGTTCAGGTCTCACCCTCCCTTTCGCCAAATCATTTGCTAGGATAACGGATATGCCCTCAACAGGAAGTTTTGATATTACTCCAACTGTCACATATCCTGTCACCAAGTCAGATGAGAGGTATATCCTATGTAGAGGTATTTCTTCTTTCCATTCAAAACCTCTCAATAGGACAGTCTGTCCTGTCAATGTATTATCATTTATTGGTAATACATCTTTAAGCAGCAGGGTTAATGATGCTCCTGTGTCTCGTAATATGTTTACGGACTTCAGTGGTCCTTCCTTTTGTAAGGCCACACAACCTTCACTAATGAACGGTTGAAAACTGCACAGGGTCTCTGTGTCAATTTTATTCTTCCCTTGACCATGACTTTCGGGTGTTGTTTCATCTTTCGATGACTTCAGACTCTTGTTCGAGTCAAAAATAGTTTGGTCTACTTTTTCGTCTCTGTGGACTTGGACAATTAATCCAATAGTAGCCATTCTGTATTTATAATCAGGATATTTATCCTCATTGTCTTCAGTTGTAGATTTCTCTACCTTCTGATTTTTGCTCTCAGGCAAATCCACCCTCAGTGTTTCTGGTTTAGAAGAATCTTTCTTCGAATTCAGTTCGTTTGTATTTTCGCTTTCTTGTACATTTTGTATTGGTGCATGTCTGACGCACATTACCACTTTATTAGGTCCTTTTTCTTTCCTTATGTTCCAACAGTCTTCAATGCTATGTCCTACTCTTTTACAAAAAGTACATTGGACGTTTTTGTTGACAGGTTTCTTATTAACATCATTTTGTCTCACAAAATGCTCTTTTTCACGATGTTGTTGTGGTGTGTTTTCTGCTTGCCGTTGTGCCCTATTAAAATTCTTTTCACTAGCTGTCCTATGACACAGTGTATACTGTTCCGCTAAATCAGCAGCCTTATGTGGGTCAGTGATGTCACGCTCGGATAAATACATTCTTATATCCGGCCTCACTTTGTTAATAAAATCCTCTAACAGAATGATATCTTTCATTTCTTTTAATGTGGAGATATTTCTGGATTTTATCCACTGATCCATTAACTTTTCTTCTGCTCGAAGGAAGTCTAAGTGTGTTTGGTAAGGGGACATTGTGTACTGACGGAACCTTTTCCGATAACTTTCAGGTATTTGGTTGTACGCTTTCAGTACAGAATCTTTGATGATTTCATAATCATTTAAATGCTCCTCTTTTAACAATAGAACACAATCTCTTGCCCTTCCCTGAGTAAAAGCTGTTCTGACTAATATTCCCCATTTATCTTCTGGGAACTTAAAATATCTGCAAGAAATTTCAAAGGTCTGGAAGAAATTAGCTATTTCACTTTCTTTATCAATGTAGGTAGGGACTAGCTTTTTCCATCTGGCCATCTCTACATCATTATGAGATTCTTTTTTAGTAGCGCCTATCTTCGCCAGTTCTATTCTTTCCTGACTTTCTCTTTGACTTTTCTTATCTCTTTCCTGACTTTCTATTTCTCTTTGACTTTTCTTATCTCTTTCCTGACTTTCTATTTCTAGACGTCTTTGTTCCATCTCAAGCCGTTTTTGTTCTCGTTTATCTTCCAATTCCATCCGTTTCATTTCTAGTTGAAATCGCAACTGTTCGGACATTGAAGATTTCGACGTCTGACCTTCAACTTGATATTCCTCCGCGCTTGATTCTACTTTCAACTTGCCACTCGCAATCAACACATCTTTTATCTGCTGTGTCAACACAATTCTGGATGGTGTAGTTTCAGTAACTTCTATCTTCAAGATCTCAGCGATCTCTTTTAACTTCTTTATTGACAAAGTTTTCAGAACCTCTTCTTCTGGATTTTCAATAAATTCCATTCTTTAGTTAAGAGATTTATAAAGTGGTAAATTTTTCCAACTTACGTTTTTCCAATCGGAAGAATAATTTCAGCGTTCTTAGGCTTGCTCAGTAGGTCACGGCTTTACACACAACACAACACAACTTGAATATATGCTTCACTATACAACTATATCGGACGCAGCCCTCAAATTGTTATGGCCCTCTTTATGATTATGACTATTATTACGACTCGTTAAATCGGATTCAATGAATATAGTTGTATCTTTATTAGAAGTCTCTAGAATCTGCTAATCTGTAGCCCAAGCTAGGGGTTCCTTGACTGACAGGTCTATGCAGCAATGTAGTTATATTCGTGATAATTATCTTTAACACCTTTCTCAACAATGATAGATCAAACAACTCCAGTTGTTGAATAAACAATTTTATTTAAATTGTAGACTCAATATAAACGATCAATAAACGCATCAACTGATGGTAACATAAGTGTTTCAACAAAATGACATTATATGTACAAGTATTAATATAGCGACTTCACTCGACAAACTTCCAAACTGAACTAACTTTAAGGAGATGGGGACTTTACAAAGAAAACTATCATCGAAGATTCTACAGGGTCTTAATACGCATTTTAACCTCTTTCTCTATAACATCCAGAATTATCCTCCAATTTCCACGGGGTTGGACGAATTATTTTATTTAAACTGCCCTCAGGGCACAAAGGTCAAACCTTGGTCGCCTTGGACTCTGATACGCACTTGTTAAGAGGTCAATGCCTTACTACGTCATTCATTTATGACCGATATTCGTAACACGACCACCCTTAAAAAGTTTTATAATTATTTCTTTTACATTTTAACAATACAAAAAAATGTTAATTTTAAGGAATAATTATAAAAGAAAATATTCCGGGGAAAACAAATACAGTTCAATTGGCTATTCCACTAATTCAATCAAACTGATAACAATAACATATAATATATGCAATATAAGTTAATCTTATCAAATGGCTTAACTACAGTCATTCAATCATTCAATTTTAATTCAAAACAATGGACAATTAAATTGTTTATCTAAATCGTGTATACAAGAAAAATACATAGGGTTAAACATTATACAATTTAATAATTTTCATTTCATTAACATTCCACGTTAATAAAAACTCTCTCGTTCATTTAATTATAAACTAATATCTTTTACATTTGTAATCAAACAACAAAAGAAAAAATCACTTAATGTCTATTCAGACACGACTTATTTTTTTTTCATAAGGAGAAAAAACTCGCTCTTGATGAAAAAATACTACTAGGCTTGACCTAATTACACAACAACACGATCATTGTCTCGACAGTATTTTTTTTTTCAAGCCTGTAGGCTGACTAACAGTAGACAACTGTCTGTGACGGGACACAGAAATTGAGGTCAATTCCGCACTCTCTCTCTCTCTCTCTTTTTTTTTTCTCTCATTCCCAATTGATTCTAACAATGTTGATATGGCTATGCAAATTTTTACCTCATCACAGCCTAGGTCAAAAATCTCTACGCGATTAAATAGTTATCTTTTTAATTATCATTAGTTCACAACTATTATCTCAAAATTAAATTCATTTATGTTATTTTAAAAACATTAAACATAGTCTGTTCACGAATTAAAATAGTTTATAGACAATTTCATTCAAAAATATTTCAATCTTTCATTTTACCATGACCTTTCGACGTCATTATTTTCTTTTTTAAAAGAGTTCACATCGTAGCAGTTTTAAATTGAAACATTCTATCTTTCATGCAGACATGGATTTACTTACAACAAATTTGGTTAATTTACTTAATTAACTATCAATCAAAGCAGATTATATTATCTTCATACAATCTTAGTTTTAAACAGTAAGTTCTTATTTTCTTTAGATTACATTAAAGACATTTCAAATACAATATTATTTACGTACAAAAGATTACAGACTTTAGGAAGAGCATAGACCATTAATTTTTTTCAGACAGAAATCAATTTAACAATTTATGTACAAAACAAACTGCTGGTCTGACTGGTGTGGTGAAAACATTCCATCTCCAATCTTTCCAGTTTGTACGGTGGAATCCATTGCTCTTTTCCATTTTCCACAAAAGGTTTTATTTATAGCTTCTAGGTTCTCCTGTTCCTCACAGTGTTTAGGTCTACCCAGTCTTTTGCTTGTCAATACAATTCATTCAATCTATTTTAAGTAATACAGAAAAAAATATATTAGTTTTACAATCTTGACATGAAATCCTTAATTACTAATACATTAGTTGAACATTGGTGTGTCAACATTATAAATTCTCAACCATGAAATTCTCAACCATTCTGGTTTACAGTGTCAAGTCAGTGGCACATCCTAAATTTATACAAAACAAGGATACAAAGTTTACATTAGTTTCACTTCTGGTCTGCTTTTCATGTAACAGTATCCTAAAAGTGAAAAATCATATGTAATACAATTCTTGGAATTCTTTTTTAGTCATAGTTCTGCCTTTCTGCAACTATTTTTACCCTACATTATCATACATTCAATGATAATATAACAAATGAATAAATTCACATAGAAGAAATTTGCATCCTGACTCAGTGCAATATTTCAACAACAGTACATGATAAAATAAATTTCCATAGTACAATCATAAAACATTTCTCAATACTTTAGTGATAGAAAATTCTCTTTTCTCAAAACCATTTACATCTTTTTCAATCAAATTATCCTCTCTGCCAAATGTTTCAATTATCATTTCCAGAGATTCTCAAACATATCTTATAATCAGTCCACATTTATAATGTCCTCTGATTTAGAAACCAATTTTGCGGATAAAACTGATCTTTTTCTCTTATAGCAATTATTTTAAATGCTCAACCTAACAAGTTTGTTTAGAAATATCACAATAGAATGAATTCTACTCTAACAATACTTTTACTCATTCCTTTTTCTTCACAAGTAAGGGATTTAGTTTTAAAATAGTAAGTTTGGTAACTAACTATCAGTGAATTTGTCATTCAATTCATCCTGTACTCCAGGCATAAATTTTACAAATAAGAGTAACAATGTTAACAACATCAAGCTTATTCCAATTGTTTTCAGAAGGTAAGGCTTTATCATTTTCAAATGATATAATATTTTTGCATTTCTTTCATCACACAACAATGGCATCTGCATGTGAGCAGTGTACAATTTTTTTCTAACAAAAACAGTTATGTCAGACAAAAAATTTATGTACTTCTCTAGGTACTTGATCAGCCCAAGGAGATCCAATTCGGTCTGCCATGCTTCTTGAAGTAGTTTGAGTGGTCCTCGGACAGTGGGTCCAAAGATTGGTCCATAGGCTCCTCGACTTTCCGGATAGGATTCAGTTGATATCTCATGCTCCAGGCATAAGTTCTTTAGGACTGGATTGAAGAGTTCCGGGGCGAAGTTGGTCCTTCGATCTGTCGGTATGGATTGTGGTAACCCATAGCTTTTGATAGTTTCGGTCCAGCTCTCCGCACTCGTTTCTTCGGTGATGCTCCTCCAATCTTCATCTGTACCGGCAACTGCAGGCTTGCATTGTTGTTTGAGCATGCTGTGGTCTATATGTTCATAGACATCGTTAGTAAGAGTTTCTTCCTCGTCGACAGCTTTCTCATGTAGCTGTAGCAACTCTGGGTCTACTTTCTGCTCAGCAATCAATTCATTTTGTGATGACTTCTTTGATTGATCATTTCCTTTCGGACAATCTTCAATCATGGAGAAAATAGTAGTATCAAGTTCCACTTCTTCTTCCTCTTTCTTCTCTCGTGGGAGAATTTTTTCTTTCTTTTTCTTTTCTTGTGGGAGAATTTCTTCTTTCTTTTTCTTTTCTTTTTCTGTGGTGTCATACCATTTATGACATCACCTACAGGATAAAGTTCTTTTTCTTTTCCTGTCTCCACAATAGGACTAGGGTCTGGATTTTCCTTCACAATCAGTTCAGGTCTCACCCCCCCTTTCGCCAAATCATTTGCTAGGATAACGGATATGCCCTCAACAGGAAGTTTTGATATTACTCCAACTGTCACATATCCTGTCACCAAGTCAGATGAGAGGTATATCCTATGTAGAGGTATTTCTTCTTTCCATTCAAAACCTCTCAATAGGACAGTCTGTCCTGTCAATGTATTATCATTCAATGGTAATACATCTTTAAGCAGCAGGGTTAATGATGCTCCTGTGTCTCGTAATATGTTTACGGACTTCAGTGGTCCTTCCTTTTGTAAGGCCACACAACCTTCACTAATGAACGGTTGAAAACTGCACAGGGTCTCTGTGTCAATTTTATTCTTCCCTTGACCATGACTTTCGGGTGTTGTTTCATCTTTCGATGACTTCAGACTCTTGTTCGAGTCAAAAATAGTTTGGTCTACTTTTTCGTCTCTGTGGACTTGGACAATTAATCCAATAGTAGCCATTCTGTATTTATAATCAGGATATTTATCCTCATTGTCTTCAGTTGTAGATTTCTCTACCTTCTGATTTTTGCTCTCAGGCAAATCCACCCTCAGTGTTTCTGGTTTAGAAGAATCTTTCTTCGAATTCAGTTCGTTTGTATTTTCGCTTTCTTGTACATTTTGTATTGGTGCATGTCTGACGCACATTACCACTTTATTAGGTCCTTTTTCTTTCCTTATGTTCCAACAGTCTTCAATGCTATGTCCTACTCTTTTACAAAAAGTACATTGGACGTTTTTGTTGACAGGTTTCTTATTAACATCATTTTGTTTCACAAAATGCTCTTTTTCACGATGTTGTTGTGGTGTGTTTTCTGCTTGCCGTTGTGCCCTATTAAAATTCTTTTCACTAGCTGTCCTATGACACAGTGTATACTGTTCCGCTAAATCAGCAGCCTTATGTGGGTCAGTGATGTCACGCTCGGATAAATACATTCTTATATCCGGCCTCACTTTGTTAATAAAATCCTCTAACAGAATGATATCTTTCATTTCTTTTAATGTGGAGATATTTCTGGATTTTATCCACTGATCCATTAACTTTTCTTCTGCTCGAAGGAAGTCTAAGTGTGTTTGGTAAGGGGACATTGTGTACTGACGGAACCTTTTCCGATAACTTTCAGGTATTTGGTTGTACGCTTTCAGTACAGAATCTTTGATGATTTCATAATCATTTAAATGCTCCTCTTTTAACAATAGAACACAATCTCTTGCCCTTCCCTGAGTAAAAGCTGTTCTGACTAATATTCCCCATTTATCTTCTGGGAACTTAAAATCTCTGCAAGAAATTTCAAAGGTCTGGAAGAAATTAGCTATTTCACTTTCTTTATCAATGTAGGTAGGGACTAGCTTTTTCCATCTGGCCATCTCTACATCATTATGAGATTCTTTTTTAGTAGCGCCTATCTTCGCCAGTTCTATTCTTTCCTGACTTTCTCTTTGACTTTTCTTATCTCTTTCCTGACTTTCTATTTCTCTTTGACTTTTCTTATCTCTTTCCTGACTTTCTATTTCTAGACGTCTTTGTTCCATCTCAAGCCGTTTTTGTTCTCGTTTATCTTCCAATTCCATCCGTTTCATTTCTAGTTGAAATCGCAACTGTTCGGACATTGAAGATTTCGACGTCTGACCTTCAACTTGATATTCCTCCGCGCTTGATTCTACTTTCAACTTGCCACTCGCAATCAACACATCTTTTATCTGCTGTGTCAACACAATTCTGGATGGTGTAGTTTCAGTAACTTCTATCTTCAAGATCTCAGCGATCTCTTTTAACTTCTTTATTGACAAAGTTTTCAGAACCTCTTCTTCTGGATTTTCAATAAATTCCATTCTTTAGTTAAGAGATTTATAAAGTGGTAAATTTTTCCAACTTACGTTTTTCCAATCGGAAGAATAATTTCAGCGTTCTTAGGCTTGCTCAGTAGGTCACGGCTTTACACACAACACAACACAACTTGAATATATGCTTCACTATACAACTATATCGGACGCAGCCCTCAAATTGTTATGGCCCTCTTTATGATTATGACTATTATTACGACTCGTTAAATCGGATTCAATGAATATAGTTGTATCTTTATTAGAAGTCTCTAGAATCTGCTAATCTGTAGCCCAAGCTAGGGGTTCCTTGACTGACAGGTCTATGCAGCAATGTAGTTATATTCGTGATAATTATCTTTAACACCTTTCTCAACAATGATAGATCAAACAACTCCAGTTGTTGAATAAACAATTTTATTTAAATTGTAGACTCAATATAAACGATCAATAAACGCATCAACTGATGGTAACATAAGTATTTCAACAAAATGACATTATATGTACAAGTATTAATATAGCGACTTCACTCGACAAACTTCCAAACTGAACTAACTTTAAGGAGGCGGGGACTTTACAAAGAAAACTATCATCGAAGATTCTACAGGGTCTTAATACGCATTTTAACCTCTTTCTCTATAACATCCAGAATTATCCTCCAATTTCGACGGGGTTGGACGAATTATTTTATTTAAACTGCCCTCAGGGCACAAAGGTCAAACCTTGGTCGCCTTGGACTCTGATACGCACTTGTTAAGAGGTCAATGCCTTACTACGTCATTCATTTATGACCGATATTCTTTAAACACAGACTAAAAATATGTAACATATTTTTAAAATTCTAAAATGTAGCCTACATACCTAATGAGCACACGTACTGATTGTATAATTTCAATAATAATAGGAATTCAAATACTTTAAATGAATGAAATATTTAAAATTTACCATATTTAACACTATCAAAAGGCATCAGTAAAGTAAGAATTATAAGAATTTATAACAAAATAATATGCCTTTTAAAATTATTTAACAACGGCATAATAATCTCTGAATAAGGCCCTTAAATTGTGTCTATTTGTTTTACCGAAAAGTTCACTATTTATATAAAAAAATAAAAATAAAACACAGTATAACCAAAGCACACTTTCAGATTACAGCGTCATTGTAGCCTATAGGCCTACATTCACTTATTTATTAAACAGAATAACAGTTAATAAAACCCCGACATCTCGTATAATGAGAAGAAGACACTGGGCCAACAAATAATTTATTGAACTGAATACAGTTCTGATAAGAATAGTACCAAATAACATTTAATTTACAACTATCTTTGTAGTTAATAAATGGAACAGCGCCCCATTGTATTTGAATTTCCCTCTCTACAAGCGAAGAACATTCTTAACAGTACCGCTGTGTCTAAAAATAGACCCTAACTGGGTCAGCGCTAATTGTCGTGTTTAGAGCTTTTCGGCTCATTATAAATGTAACAACATCACTATATCGATAGTTATATAGAGAAAGGTCAGCCGCTCCTATGCTATAATATTTTAAATGTCGGCACCAAAC
The DNA here is from genome assembly GCA_949126835.1 of Anisus vortex. Taxonomy (NCBI): domain Eukaryota; kingdom Metazoa; phylum Mollusca; class Gastropoda; family Planorbidae; genus Anisus; species Anisus vortex. Next base: position 39,765,135 of record OX421500.1, on the reverse strand, counting down.
TGAGACTTTCACAATCTATTTACCGGTAGCTTACTATTTATAAACTAATTTAACAATTTTAGAGACTTCAATTTCGACTCCGCCTTTGGCGCAATATACACTATTCACGCCCATGCTTTGCGGACAAGAATAAGAGTTAAGGCCCTTGACTTTCTCCTGAATCCTGCAAAGAGAAATACAACTTTGTCACGTTGAACAACAACAACAACAATACATATTAAGCGTATCAACTAGTATAATGACATGCTAACAATGGCTAGTCATTGATTTAGAAGACCCGTGTCAGTGTCGAGATTTGAAGTAATTTGTAAGATGATTCTATACTTCTGCTGTTTAATTCTTTGATACAGTGTGCAGGACTCTATAAAAGCTGTGATAATGGAGAATGCTGTCAGGAACCCGCTAAACCAATAGGCTGTGAGCAGACGCCAATTGGAAAACATTGTTTCGTAAGTTTATAAACAATTACTTCTTTCTTTACAGCTAGCAGGCTAAACAAAATTAACACTGATCTTTATGTATTCTTTTTTCGCACTTTGTTTCGAATAATTGTTTGTCCAGATAGGTCAAATGAATCATAAAACAGTCGTCAACAAACAAACATAGACTCTATTATATATACAAACATATTAAAATAGTTGCTGATGGCCTACATTGTTATCTTGGTCTTTCATTTCTTAAAATTATTCTCAGTATCAAAAGACGATTGACCAGTTTCATCTCAGTACTACTTTAAAAACCACTACGCCCGCCAAGATAACCATGTCCATCACGATGACCATACCTACCACGGCTACCACACCTACCACGACAACCACATCTTTAAAGGCGACCACGCCCACACTGAAGACCACACCCACCACAACAACCACGCCAACCCTGGCGACCACACACACCTTAGCGACCAAGCCCACAACATTGACAACACCCACCACACCGAAAAACCCCACTTCAGCTACCACAACCACCACGTCAACTACGCCCACAACTGCAACCGCGCCCACCATGCCTACTTCGGCAACCATGCCCACAACTGCAACTACGCCATCCTCGGTAATCATGTCTTCCACGCCGACCACACCTACTATGACGACCACATCTTCCACATCTTCCACGGCGACCACATCTTCCACGGTGACCACACCTGCAACGGCGACCAAACCTGCAACGGCGACCGAAACAGTAAGAGAGTATAATTAAACCTTTGTATATAGGAAAGTAATGTATCCGTAGATACATCAAGTTAAAATTATCTAGATTACTGGCATAAGTAATATGTCCTAAACCTCACAAAAAGAAAGGTTGCATGAATTTTGTATACGTATGAAATGATTTTAGATAGTTTTATTCATATTTCATAAAATTGTATAAAGCACATAAAAACTTTTCAATAATATTCACCTCTCGCAATTAAAATGTGTAGTTAAATCTACACAATAACATTATTACTAAAATCTACATTTATATAATATGTTTCAGAAATGTAGTGTCACTTGTATATGTGTCGGCATAAGAGATTTGGAGGACTACCCCCCCCCACCTTTTATTTTCGTATTTTGTATATCTTTCATTCTACCAATAATTAAGAAACACGCAACTTCCATAACTAACAATGACCTCATACACGTCATAAAAATGTAATAAAATTGTTAACATAATTACGATGATTGGCAAGACATTTTACGATTGTAATCTTTTTCTTGACAAAATGCTTTTAAATACATAACATAATTACATAGTTGATATTATTACGTATCAATTAAATTTGTAGAACGGCTCGTTACAACGTAATAAAGAGAAGAGTATATTACATTAACCCCCAAAAGAATAAACTAAATTTCTACTCTTTATATTAATTAAGTAAATAAAACGTAACGCAACACAAACATACTCTAAAGTCAAGATGTAAGATTTACAAAATACTTTGTTATTTAATAAAGAATTAGACGATGACTATATATAATTTACAACACAGTACACAAGAAAATTCTAATACAAATCCAAACTCTAAAATACAGTACACAAGAATATTATAATACAAATCTAACATACAATACAATAGATAATCTAATATAAATTACTACTTACAAAGAAAAGCACTAAGTACAAAGGAAAGGTGAAAGCACACACAGAAAACTCAAACATACAGAAGACCGGTCGACTCAAGGCTCGTCACAAGACTGACCAGAAGCACAACACACTGTGTCAAGTAGAAAAAATAACCTCGTGCTCAAGCGAGGGAAACCGGGTTATCGGTACATACAATACAGAATGAAAAATAATATCAATTAAAAAAAAAACATTCTTCAGCGTGCGGTCAAGCGTGACCAACACAATGGACAGAAAGGGAGACAAAACAATACTGGGTGCAGGGGAGATAAAAAGAAATCAGCACACTCCAGTAGACACAGGAGAAAACAAAAATGACAAAATTAGGGAACGTAACACCTTCCCCCTAAAATAAAAAGTTTACATTTGTAAAGAAATGGAAATCTTTTTCTTTTACTACTTCACAAAAATTACTTGAACCAAAAAAAAAAACATAGCATTTACAATCGAGATAATGCATCTGCAATTACATTATCAGTACCCTTAATATGTATAATATCTAAATTGTACTCTTGCAAAAATAAACTCCACCTGAGAAGTCTTTGATTCTTTCCAGACATCTTATTTACAAAGGTTAAAGGATTGTGATCAGTAAACACTACCAGTGGAAACTTACACCCACTAATGTAAAAATCAAATTGGTGCAAGGAGATAATCAACCCAAGACACTCCTTTTCAACTGTGGAATAATTCTTTTGATGTACATTAAAATTCTTTGAAAAGAAACAAACGGGATGGTCAACTTGGAAGCCATCCTCCTGAAAGAGGACTGCTCCAACCCCAGTATCACTAGCGTCAATGGCTAATTTAAATTGTTTACCAAAGTCAGGAGCCATAAGGACTGGAGAATTAGATAATATATGCTTAATCTGGTCAAAAGCTCTTTGACAGGTCTCAGTCCAAATAAATCGGACATTCTTTTTCAGGAGGTTTGTTAAAGGTGTAGCAATTACCGAGAAATTCTCACAAAATTTCCGGTAATATCCAGCCATTCCCAAATATCTTCTGAGTTGTTTTCTATCAGTGGGGATAGGGAATGCTTTAATAGCTTCAACTTTAGCAGTAACAGGTTTTATATGACCATGTCCCACCACATGACCCAAGTATTCTACATGAGCATGACAAAATTCACATTTATGTAAATTTACAGTTAAATTGGCTTTTGACAATTTTTCAAAAAGAGATCTTAATTGTTTAACATGAGCTGAAAAATCTTTGCTGTAAATAATTACATCATCAATGTATGCATTGCAATTCTCTTGGTCAGCAATGAGGTTATTAATCATTCTTTGAAAAGTAGCCGGAGCATTTTTCATCCCAAACGGCATAACCTTATATTGATACAACCCTTCTGGTGTAACAAATGCGGATATTTCCTTAGCACGGTCTGATAGGGGTACCTGCCAATATCCAGATAATAAATCAATTTTGGTAATGTAGGTGGCATCCCCAATACGATCAATAAGATCGTCCATTCTAGGAATTGGAAAGGAATCAGTTTTAGTAAAAGTATTTACTTTCCTGTAATCTGTACAGAATCTAAAGGTTTTGTCGGGTTTAGGGATCAAAACACAAGGTGAGCTCCAATTGCTTGAGCTTGGTTCAATAATATCATTATCAAGCATATACTTGATTTCTGATCTAAGAACTTCTAACTTTTCAGGATTAACTCTATATGGGTGTTGCTTGACCGGAGTTGCATTACCAACGTCAACATCATGTACAATTAAATTAGTCTTATTTGGTACATCAGGAAATATATTATAAAAATCCTTAATGACATTTTCCAGTACATTCTTCTCTGTCAGTGGCAGGTGTGACAACTTTTTATCCAAATTATGAAGGATATAGGAATTTGGTAATTTATATTGACCAAATTTTTCCTTTACAATATCCTGAGGGACCACAGGGGTTACATTTAAACTACATGGTATCGGGTCAGATACCTTCTTGCTGTCTATTTCTGAATTTCTACTGACATATGCCTTTAACATATTTACATGGCACAGTTGCTTTTTCTTTCTCCTATCAGGGGTTTTTATACTGTAATTCAAGTCACTAATTTTGGACTCCACTTCATAGGGACCAAAATACCTAGCTTGGAGCGGTTGACCTGGTATGGGTAAAAATACCAGTACCTTGTCCCCTGGGGAAAACTCTCTAGCTCGAGCCTTTTTGTCATACCAGCTCTTCATGTGGGATTGGCTTTGTTTCAGGTTAGATTGTGCTACAAGGAAAGCCTCACGAAGCCTAGTTTTAAATTTCAAAACATGTTCTAACAATCCTACCGTGGCTGTCGGTGACATCCACGTTTCTTTGATGCATTTCAATGGGCCGTAGAACCGAATGACCAAACACAAGCTCAAAGGGACTGAATCCTAAGGACTCTTGGACAGATTCACGGGTCGCAAACAGCAGCATGTGGATTCCTTCATCCCAGTCTTTTTCATGTTCATGGCAGAAGGTTCGGATCATGTTCTTAAGCGTCTGATGGAAGCGTTCAAGAGCTCCTTGTGACTCGGCATGATATGCACTCGACATGCAGTGTTTTATTCCCAGTTGGTCCATCACTTGTTTAAACAGGTTGGCCGTAAAATTAGTTCCTTGGTCCGATTGAATGGACTTCGGTAGACCAAATAGTGTAAAGAATTTGGTCAATGCCTTCACAATGTTCGGGGCCTTGATATTCCTTAGAGGAATCGCCTCCGGAAAACGGGTAGAGGCACACATAATTGTCAACATGTATTGATGGCCGGCTTTAGTCCTTGGAAGAGGGCCAACACAGTCAATTAGTACTCGACTGAAAGGTTCTTCGAAGGCTGGAATCGGCTTTAGAGGAGCGACGGGGATCTTTTGATTGGGCTTGCCCACCATCTGACACGTGTGACAGGATCTGCAGTACCGGACAACATCTTTCCTCAGTCTTGGCCAGAAGAAATGCGACATTATCTTGTGGTATGTTTTGTGGATGCCGAGGTGTCCTGACATTGGTGTGTCATGAGCCATTTTCATGATGTCAGCACGGTATCTTTCGGGTACCACAATCTGATGAACCAGTCTCCACTCTTCATCATTGGATGCGTCTGGTGGTTTCCATTTTCTAAACAGCATATCATCATTTAGGTAGTAGCCTGTAGACTCTTGCTCAGCCTCTTGTGGTGACATGGCGGTTTCTCTGAGTTTGGCGAGCTCTGGATCACTCTTTTGTTCCTCTATCAACTGTTCTCTAGTTGATACCGTTTTGTCAGAACTTGAAGTTTGATTTCCTTCTAATGTAGTGAAGAATGTGGTTTCAAGATCCACATCATCAAAGTTATTGTGGGCTTTGGTAGAACTCTCTTCTTTGGAGGTCTTTAGACTCATTGACCTAGTCACTGCACACGCTGGATACAATTCTTGGTCTTCTTCTGGTGTTGCAGATACATTCGGTTCACGAGTGACGATGGGCTCGGCTATCACCTTCCCACCAGCTAAATCATTGCCCAACAGCAGCGATATGCCTTCCAACGGTAATGTTGGTCGGACACCTACAACCACCGGTCCAGAAACAAGATCTGACTTGATCTCAATAAAATGTAGAGGCACATTTATACAACCCAGCTCTACGCCTCGTAATAGGATGCTTTTCCCAGTCGTCGTTGTTTCTGACAAGGGCAGAATACCCTCAAGAAGTAACGATTGCGATGCACCTGTGTATCTTAAAATGGTAATAGGTCGTAGACTGGTAGAATCACCTGGTAGTGATACAAATCCTTCCGAAACGAAAGGCTTAAAATCCTCTAACAAAACATCAGTGTTGTCTGATGTAGACATCTGGACTTGGGTCAAACTCTTGATGGAGTCAGGGAAACATCTAGAAGATGCAGTTTAAAAACTCTCTTTGGAGTCAGGAGAACATCTGGATGATGTATTTGTAAAACTCTTGTGGGAGTCAGTAAAACATCGGGTGGATGTATGAGGAAAACTCTTTCTTGAGTCAGTAAAACATCTGGAAGATGTAGTTGGAAAACTCTCTATGGAGTCAGTAGAACATCGTAATGATGTGTTTGGAAAACTCTCTACGGAGTTAGTAGAACATCGTAATGATGTATTCGACGAGTCTTGGACGCTATGAGTCGATGCACTTGAAGATTCAAAAGCTATTTGCTTCGAGTCTTTCTTACCAGCTTTATCACTAACTGCTGAAGTGGATGTAGACTTGGGAGACCAATGCACAGTACATGCACTGACTTTTGAGGGAGCCTTTTCATTCTTCCTCTTCAACTTCCAGCAGTCATCTAATTTGTGGCCTTCTTTCTTGCAGTAGGAGCAAGATTCTTTCACAGTGCTAGATTTTCTTTCAGTTGTACTGCTACTTTGAGTGGATGTACTAGCAGTCGGTTCATGTACTTTAGATTGTTTTTGCTTGACATCTGACGGGAGTTTTACAAATCGATGCGATATGACAAAGTCATCGGCTAACACTGCAGCCTTGTGCACACCTTCCTCGCCACGGTCAGCTAAATGCGTCCGGACGTCCAGCCGTACACAATTCTTAAACTCTTCCATCAAGATTATGTTCTTGAGCTTCGCAAAATCGTTGCCGATCTCTCTTGAGGTGAGCCATCTTTCCAAGCGTCGTTCCTTTTCTCGCAGGAATTCCACGTGTGTTTGGCCATCCAGTTTGCGATAGTCTCTGAACTGAAGTCTATAAGCTTCGGGCACAAGCTCATAAGCCTTAAGAATTAATTGCTTAGCAACCTGATAGTCCTTCTGTTGTTCTATAGTCAAAGAACAAAAAACTTCTGCAGCCCTGCCAGTCAGAACTGTTTGTAGCAAAGTGGGCCACAAAGTTTCAGGCACACTGAAATTTTTCACCGCAAGCTCAAATTGCGGGAAATAGTTATCAATTTTAGTCTCAATAAAGCGTGGGACTATTCTTAAAAATTTTGTTGCCTCAACAGTCTGACTGACAGTGGGAGAAGGATCTGGTCTCACATTAGAGTTAAATTCTATTTTCTTTAATTCTATTTCTTTTTCTAATCGCATTTTCTCTAGAGCTATTTCTTTCTCTTTTTCTTTCTCTTTTAGAGCTATTTCTTTCTCTTTTTCTTTCTCTTTTAGAGCTAGTTGAGATTCAATCTCCATTTGTTTAAGTTTGATTTGTAACTCAATATTGGATGAGCTAGCCTTGCTCTCATCTGGGCTAATTGTTGTTAAAGCCTCTTCTGGAAATACATCTTCATCTACATAATGGATAACAATAGCATCTCTTATTTCCTTTTTGAGAGCATTGGATTTTACTTTTAAACCTAATTGTTTAGCAATAGCGACCAGATCCTTACGGTTGCATGTATCTAACTTTTCAACAGAAGGCTTCAATAACCATGCCTGAATATCCATGCTAAAATCTTACAAAAAGTTTAAGTACAACAAAACAAATTTTGTACAATAGTTTGATCAATAAAACAATGGTATCTTAATCTTGACTTCAAAAACTCCTTTAACTCAATATTAAATTTAGTCAAATTGTTTAACTAACATCAATTAATGAAATTTAATTAATGTTCAAGATCAAATCCCGGACGGGACCCCAATTTCTTTATTACGTATCAATTAAATTTGTAGAACGGCTCGTTACAACGTAATAAAGAGAAGAGTATATTACATTAACCCCCAAAAGAATAAACTAAATTTCTACTCTTTATATTAATTAAGTAAATAAAACGTAACGCAACACAAACATACTCTAAAGTCAAGATGTAAGATTTACAAAATACTTTGTTATTTAATAAAGAATTAGACGATGACTATATATAATTTACAACACAGTACACAAGAAAATTCTAATACAAATCCAAATTCTAAAATACAGTACACAAGAATATTATAATACAAATCTAAAATACAATACAATAGATAATCTAATATAAATTACTACTTACAAAGAAAAGCACTAAGTACAAAGGAAAGGTGAAAGCACACACAGAAAACTCAAACATACAGAAGACCGGTCGACTCAAGGCTCGTCACAAGACTGACCAGAAGCACAACACACTGTGTCAAGTAGAAAAAATAACCTCGTGCTCAAGCGAGGGAAACCGGGTTATCGGTACATACAATACAGAATGAAAAATAATATCAATTAAAAAAAAAAACATTCTTCAGCGTGCGGTCAAGCGTGACCAACACAATGGACAGAAAGGGAGACAAAACAATACTGGGTGCAGGGGAGATAAAAAGAAATCAGCACACTCCAGTAGACACAGGAGAAAACAAAAATGACAAAATTAGGGAACGTAACAATATAATAACTCAGACTAACTTGTACACGGAAACACTCAAAATAATCTTCTTTTAGAAACTTCCTTAGGGAGAAATGATTTATGCTAACTTTAAAACACAATGCAGCGTCACCCTATTCTGCATGCCTTTGTTAAAACGGTTCAAACTTTAAACAGTACAGTTAGTTGGCGTCTTTTTTGTTTTAATATTTAGAGTGAAAGATCGACGAAGTTTAACGTTTATCTATTTTCAGGCAGATTATGTCAATCAACTAAATAGCTAGTTGGGAGGAATCAGATATGATGCAAGTGATGTTGGGGTTTCGGGGGTGGGGCGGGGATACAGGAAGAACTTTAAGTTTTATATTCAAATGTTCCTTGACTAGACGGAAAAAAATTGAAAAGTCAAATTCAAATAGTTGGTCTGATAATGATGTATATTTGGTTGTTTTATAAGCAAATTATTTTAAAGTACAAACGCCTGCTTCTTATTACTGGTCGATTATCGGTCCACCTGGTACTACGCATTAAATACTAAATAAAATAGCTCACAATTTAAATACTAAATAAAAGTACAATGTTTTAGATAAAATTAATCACATCTAAATAGCATATATTGTTCCGCCCAGACCAACCCGTGTGCCAGTAGCCCGTGTCAAGCCAGTCTGACGTGCACCAACAAGGACAATGGCTATGACTGTCTGTGTAGAGATGGCTCCCTCCCTAAGCCTAGTGACGGTTGTGATGGTAATGAATAGTTATTTAGTTCTCTTTGTTAATCTTATGTATTTTATAACTTACAAGCTAAAAATTGTCCGGCGTTGCCCAGGAAAAATATATACGCATGCATCCTATTTAAGCTACAGATAAAAATTGCATAAACTACAATGAACAGAAAGCTATAGATTTAATAATTATAAAATAAAGCTATTATTTACTGAAAACTTTGAGCAAAGTAATTTAACATAAAAATTTAAATATTGTAAAAAAAAGTAATATTAATGGAAAGAAAAAAAAAGTAGAAAAAGTGAAATTAGTGCTAAATCAAACCCAGGTCGCCCTCACGACAGTCGGATATGCTAACCACTTAGCTAGGGAGCACACCTGGCGGAAGCGATACTGCAAAGTAAAACATGAGCTAATGATATAAGGTCATATGTCTTTAAATTACCAATGGGGATCAGAATCCACACACACAGTCTACGTTGTATGTATAGATGATAAAACAGGACCGAACAATAATAATAATAATAATAATAATAATGCTTATATGGCGCATATCCCGTTGATAACAGTTCTATGGGCTGAAACGACAGTTACATAATACAGCCGACGAACAACAGATGAAAATGAAAATATCTATACTCAAATAGTGCTAACGAAAAAGGCGAGTCTACAGTCGGCTTCTGAAGGTGTCGAAGCTAGGGCTCTGGCGAAGCTGTAGTGGGAGGTGATTCCAAGCGGACGTTCCCGCGTAGGAGAAAGCACGTTTGACAGCAGACACTAGAATCACACGAGGGATCCGCACAAAAGCCGAGCAAAGAGGACGGGATTGAGTGTAGAGGAGTAATATTATTTGACTTCTTCTTCTTGAGGACCAGTCGGGCTGCACAGTTCTGGATACGTTGGAGGCCCTGAAGCTGTGGAAATCAAGGGCCAGTGTCTCTGCCTCCCAGTGCATCAAAGCTACTTCACTAGCTGTCACCCGATGCTTCTAATGTGACAGATACACTTGCTGACATGGATGCTACTTCAAATGTGACAGATACACCTGCTGTCTCGGATTGGACTTATCAGTCGCCACCTCTCGACCCACTCCCAGAGACCCTGGTGACATTTGGATGGTCTTCATTGATCCCGATAGACAAACTACAAGGAGTGTTCTTGCAGCACATAACTGAAAACGAAAGTTGTAGGCACAATAAGACACAATTTTTGTTTAAAAATGCAAACTGTTTGACCAACCCACATTCTGTTTTAAATGTAAAATACAGCTTTAGTATACCAAATATTCATACAACAATCCGAAAAATATTTGATTTTATAGTAAATATGTTATTGTCACGTGGCGGGGGTGATTAGACCACTTAATCACCACGTAAACTTTATAAGTTGGGGTTAGATTTGCACCTGAGCCTCCTGTGTGTCGTGCCTTCTGTATGATTAAGTAAAAGTGACTGAATTATGTCACGCTGTGTGGCAGGCAGGCTCGTATGTGTATTGTTTCCTTCTTATAAGAGTGGTCTGCAAAAATAGATAAGAGATGAATTATTCTCTTCTATTATTGTTGGCTGCGTGTTGTCTTAAGGGATGCGCCAGAGTACTTTGCTAGAGTTTAACGTATTGATGATCAAATTTATATTTAAGTGTGTAGAATTCCATGGCTCGTCTGAGGTAATTATGCAGAGGTTTGGCTATACTAAACACATATAGACTTCACAACATCGATTATAGTCATTAGAGAACACGAGTGGAAACATTATATTCTGAAGTTTATTCACATTAAGACTGAGTATACCGTTGCATATATATCATACATAATATCCTAGGTACATTGTCCAACAATATAAACAGCAAAGATTAAGATTTAGATACAGACTTAGGGTTGGAGCCTTCACAAAGGCCTCGGAGGGGCCCAGACGGGACCCACTCCGCTACACGACCACCTAGCTAGACTGTTCCGTAAAACTCTACACCTTCAATCTATAACTAAAACTAAAAGCATTAATAGTAATAGTCACGTGATATAAATGGGAGGATAGGGGGAAATGTTCACGTTTAGTCTGATTGACAGGAGTAGGGAAAGCATGGGGAGAGGGGTGGGGGATGGTGGGTGCGAGTGGCGGTGAGAAGGGAGGGGCGAAGAGGCGGTCAGCCATCCAAGGTAATTCTTATCTTCCGGCGGCGCCTTTGTTTAAGCAACAAAGGGGGTTTTGACCAGGGAACGAGCCCTTAGAGGTCTATTTTCATATACATGTTATAACTGAGGAGGGACGGGGGGGGGCGAAGGTCAGAGACGGTGGGCGAAGGTCAGAGACGGTGGGCTCAGGAATGACCTTGACCTGTTTCTCGATCGTCCGTGGTACGGGGGGGGGGGGCGAGACGCAACCATGTTACACAATTTAGAATGGTGGGCATGATGTAGACTTAGTAACAATGACAATATACATGAATGGAAACTAAAGTCAATATAAGTAATATACTTATGGGCATGCAGAACATATACATATATGTAAATAAAAATCAATGCAAGCTAAATACTTTAATGTTAAATATAGGAAGATAGAAAGGAAAGACACATTTTCACTCCAATCAGACATGCAGGATTGTGGCAATGTTGTCAATAGTTTGTACGTACAGATGATATGATTATAGTATCTTATAAGAGCTGATTACATCTAAGACCTTTCTTAGTTGCGTGTGACGTTAATCTTCTCCCAAAACGCCACAGTTATTAACTGATTGATATTCTTCTATCTGTTTATTAAATATTGATAAACTATAATGACAATATTCGTGATAAAAACAACAACATAGCATTCATCTGTAATAAATCTGCTTGATGTATATAAGTTTCTATATAAAAAAAGGAGACACTTTCTAGAAAATCTAGAGCGGTGCATAGATATCTTTAGTTGTCTTCCACTGTTCTGCAGATTGTTGCAAATTCTGAAAGTTATTTCTTTTGGCCCATTCAATGCAAATCACTTATTCACTCAAACCACATGTTATAGTGTTCAATGGATCCATTTTCTGTTTGGACAGTATCTCATAAGTCATACTTAATCACATGCTTAGTCATCATTCTAAATCATATACCACATTATTCTAAACATCGACTTCATCAGTATAAGATACAGTTTTACACCCTCAGTATTAATTCAATTCATTCTTAGTAATGTTATTGGATCATGTTTTCCTAGAGGCTTTTAGTAAAAAAAAAAAGAAGTAAAAGTATCCCCGTCGAACCAATCGATCCATATAGTGAAGTTTCTGTGGCCACTTCTTAATAGGAGATTGAGTGGCCAGTACAATGTCCAGCCATTTTAACTTTTCACCAAATAATGTCAGATACCTGATTTATTATTATTATTTCGATGAAGCAGCCTTATATATTGTTCATCAGAACCTATTCCTACTTTTTAATTACAAAGTTTTGCAGCCATTCTTACTGATCACTATTCAAACATGTATGCTATTGCTAAGTTGTGGTTTTAATTAAAGTATCATCTTTTCTTTTTAAACTCTAGTTTGCAATAGAACTATAACTAACATGAAAGGAACAATAACAACTTTAAATTATCCGTCCAACTACGCTAATTATGCTTCCTGCACATGGACAATACTTAGTGCTGAATCTAACTCTATTGTTGAACTCAAGTAAGTTTGCTAATTTTTTTTTAGGCTACATTTTTAACAACTTACTAGAGACAGTAAATTACCATTCTAGGCTTCATAAAGAGGAACTCTACAAATGTAATAAGAACATTAACAGTTAACATTTGACATGCTTTAGACCCTACTGTCTTACTTATAGGTTGGGTCAGTTAATGCTACATTTATTTGATTTTTTTAATATTTGTCTTATATCATCAATTAGCTCTGTCACCTGGCCTAGAGTACTGTCCGTGTTCTTAGCTGTATGTTAAATGCGCTCTGAGCTTACATTATGTTTGTTGGCAGCGCTATACAATTATTATTATTATTAAACTAAAATTATATCTCACAATAGTTAGAATGCATACTAGAATATGCAATCTTCTATATGGAACCCATCAACGAAAGAAAACATAGGCTCATTACTAGCGAATTTTCACAACTGACAATAGTAACACCATTAGTAACTTAAATAACTAAACCTGGAATGACTAGAGGACAGAATGACAAAGAGTAGAGTAGTAGTAATATATAAGGCATTTAACCTTAAATTTAGAAAAAAACAACCTTTTGCAATGCTCACATATACATTAGGACAAAAAGACTTTCCTTATCCCTTATGCAAGAACAAATACATATTATCAGTACGCTTTCTTCCCGAGTGGGAACAAACCAGGAAAACCAGTAACTTAACAGTATATAAAACACTAATCAAAATGCAAGTTTAGACTCACACCATGGATACGCGTAGGATGCAATAATCTTCGTTATTGAAGGAGGTTCTGTAATACATAAGATAAGATATAAAAGTGCTTATATATATATTTGGTAATATAATTTTTTGTTGTTGAAACAATCAACAGAGTAATTGATTATGCAGCCGAAGGATGCGGCACAGACTACCTAACAGTTTACGATGGAAATAGTTCCAGTGCGAATACGATTGGTTCATTCTGTGCAACAACGCCTGAAGTTCTCACATCATCTGGAGGTGCCATGCATCTGGTGTTTGTCTCTGATGATTACGACACAGCTAAAGGGTTCTTGGTCACTTACAGTGTGCAATGTAAGTAGATCGTTGACAGTAACAAGAAGACATACTTACATATCTATAGTCCACTTGCAAGTAAGTAACTTAAAAAAAATTAAAAACAAGCTAAAGTCCCCGGCGTTTTCCAGAAAAAAATTCAATAGGCTTGTATAAGCTACAGATAAACATTTCATAAACTACAATGAATAAAAAGATATAGGCTAAAAGTAATAATTTTCAAAATATAATTATTACATTTTATTTACTGAAAACCTTTTAGAAAAGTTTTAATTCCAAAAATCCTTACAATTAAAAAAAAAACCAAGTAACATTTATAGCAATTTAAAAAAAAAAGAAAGAAAAAAGAAAGCTATCAGTGAGGAATCGAACCAAGATCGCCCGCTTGGCATTTAACACGTCAGTTCTGTGTCACTGACCTATCAAGGTATATATATAATGTCTAATAATGTTCCTGAATAATATTCTGTTACATTGTCATGTGTACCAAGATTATTTAAACCATCTTTCCCATCTACATTGTACATTGTACAATTATATTGTGTGTTAATACTATTTGGGTCACCCTACTTAATATTTTCTCCTTTTAACTTGGGCAAACAAAGACCAAGGCTATATAAAATTTACTACGTTTAATTGTAAAACCAGTTCATTCCGCCTTGGCCCCAGACGTGCTATTATCCAATAGATGAGTTATAATATTCGCGCTGCATATTAATATTCCTGGGTAAAAGGTCACCGCGGGAAGAATGCACGTTTTTCATTGGGTCCGCCACCACTTTTTTGGTGACGTACTATTAATTATCCCCTCCCACTTTTGTCAGCTGCCGGCAAACGACCGTGCGAGTTTAGTTCTGCTTCAGACTCCCTTGGGGTAGGTCGGATAATTATTGTCGACACCCATTGTACAAAATCTTCATTGTAAACTTGTTGCTTCGTTGATCTGTATTAAACATTCATCTTGTTATACTACGGACTTTGTTTTTATTGTTGAAACTATAAGCTAGGTTGGAAATCAATGCTATTTAAAGTTACACAGAGAACTGCTAGTATAATAAACAACACTATCGTCAGAGAGACATAGGGATTCGGCGACCTCAATAGAATTGTACCTAGACACTAGACAAACGCTGCCAAACTTGAAGGGCTATCCACAAGCAGATGGGGCTTCAATCTAACATGTGGCCTTCGTCTGAACAATAGTTTTCTAATCTAACATGGTGGATCGTTCCGGAATTATTTCTAATCTAACAATTCGTCAATATTATCGGACAAAAAATGAAATTGTTGTTTAAGTTTTCTTTTAATAACTTTGTATTTTAAATGCATTCAATTACGTTTGGCTTGATATACTATTATCTGGCAAGCTATTGATTAAATCATGCCAATTTTGACATCTCTTTCCGGCACTTTAACCTTTGACGTGTTTTCAAATTGACCAATGGGGATCGGATTACAGACAAACACGGACTTTTTGTATATATAATATAGATGCTAGTTATGTATTTAAAAACAATGTGTTTTATCATACAATTATCTTTACTACGACCTTCTTAAAGTTATCAATTCTCTAATAATGTTCTTAGTAAAAAAAAAAAATACCTTTCAAAAGGTAATACATTTGGACGTAAAAAGTAAATTTCTGCAAATTTAAATGTGTTTTTTATTGGCTTAGAATCTTTTGCCAGTAGACTACTTAATTTTGATCTTACATATAAATATGTAATGGAAAAAGCCCAATTGTTAGCTAAGGCTTCTATTTATAAGGATTTAGTTCTGTTTAAAAATAATTAGCAGGGTGGCCTCGCAGCACCATGTAGAATTATTATTCCAAAAGTCTATGTCTGGAGTGTTTCTGAATCTAAACAACATTTATTTTCTTCATTATTTTCTTAGAGTTGTTAATATAATTATTCCACACTGTCATACAGTAGTTAATTTATTCATTTATACATTAATTTATAAAATAGTTGTATGTATTATTTCATCATTAATTTATACACAAGTTGACCTAATTGTTTCCTCACAAATGAATACAATAGTTGACCTAATTGTTTTCTCATTAATTAATATAATAGTTGACCTAATTGTTTTCTCATCAATTTATACAATAAATAGTTGACCTAATTGTTCCCTCATCAATTTGTACAATAGTTGACCTAATTGTATCCTATTGGTCCAGCGGTTAGTTCACCGGACTGTCAACCAAAAACCAACGGACAAGTCGCGGGTTTTATCCCTGCCACCGACGGATCCCTGTCGCCTTGCAGGAGTTTTGGGCCTAGTTGACGTAATAATCTTCTATCTAGAAGGAACGTCTGTAAAAGTTATAAAAACATTCGTGTTTCCTCATCAATTTATACAATAGTTAAACTAATTGTTTCCTCATATTAATTTATAGAATAGTTGACCTAATTATTTCCTATCTTTTAGTGAACTAATTTTCACATTAGTAGGCCCTACACACATTTCGTTTCCACAAAAATTGCATGCACAAACAATCTTATGCAATCCACTCATCTATGCAATGCTAATACTTTATGAATGTATTATTAAGTTTGTGACTGTATTATCTGCCAATGCATAGATGATGACAAAATCCTTGTTAACATCTTCTACAGTAAAAAAGGTACAGTAAGCAAATAAACCGTTCACATCCCTGCCAAGTTGTATACATCAATCCAAGAGTGGAACAATGTGTGTGTCCAGAATGGACAAGACTGGATCCTAACAACAGCAGCCGATGTATTTAGATCAATGGTAAAGAAAATCATAATTAGCATTCATCATTAATTTTGTTAAAAGATTTGAAGAAATTGTGTAATGGATTTTAACACTGGCATAATATTTGTTGTTTTGGAAGCATGGTAGATCAACACATCAAAACAACAAAAACCAATTTTTAAAAGCAAAAACTGTAATCTATTTTTTTGTTTCAGCTTCTAAGTAAAGTAAAAAAAAATATACATACAATTATTTACAATTTTACATTTATAAATATAAGCGGTTTTACTTTTCAATAGACCTAATGTGTTAGATTAACTTTGTTTTGGGATGCTTTGGTTGAAAATTGATTGGATTGTAAAGTGATTTGTTTAAAAAAAAATAATTATGCATTGTTTTTTTTTAACAGTAGTGTTTAGTTTTTTTTTTTCATAGCTCTACAAAGTTTAACATTTTTTTATGAAATTTATTCCAAAATAATTATATTATGACTCGTTTTAATTTCAAATAAGATTTCATTTAATTTGCCTCATTGAATCAAGATTACTATAAACAGCTACAACTATGATACATTTAATTTCGTTTTATCTCTTAATTAAAATGACAATTTTGTGAGAATAATTTTCACTGACCCTACTCGCCCCAATTCATAATCAGAAAATAAAAGGAATGTGCACGATTTAAAGTTGTAAGAGATACAAATTCGTCTTCATCATCTTCATCTATCCCATAACCTCAGTGAGGTCCGTTGGGGTACCATTTTTTTTGTCAGTTGGACAATTTTCTATTATCAGCACTTGTATTAACGGCAAATGTACAAAATTGGTTTATTAAAAAAATACTTGTATATCCCATTGAAAATATATTCACCTTTTATTTTCTAATTCGCTAATTATGTTGTTGTTTTTTTGCTGGATTAAACTAAAACTATTTTTGATAGCGAAATATACTTTTAAAATGTTTTATTTCCTTATTAAAAACATTGCATCATTACACAATTTGAGCTATATTTTGTTTATTTTTTTTATTCAAAGTTTAATTCATCCGACAAGCTATTTACCTATATTTATATATAAGCTGTTGTTGTTTTTTATTGTAGCCTAAAGGTTTCCTTTACTCATATTTTACACATAAAATCTTGTATTATTTTCACTTATTCTACTCCAACTAACCCGGCTGCATTGTCGTTTTTTCACCTATAACTGGTTGATAAAATCATTGAATCTATAAATTATAATTCAGAGGCAATAACTATCAATTTTTTAAAACACTTGTCGCTGTCTACTGCAATGGACAAACAAAGTTAGGAAACAAAACCTGTATTCACTTTAAATCTTTTCTCATCATGTAGACACTGATCTTGGGTCTACCCAGTTCTGATGAATACCTGGCATATAAGTTGGGTTAAAGAAAAGGTGGCCGGGCATTGTGCTGTCCGTACAATCCGTTTTAATTAATTGTAGGCCTATGGTGAACACTGCTTCACCTATGATCAATTTGGTCCAAGTGGTACTATATCTACTTACTTTACTCTTTCTAACTAGACTGTATTGAAAAGTCTTAACAATTATGCATGCATAAAAGGTCACAAAGAAGAACATTTCCGGTCTTAATCGATTATTTGTTTCGAAACATGTCTGTGTGCTACGTCACTGGTTGTACGAAAATATGTAGAGAATTAAATTTTATTTCATTTCCAAAAGATGGCGCGAAAAGAAAACGATGGATTGTAAATGTCCGATTTGAAGAATCACCTATTTATAATCCCAAACTAATTGCTTGATGCAAAAGAATTTTCGTGTTCTTGTTTCTTATGAATCTCCGCATTGTTTTTTAATAACCAAGGATGCAACTCTTGACTAATTAATTTTATAAACAAATCTAACTTTAACTTTACGCAACTAACACTTTGAGTATTAATTAGGCTATCTCTTACTTACTTTTAATGTTAAAAACGGATTCCTCATAACTAATGTTATAGCCTTTGTATATTTCTAAAAGACTTGAACTGCTTTTTTTTGTTTACGGAAATGCTTAAAATAATACACATTTTTAAAAATAGAACCGGAAGCACGTGACCTCTTTCATTTGAAAACGTCACGCCTCATTAAGACTTGTCAATAGTCATATTGACAAGTCTTAACGTGTATGCATGCATAAAAGGTCGAAAAAAAAACATTTCCGGTCGAATTCGATCATTTGTTTCGAAACATGTCTGTGTGCTGGGTTACTGGTTGTACTCAAATTTGTTGGGGATTAAAATTTATTTCATTTCCAAAACATGTTTACAAAAGAAAACAATGCATTGTGAAAGTCAGAATTGAAATTTCACCTTTTTATAATATCAAACTTATTGCTTAATGCAAAGAATTTTTGTTATTCGTTTTTATTAATCTACGAATTTTGTTTTTTAATAACCAAGAAAACGCAACTCTTGACTAATTTATTTTGTAAACAAATAAACATTTAACCTCACGCGACTAACACTTGAGTATTAATTATCTCCTACTCACTTTTGATGTTAAAAACGGATTACTCATAACAAATATTGTATCTTTTGTATAATTATAAAAGACTAGAACTGGCCGTCGTGGTTGAAAGCA
Organism: Anisus vortex; assembly: GCA_949126835.1. NCBI lineage: Eukaryota > Metazoa > Mollusca > Gastropoda > Planorbidae > Anisus > Anisus vortex. The sequence continues at coordinate 39,746,011 of OX421500.1, read as the reverse complement.
ATTGCCTAACACCAGCAAAAGCATGCTTTTTTGTTTATTTGTTTAAAAATAGAACCGGAAGTTCACGATCACTCCAATTCAAAAGTTCACGCTTCATTAAGACTTGTCAATTTTCACATATAACTGTTTGGAAAAAAAATAGTTTTGTCGATAGTCTTTTTGTTTTTGCTATTAATAGACAATGACTATCAAATTTCTATTTTTGTTTTATTATTTTTGTTACAATATGTTCATAATGCTAGAAGATCCTGTTTGGTATAAAATAAAATCTAATTACTACAATTATTACACACCAAGAGCGCACTGAGCATACTAAATTTAATAGCGTGGATAGAAACGCTATGCAAAATTACCATTATTAATATTATTATTATTAAACATTAGCAATCAAAGTTAGTAAAAACTTGAATTCACTTCAAAGTTTTCTTCTAATGTAGTCCCACGTCTTTACCCTAGGCCTTCAAAGTTGGTGAACGCATGGCGGACAGCTCCCGGTGTGGGTCGTAAGACCCATTGCACTGCCCAGAGGCCTCGGTGGGGGAGGGCGCCAAATGGCGCAACAGTCCAGTCTCACGAATCCCCGCTCTTGGATACCTGTAGCTATAGTATAGTGCTACCGGTTGACATTGAAGGTTGAAGGTGGTTGGCGAACCACCACGATAATTATCCTATGGGAATCGCAATATACAATCGCTGGGCTGCTAAAACCTTCCCCTTGGCATGTCGTGTGGTGGCTGCACCCCGAGCAGAGCTTTGCTGTGCCTTCTCAGAGCTCCCTCCTTAAACATTACGCCCTGGACTAAAGAGCCCAAAAAGTTTTTTTTAGAGACATTATAGATCTAGACCTTGGTTATATGATTGAATAACAAACAAAACGACATGTTGCTTAGAATACATCAGAAAGAAGGAGGTCTAGAGACAGATTAGATGAATAGAAATACATTTGTTTTTAATTTGAAGAAAAAAACAAGAAATGACATAATTTAAGTGTATAATAAATGTATATTTAAATTTACAGTTCAGAGTTCATAACTACACAATTAGAACAGCGCATTCAATATACAAAACATCATTCCGATGATGACATTTTAAAAGGAGAATTTCTACGAAATTATAAAGAAAAACATAAGTAATTAATTAAACATGAGCAAATCATTAAAGAAAAACCAAAGCTTAGACCAAGTGAATCACTTTGTGTACCTTGGAAGTGTGGTCAGTGCATCAGGAGGAGCAGACGAGGACATCGAACGTCGAATTAATTTGGCGCGACAAGCCTTTGCCAACTTGAAACAAGTCTGGAGATCTACATACATCTCTGTCAAAACTAAAGTAAGGATCTTTAACACAAACATTTAAACGGTCCTACTTTATGGGTCCGAAACATGGCGAACGACAGAGAAAACTAAAAATAGACTCCAGACCTTTGTTAACAGATGCCTAAGAAATATACTCAAAATAAAATGGTTCGACAAGGTAGAAAACTCCAAGCTGTGGGAGAGGTGTGGACAAAGAACAGTAGAACAACAAATCATGGAAAGGAAGTGGAGATGGATTGGACACACCCTCAGGAAAGATAACAACAACAGAGCTAGACAGGCCTTAGAGTGGAATCCCCAGGGTAAACGGCATAGAGGAAGACCCAAGCGAACATATTGGATGAAACCGGAAGAACTGGAAAGAGCTGGGAAGAATTGAAGCGACTAGCAAGAGACCGTGAAGAGTGGCGTGCTTTGACAGAGGCCCTATGTTCCACAAGGAACCCAAAGGACAGATGATGAAATCATTAAAAAAAACGGACGATTAAGAATGCAATTTTCTTTAACACTTGATTAGCCCGTTCATTCACACATTTAACACGAAGTTTAACGTCAAATTATAATTACGGTAAGTGAAATGTCAAATTATTATATACCAAGAGGTTACTCTACAGCTCTCTCTTTTTTTACTTGAGCTAAATGTTAAGCACATACCAAAGAATTGTATGTTAACATCACCAAAGCGAAGTCTTCAAATCTTGTAGAAAATTGCTATACTTTCGCAATAACTGTAACCATATCCTGAGAGCTTAGTTTGTTGTGCTAAATTTTATCTTAGAAACACAAGTCACATTACGTTGAAAGTCTTAAGCTATCTAAAGAGGAAAGACTTATCACTTGACATTGTCGTGTCTCGAACGATGTTTGTAAAGTGTTTCGTTTCACGTTGGTGTTTCACCAAAAGAAATCAAAATGTCCTCAAGTGCATGGATGTAGTTCAGAGGTCAGCAAACTTTTCATAATAGTGTGATGAAATAGAATTTTGAAGACATTCAGCCCGCCAAGAGCCTTTACTTTATCCGGATTTAGCACTCAATTTCGTGTAGAAAATACTTGAAATTCCTTTAGTTTTGGTCGTATTCCGCGTGCCATTGAAGAGCAATCTGCGCGCCAAGTATGGCACGCGTGCCGTAGGTAGCGACCCCCTGAATGTAGTTCATTACTCTAAGACCCAAGAAAAACATCCGGTCGGCTCTTCGTCTTCCTTCCCCTTGTACATCTCGTCGTGCTCATGTTGCTCCTCATCCGTCTGCTTGTCATGGAGGTCCACCAGCTCCGTGTGGTGGGACCGGTACCACTTCAGGAACGTCTCAAGGAGGGACTCCTGCTCCTCTTCCTCCCGGCTCTCCCTGATCCTGGTGTAGTGCTCGCTGAGCAGCACGATGAAGTAGTTGAGGACGATGTAGTTCATGACCGAGTAGGTGGACGTGATGAACAGCATGCCAATGATCATGTACTCGACCAGCTTCTTCAGGACGCCCTGGTTCAGCAGCATGTTGGTGGTGGTGTAAAAGGACTGGACGTAGGTGTGGAACTCAGGCAAGTCATAGAAGAAACTGTGCCCCACGTAGGCGTACATCAGCATCATCAGCACAGAGAAGTACAGTAGCCTGGCAACGGAAGGAACCATCTCTATGAACTGTGCTAATGCCGGAATAGATCTAGGCGTAAAAAACAACAACAAAAACAAAAAATAATAATATTTAAAACGAAGACAAAAATAAGTTTTGCACATAAATCAATTTAAAGCACTTATTTAGAAGTAAATTTTTTTTTTTTGTTGATTTTTACTTAGCTAAAAGAGTTACTCATTTCGATCAAAATCAAGAAGTTGAATTCTATTATTATACACACGTTTTAGCAATGAATTCTTCTTTGAACATTCATCGAGTGGCTTGAATATATTGTTTCACTGTAAACATGATCCTAGACACAACAGAACACACATATTTGTAAAATTATTTAAGACCAATGCAAGTTCAATATTTCTACCCAAATGGCATCCTGGCATGGAAGGGGTTACCTTAACAAACCAAGAAAACCATTCACTCATAGCATCCCCTAAAACACTATCAAAATGCAAGACTAGACTAGAACCACGGATAAGCGTAGGACGCAATACTCTTATTTACACAATGGGTGTCTCTAACATAATATTATAAGATAAACTCATTCGTAATACGTATCCATGTTAATATGATACAATTGATTGTTTCTGGATCCTTTAAATTTCAACGTCTATATTTAGTTTTTTAGAGTTAGCTAATTAAATAGCTTTTATCAGTTTTAGCACACAGCCTTATATTTTCTTTTATTAGTAAACGCTCATAAGCGTGGAATATTTTTAGAAGTACAAGTCAGTCTAATGAAAACGTGTCATGATGATAACGATGACTGCATTCAAGCCGCTTTTTTAATAACAAGCAGAACAATGGTTCACTTACTTTGACCGCAAGATGACTTTATCGAATATAGTGATCGCCAGCAGGGCGCTTGCCATTACTATCCGTTCAGCTATCAATATTACCGCCCCAAAGTTGATAAACACCGAAGCTTCAAGGTTTTCGAAATACACGTTCTGGACATTCAGTATTTTTCGAATGGACATATACCATGAAGTTTTAAATGCATTGTTCCATTGCAATGTGTAATATTATGATAATGAGCGTAATTAGTTCAATCTACGGAGCCTGCAAATATGTTAATTTTGTGTTCATTGTAGGACTATGTCTGGAATACTAAAACTTCATATTCATCTCATAATTTCTCTCTCTCTCTTTTTGTGTATGCTTCCTTGCTCCATCTCTTATTAGTCTTTTTCTTTCACTGTCAATCTTTCTCTATGGTTCTAGCTGTCTATTTCTCTTTATGAATATCTTTCTTTAGATAATTGTATGTGTGTAGCTTAGGCTGGATAAATGTGTGTTCAATCAGAGTATATATTATAGTAACCCCATGTGTAAAGTAAGTAAAGTATCCCGTCGGACCAAATTGATCCACAGGGCCTATGAAGTAGCGCTTACCAGTCTATGTGACCATAGCACCCCGCCCAGTCGTCTTTACCCCCAACTAAAGACACAGATCCCATGAACACAGACCCGGGAACAAATCCTAGTCTTCACAGGATTCGAACCCAGGACCTTCGGTACGCCAGCCGAACGCCGGCCACCGTTCCCCCACACGTATAACTCTCGTGTAATTTGTGAGATCTCGTGTAATTTGTGAGATCTCGTGTAATTTGTGAGATCTCGTATAATTTGTGAGATTTCGTGTAATTTGTGAGATCTCGTATAATTTGTGAGATCTCGTGTAATTTGAGAGATCTCGTGTAATTTGTGAGATCTCGTGTAATTAGTGAGATCTCGTGTAATTTGTGAGATCTCGTGCAATTTGTGAGATCTCTTATAATTTGTGAGATCTCGTGTAATTTGTGAGATCTCGTGTAATTTGTGAGATCTCGTGTAATTTGTGAGATCTCGTGCAATTTGTGAGATCTCTTATAATTTGTGAGATCTCGTGTTATTTGTGAGATCTCGTGTAATTTGTGAGATCTCGTGTAATTTGTGAGATCTCGTGTAATTTGTGAGATCTCGTGTAATTTGTGAGATCTCGTGTAATTTGTGAGATCTCGTGTAATTTGTGAGATCTCGTGTAATTTGTGAGATCTCGTGTGATTTGTGAGATCTCGTGTAATTTGTGAGATCCCGTGTTATTTGTGAGATCTCGTGTAATTTGTGACATCTCGTGTAATTTGTGAGATCTCGTCTAATTTGTGAGATCTCGTGTAATTTGTGAGATCCCGTGTAGTTTGTGAGATCTCGTGTAATTTGTGAGATCTCGTGTAATTTGTGAGATCTCGTGTTATTTGTGAGATCTCGTATAATTTGTGAGATCTCGTGTAATTTGTGAGATCTCGTGTAATTTGTGAGATCTCGTGTAATTTGTGAGATCTCGTGTAATTTGTGAGATCTCGTGTAATTTGTGAGATCTCGTGTATTTTGTGAGATCTCGTATAATTTGTGAGATCTCGTGTTATTTGTGAGATCTCGTATAATTTATGAGATCTCGTGTAATTTGTGAGATCTCGTGTAATTTGTGAGATCTCGTGTAATTTGTGAGATCTCGAGTAATTTGTGAGATCTCGTGTAATTTGTGAGATCTCTTGTAATTTGTGAGATCTCGTGCTATTTGTGAGATCTCGTGTAATTTGTGAGATCTCGTGTAATTTTAGAGATCTCGTGTAATTTGTGAGATCTCGTGTAATTTGTGAGATCTCGTGTAATTTGTGAGATCTCGTGTAATTTGTGAGATCTCGTGTAATTTGTGAGATCTCGTGTAATGTGTGAGATCTCGTGTGTTACATTTCTACGACATCTAGTCCGAATTATCGGAAAGGGAACTGCAGTCCACATGTACAAAAACAAAAATCATAAACAAAACGTAACACAAAATACACAACGAACACACGCACACACTAGAGGTCGACCAAAATTCGGTTTCGGCGTTGAAAGTAGGCCGATGTCCTCTTTCTACATAGTTTCAGTTTCGGCCGAAGGCAAATAGTTAGCTTCGTTTTTCGGTCGAAACTGTTAGGAATATTTGTTTTCAGTCACCAACAAAAAAAGTTTATTTTAACTTACAAAATTCAGACTGCAACGCTATAGTGATGCATCTATTACTCTGCTTATTCATCATTTATTCATTTAGTTAAACTGTTGCAAGGTAGAAAATTTGAAGTTAATAATAAACGGATTAATTAATCACCCTTAAGATTGTCGACAAACTTGATTATGTGATTACTGTACGATTCACGAACTGACTTGAAGGTCAGGCCACTTCACTATGATATTCCGCCACCGCATCGCGTCCAGGGTGTGGCCGGGGGGAAGTGAGTGGTTGCCTTTTTTGCACTCCGCTACGCACAGCGAGGTTGCCAAACTAAGTAGCTTAATGTTAGGGCATACTTTCCTATTTACTAAGACAACTTAAATAAATGGCTATCGCCTTTCATTACCTAGTAATCCATCTGCCTATGCTAGTAGTGCACAGAAGCACTAAACTTTAATGTAGTTTATATTTTTAAATACCCAAATTTAAAAAAATCCTCAATTTTGCGCCCCCCAAAATCACATAAACTGGTGAACGCTGCTTTACCGGCGCTATGGATCAAATTGGTCAGACGGGATACTTTACTTTTAGTTTACTTTACAATAAAGTAAATGTCAACTAAATTTACACATCTATTACATTTCTCAACAACAGTAAAATTAAAAAATTGTAAACAAATATTTGGTATTGGAAATTGAGGGATTTCGTAGAAGGTTGGGGGCGCGTCCCCACTACGCATATAGGGTTGGTATATATAGAGGATGGTGAGATTAAGTGAAAGTAATGTAAAGTATGTTGGTTCATGGGACAAGTGAGGCAGCGTTCGTAAAAGGCCACTAGGAACAACGGGGATTGTGTGGCCATCTCAGTGTCCTAACTAACTTAAATGGCACCTGGGGAGAGGGGTTAAAATTGGTTAAAGCTAAGAGAGTATCAGTTTTGTGCCTATTCAAACATTGGCGTCTGGGGTAGACGCCCCCCCCCCCCTCCCAAGACAAATATACCCAGCCGCTTGTACTCATCCAAATTAAATGAACATTCCGAGGCACCATCCACGTATTCGGTACGGCAAACAAAGCGCGTTGCCCCTAAACCACATTGTAAGTATAGTACCAGTTGGACCAAACTGATCATAGGGCTTGTGAAGCAGAGTTCACCAGTTTCTGCGGCCACGGCATACGTGAAGATGTGTGGCAAGCACAATGCCCAGCGACCTTTACTTTACCCCAACTAGTGTCAGGTACCCATCAGAGCTGTGTAGACCCAGGGGCACCCTCAAGTCCCGGGAAAAGAAATCATTGCCTGCACCAGGATTCGAACCCAGAACCTTCGGATCGCCAGTCGAACGCACTGCCGCTCGGACACCGTGCTCCAGAACTGCAGACATTACCCCAACTAATATAAAACAGTATATTATGTCCATATTTACAGTATATCATCAGTGTATCCTCAGCTCTATCATTACGTTTAAAAAGAACTTGAAAACACATTATTTTAAAATGTACCTTTGTTGAACATTTTTATAAGTCCTCTACTGTTTTACATTTATATTAAGTCGGTTAATTATTTGCTTTTTCCTATGTTTGTAAGGTTTTGAGATTATTAAATAGCTGTAGAGACTATATCCTTTTTAGCCTAGAGAATTATATCCGTGTTCTTGCTTGTTTATTGCTCAATGTTAAATGCTCAGTTAACTAAATAGACCTACTTCTTAATTATCCTTTTTATATAACTTTTAATACCATGGTTTTTAAAGCTATCAAGATTGTTTGGTAATTAATGTCTCAACAAATTTAGAACCACTGAAGTCACACCAAAATTAATTAAAATTTGCAATATTTTTAGTCAATTACACAGCGGACACAAAGTGGTTTGTAGTCTACAATTAGAAAACATTCAAGCTACCATGGGTCCAGGATTTCAAGTTTGCTTTCTATGTGTTTTGTTTTTAGCTGGAACATTGTCTCAAGAAGGTATAGTCTACTTACCGAAACATAATTTAAATTGTTTTCTTATTGTTGTTTTTTTTAACGGAAATATACATCTTTATAACTACAATTAAAGTGTATAGGTAAATGTTATTGATTCTATTTTAATTATTATTGTTCTTCGTAGGCTAATAGAATCATGAGTTGATTGAGTTGATTGAGTTGAGTTAAATGTTTCTTTAATATTATTTTCACAGTACGTTTAACACACTTGATAATTCAAATCTTCGCAGCAATATATATCTATTTATTATTACTCACAATACATTATTCACAGTACATCCAACAATCATATAGTATAATATAAGTCCAAGAATGAAATAGTATTCTGATAAAATGTGGTATAGTTCCGAGTCTAACGTATGCGTCCATACGCTTCTAGATATTTGAGTCGACTGACTATTCTCCGGTCCTTTACCCCCCGTGATCAGACTGAGACATGTAAAACCCCGTGATCAGACTCAGACATGTAAAACGTGGAAAGCATGCTTTGTATAGCTACGACGCAGTAGAACCAACTAGATTGTGATATTTTCATTCTTCCCAGTCCCCATAACTCTTGTACTATACTATTGACTATTGACTATTTACTGAGTCATTTCCCTTTGACCATGTTAGTGCATACTAGCATTACTCACCCCTCCCGGAAAAAATAATAAATCATTATTATTTTTGCATAATTACATATATAGGGAACATAAATTATTGTTAAAAAATCAATGAAATATTTAGTTGCATATCAATAGTTAACATATCTAACTAAGTCATGTAATATTCATGTAATCATAGTACAAAAAACATAAATAATCATCATAAAAACATAAATAATCATCATAAAAACAATTTACATCGGTGTCTTACAGAAGTTATACACCATCTTATTAACTATGAGATCAAAAATCTGAAGTCTCAAGTTTTACATTAGTCCTAGACAATTATCTTTCAGTATTGTCTATTCAATATCTGGGATATAAATGGATAATCTTGATAACACATCTGGCAAATGATTATCTTTTCCAACTATGCTTTTGATCTGAAACTGATAATCAGATAGTAATAATGCATATTTGTTTATGCGTTTGTTATTTACATTTGACACATTAAAATTTACTAATGGTTTGTGATCTGTGAGAATTGTAAACTTACGTCCTAACAAATAGTATTGAAATTTCAATACAGCATAAGCTATGCATAAACCTTCCAATTCCAATATACTGAAATTTTTTTCACTATTAGTTAATGCACGGCTTTTAAAGAATGCTGGTTTGTACACCATTTCTGAATCTATCATTACTTTCTTAAAAATACAAGCACCTAGTCCTATTTTTGATGCATCACAGGCTAAAATAATTTCATCATTTTTCTGAATAGTTTCCAGAATTGGTTCTTTAGAAAACTCATTAACTAGTTGTCTGAATGATTGTTCACATTCATTATTCCAATTTACATAATTTGGTTGAAATTTTTTTGTAATATCTATGATAGGTCTAACTATTTGACTGTATTTTGGAATAAACTTGCTGTAATAATTGAATAAACCTAAGAGTGCTCTAACTTCTTTCTTAGTTTTAGGTGTCTTTATTTCTAAAATCTTTTTGTGTAATTGTTCTGTTGGCTTGACTTGGCCATTAGAAAATGTATGTCCCAGGAATTCAATTTCTGTTTGTCCTATCTTTAATTTAGTTGGGGATACAGTTAAATTGTTATCTTTTAGTATTTGTAAGACTTCTTCTAAAATAGTCAAGTGTTCATCCCAAGTTTCTGTATATATACACACATCATCCACATAGTGAATTATGTTGTTTCTTTGAGGAAGAATTTTTCTCATTAATTTAGTGAAAGTTGCAGTACTATTTATGAGACCAAATGGCATTACATTCCAGTTAAACACACCTCTATGTGTGATAAAAGCTGCATAATCTTTAGAATTTTTATCTAGAGGTACTTGCCAAAAACCTCTGGTCAAGTCTATAGTGGAAAATATTTTCCCAGTTGCCATAGTATTGATGATATTGTCTATGTTAGGTAACCCTTCTTGATCAATTTTTGTGATTTTATTTAATTTGCGATAGTCACAGCAAAGTCTAATTGAACCATTTTTTTTTCTTACTATTACCATTGGTGAAGAGTATTGGGACATAGATTTGTTTATAATCTTATTTTCAATTAATTGGTCCAATTCTTTATCCACTTTGTCAACTAGCATTTGTGGAATTCTATAAGCTTTTGATCTAAACTCTTTTTTGTCAGTTAATTCTATTGTATGTTCAATGACATTAGTCAAACCAGGTGTTTCTGTGATTGTATCTTTAAATTTGTTTAATATTTTCACAATTTTATTTTTAGTTTCTACACTTTGAATATGATCTAAATTAATTTGCTCTAATTCATTAGTTGTATTTGCGGTCATGCCACACAAGTAGTTAACATTACTTGGAATGTCTTTAATATTTTCATCTTCAACGATGATAACATTGTTGTTTTCTATTTTGTCATTAGTTTTTGATGTAGTATCAACTATATTGCTTTCTTCATAATGTCTTAAATTGTTGATGTGAACAATTTTTTCACTACCATTTATGTCAATTTTATATGTAACATCTGACAATTTATGTATAATGTCATAAGGACCTTTCCATTGCATGGTATTACCAGAACCAATGGGTAAATATACAAGTACTTTGTTTCCTATATCTAACTTTCTTAAGTTTTTATTCATGTTTTCTCTAAGTATGGTTTTTTCTTTAATTTCTTGGTTTTTTTCCACAGCAAATTGATATGCTGTTTGCATATGTTTTTCTGTCTTATTTATTAGATCAAAAGGTGACATTTTTGTTTCTTTGGTTTTTAGTAATTCTGCTTTAAAATTCTCTAATGGACCATTGGCATTTCTACCAAAGATTAACTCAAAAGGTGAGTAACCAGTGCTTTCATGCTTTGCCTGTCTATAAGCAAAGAGAATGGCTGGTAGGAATTCATCCCATTCATAAGGGTGTTCTTCGCAAACCTTAGCTAACATTTGTTTTATAGTTTGATTTGCCCTTTCAACCATACCGTTTGACTCTGGGTGGTAGATTGAACTAAAAATTTGTGTTATGTTGAGCATTTTAGTAAAAGCTTGAGTCAATTTGGATTTGAATTGGGTACCATTATCACTTAATATAGTTTTAGGAAATCCAAATCTGCAGAATATTGGCAATAGTGAGTTACATACTCTATCTGCGGTTATTTCTCTTAGAGGGATTACTTCCACCCATCTACTACCCATATCTATGAGTGTTAATGCAAATTTTGCTTTTGAATTCCTAGCTTCTTTCATAGGTCCAATAATATCAATGGCTATCTTTACAAAAGGTTTGTCTACAGTATCTGTTTTTTGTAAAGGTGCTTTATGTTTTGAATTTTTCTGATTATGTATCAGACATGTTGAACAACTTTTTATGAACGTTTTCAAATCCTTTTCTAAATTAGGCCACCAGAAGTTGTTTTTGATTTTGTTACAAGTTTTTTTTGTACTTAAGTGACCTGCTAATGCATTATCATGCGAAATTTTCATTATTTGCACTGTCAAAGATTTTGGCACAACTATTTGAGTTATATCAGATTTTGTTTCTATCCTACAAAGAATTCCATTAATTAATTTCATTTGTCCTTGTTTAAAATTTTCTTTACCAAGTTGTGACACAATTTTGTTTATATACTCATCTTGTTTTTGTTCATTTTTCAAAGTTTGTTCATCAAAAGGCATACTATTTAAGCTAATCTGTTCACGTTTTTTCATTTGTGTTTCAGTTTTCTTTTGAGTAGTATCAATGTATGCTAATATGTTTGATTTCAATGTTTGAAAGTCATTGATTTCTTTCTCTGCAATATTGTATATTGCTTTGTGATTTTCTAAATGTTTGCACAGTGATATGGCATGCAATTGTTTAGGTATATTATTTATTTCACATTGTTCTTCAAACCTTTCAATATATTGATTCAATTTCTCTGTACCATTCCATTTAGGCATTAGATTTTCTTTCACTTTGTTTATAGGTATATCTATATTAGGTGTGTCATTAATAATGCTACTGTCTGACTTGCCTAGTGTTTGTAAAAAACTGACAGTTTGCAAGGCAGGGCCGAATTCATCTTGTGATAAATCTCCCAGTTGATTATTTTCTAACAAAATTACAGGTTTTAAGTTTAAATCTGTGGATTTAAGATCCATCCATTGTTGAAATATTTCAAAACTATTGTCCTGTTTGACTCCATATGTATTACCTATTATTAGGGGAGCAACACAATTTTTTAAAATGGCTGCTTCAGTATATCCTGTAAGCCAAGGAGTATCAATTTGTATGGTAGTGATTGGACAACTAACCATAGATCCATTACCTAGTTTAATTGTTTCTATCCTTAAGATATTTTTGGCTTTATGAGGAGGAATAATCCTCTCATCTACACAAGTGAGAGATGAACCAGTATCCCTTAGACAATAGGTACGTATTCCCTCAACATATGCAGGGAATAAGATCAGTTGACCTTTATTCTCAAATATTACATTGTTTCTGTGAGTAGTAGGATTATTTGTATAGCCTTTATTTCTATTCTGAAAATTTTGATTTTCAGAATTTGGATTGGTAACATGCTGATTTGTAGAATTTCCTTGTGGAAAATTCAATCTTGTAAAGTTTTGATTTTGATTTCCTTGTGGAAAATTCCGTCTTGTAAAGTTTTGATTTCCTTGTGGAAAATTCTGTCTTGTAAAATTTTTATTTGGAAAATTTTGATTATTTTGGCTATATTCATTTTGTCTATACCTGTTACTTACTTGTTTTATTCTGAAACCACAAAATCTGTCTATATGTCCATAACGATTACAAAATTGACATCTAAGATTTTGTCTGTTTGTATTTGTTTCATTACCATAGTTTTGTCTTCTACCATATTGACTATTTGTCCTAGGAGGTGAATAGCTCCTATGTCTTCTATTTTGCATGGTATTTACTGTTTGAGTCTGTTTAGTAAGTTCTACATTGGGATTACTATCTTTAAAGTTGGAGATAGCATCTATTAAATTTTCAATATTTCTTACTTTCCTCTCCATAATATGTGTAAACAAAGGTTTGGAAGCCATTTGTAACACTTTATCTACTACTATCATCTCAATAATTTCATTGGGATTTTTTGTGTCTATTTTAATTAGTTCTAACCAAGTTAATAAGAATGATTTCACTTCAGAGACAAAAGCTCTTGGTTCTATTTTATCAGTTAATAAAAAAGAATGAAATTTTTGTCTATAATAGTCCTCTGAATGGATAAAAAATTTTATCAACTGTTCTCTAATTATTGTGTAATCAGTAATCTCTTTATCAATATGAGCTAATGCTTCCCTTCCTTTGTCTTTCAATTGAGGAATTAAATGAATATACCATTCCGATTGCGGAATGTTATACCCTTTACATGTTGTTTCAAAGAGAGTTAAAAAATCTAAAATTTTTTCTTTTCCATCAAATGGTGGCATTTTAAATCTAACGCCATGTTTATTAGATGAATTAGTTGAATGCTCAACCTTATTTTGTTGCAATTTAGCTAGTTCTAATTCATGATCTAGTTTTAGTTGTATTTCTTTTTGTTTAAGTTCATTGTCTAATTCTAATTCTTTTTGTTTAAGTTCATGTGACCTACTTTCTGCACGCTCATCTCTTTCTTTATCAGATAATTCCTTTTTTAACTCTTTTACTTTCTTTTCTATAAATTCTTGCAATTCTTTTTTTTCTGTTATTTCAAATTCCTTAGCTAAAGCTTTAGCTTCTTCATACATTAATTTAACTTTTACATCCATATTTAATTCTTGATCATTAACAATAAAATATTATTATGTACAGGACAATGCTATTATTTATTATTATTTATAGAGTGGACATTCACAATGTAATTCTTATAATTATTATGTAGACCATGTATTATTAAGTTGCAGCTAAACACTTGCAATACTATTATTTCTATTCACTATGCTATTATAATTGAAAGCATTTTGGAATTGGAACAATGCAAAGCATAATATTTTGATTGATAAATTATTTTCTATTCTTATTTTTCAATTTACTTTACTTGTATGTATATGTTGACTATTGTCAATTATTATATTTGTAAAAATGCCTTATTTACTATTTTCTATAGTGTGTACATAAATATTTACCATTGCATAAATTATATTTATAAACAATTGATAGTTATTGTTACTATCAAGAATCTATCATAAATAATAGTGGTTATCTTGAACCAATAATATTAATTATATTTAAAAAACAAAACAAAACAACAATTATGTATAACTAAAATAAATGAAACACAACACAACAATTATGTATAACTAAAATAAATGAAACACAACACAATCTTAATTAAGGACACAAATGCTGCATGGACAACAGTGATAGAGGAAATGTTCACACTAGAATCACAATATTTATCAACATTGACAAAGACAATAATTTTACTTCAATATTTGAACAAAAACAAACAAGTCAATACAGCTAACAGAAATTACCCTATCAAAGAATCATTTAACATGTATAATATTAAAATAAATGTTAATTATATCAAACTTAAATAGTATTTAAGTAACACAATGAATCTTCTTGACGATGAAGTTAATCCATTTGATCCAAGTGAATGGTCTAATAGTAGCTTAAATTTTAACTAACACATACTTCATGACGTTAATCCAGGTACGAATGATTTAAATTAATTAACACAATCTCCATCACATTAATTCAAATTAACTTTACTGTATAGCGAGATAGCTATAATTCGCATAATGTAAACGAATCTCTTGAATTGATGTACGTTAGAGTACAATCTGTCTTCAATAAGGTCTTGGTATTCCACAAAGTATGACTAAGTGAATACTATGCGTTGATGATTGCCTTGTTACCTTCGGATCTCACACACACACGTGTTGACCTCTAGTTGAACTAGTGTCCGCCATCTTGTTTATCTAGTGTCCGCCATCTTGTTTATCTAGTGTCCGCCATCTTGTGTGACGTCATTGCTTCACTTCATAGCGTATTGTAAAATATTACAGAGTCTCGATTCAGAAGCTGTTTTATTTAAAAATGTTTCATGCGTGATAATTCAATTTTTCATGATCAACGATTGATCACAAAGAAATTCATACGACAGCTCTCGACGTTCCACGTAATCCAAATATAATCTTGAAAATTTTTTATTAATTCCAGCGTCGGCACCTTTGAAAAATGTAATGTGGGTTGAGATGTAGAGCGCCACGTGCACCCACCTTTTTGTTGCCTGTTGTGCCGCCTATGTATCTACTGACTTTTACAAGTCTTGCTGCAGTGTCTCTGTTTCCTGTTACCCTGAATATGGCTTTATACAGTGTTGATTACATCTTGATTAATATCTTTAGAAATCGTCCATTAAATTCTGCCATCCACCAGCAAATCATATATTTTCTGAGAGATGTTTTAGCGTTCTCTCTAACGATTTTATGACCAGGTTGACTGGTTGAATAGTTTGCATGAGAGAGTTGACAATTTGAAAATCAGACTTTACCTTCTAAGATTTGTTTTTGTGGAAGCATTTCATTATGTTGTAGTTTAGTAGTTGCCGTACACCGCTGCCGTTCACCGCTGCCGTTTACCGTTACCGTTTATCGCTGCCACCACTGTTATTGATTCTATTTTAATTATTATTGTTCTTCGTAGGCTAATAGAATCATGAGTTGATTGAGTTGATTGAGTTGAGTTAAATGTTTCTTTAATATTATTTTCACAGTACGTTTAACACACTTGATAATTCAAATCTTCGCAGCAATATATATCTATTTATTATTACTCACAATACATTATTCACAGTACATCCAACAATCATATAATATAATATAAGTCCAAGAATGAAATAGTATTCTGATAAAATGTGGTATAGTTCCGAGTCTAACGTATGCGTCCATACGCTTCTAGATATTTGAGTCGACTGACTATTCTCCGGTCCTTTACCCCCCGTGATCAGACTGAGACATGTAAAACCCCGTGATCAGACTCAGACATGTAAAACGTGGAAAGCATGCTTTGTATAGCTACGACGCAGTAGAACCAACTAGATTGTGATATTTTCATTCTTCCCAGTCCCCATAACTCTTGTACTATACTATTGACTATTGACTATTTACTGAGTCATTTCCCTTTGACCATGTTAGTGCATACTAGCAGTAAACATATTATCTATTTGTAAGTTTTAGAAACAAAATTGATGCCTGATACATTGCCTGCTCACTTTTCTTTATAACCATTATATATTTCTTAAAGGCTTTATTTTTTTATTTTATAACCATTATAAATGGCTGTCACAAGTAGGCTAAGAGTTATTCAACTAATGTACAGTTGAGGACTGTCTTTTGATGCTGAGCGTATCACTAACAAACTTTGAGGAAATGGGTACAGAAGTGCGTCGGGGCGATTGCAGTTCCCACTATTTCTCCACCAAAAAGTTCGGACTCTTGCGCCTTAACAACAAAAAAAAACAACGAAAGTTAGGATCGTCAACACCACTGTGAAAACTGTTTAGCAATATGGAGATGAAAGAAGGAGGACCACCACAGCACGCAGAACACAAGTTAACATTAATTCATGCCTCCAAAGGATTTTGTCCATACAAAGACCATCGACAATGGAAAGTTCTGGGAAGACACGCTGCAGTAAGAATTCGAAGAGATTATCCGCCAAAGAAGATGGAGATGGATAGACCATACACTAAGAAAGCTCACAAACAGAATAAAAAGAAACACGCCTCAGCTAGAACCCACTGAGTATTAGGAAAAGATGCAGACTAAAAAAAAAACACATTTTACGACGAGAACTTGAAGCAGACTCCAACGAGATGGGACAAAACTTGAGACAGATGGAGAGACTCGCCCAGAACTGAGATGGCTAAAGAGGTTTTGCTTGTGACCTTTGCCCAAGTGACAGGGCAATGATGATGAGAAAAAAGAAATATTTTTTTTCTTTATAAATGTTATGATTGTTATAAGAGTTTTTATATTGTTTGTTTTTTCGATATGTATCGATAGTCATTTAAAGTTTTTTTTATTTATATTTAATTTTGGTGAAGATATTATGAACGCAGAAGTTTAGTCTATATACATATTGTATTATGACAACAATATATTTTCTCGTAGTCTCTACAACTTTTTAGAACGCATCTCTCTTTTGTATTCTGCAAACTTTGCAGAAAATCCATTCTAAAACTTTCTAACAAAAATCTATAAAAGGCACGAATTTTTGTAGTTAAGTGATTGTTGTTTGTTGTTTGTGGTTTTTTTTTGTGCTATGCGATAAACAATCAACTTATTTTTGACCAGTTAAATATTATTATTGTGCAAATGCTCAAGCATTAAAATTATTTTTTCAACATTCATCGAGCGGCTTGAGTGTATTATTTCATAGTGAACAAGATCCTAGACAGATGACAGACGACCCGGATTTATAACAATATCCTCCACGAAAACTTTACAACTGTCATAAATTAATCAACGGTCTTGTATACAGGTGGTTTACAAAATCAATTTTTTCAACATACACAATGAATAGCCCTACTTTTGTTCTCCTTGTTTCAGGTAATAGATGTTCACTCCCTTTAGTCAGCGGTCCATGTGAAGCTTATATGCCGATGTACGGCCACGACACCTCCATGCACAAGTGTAGACAATTCATCTATGGTGGTTGTAAGGGAAATGCAAATAGGTTTGACACGTTGAAGGAATGTCAAGGGAGATGTGAGGGACATTAGTGACGCCGCAGTGTCAAGCCAACGTTGTGTCCATTTAGAAAATGTTGCATCGTAATTTTTAAATGTGCTTCTAGGACTTTTAAAAGTAATAATTAAATACTTATTTTCAAAACGTTAAATCTAATTAAACAACTCATTAAAACAAAGTGTATTTGTTGTTAATATTTTAAATTTATAATTGTTTTACATTGTTATTCCACACATGTCCTACCAGCCCACAAAAAAACAGACTGAAACAAAAAAAAAAGCCAAGTTAATAGTTAGATGCAATGAATTCAAGATTTACTTACAGCTAGAGAACAAAACAGAGATAATTAATGGCACTAAATCATCACCAATAACTGTAAACTCGGGAAATTTTCTAGAACCCTAACTTATTCTAATATATATTAATGACTTCCTCAATTGCATCAACACATGAACACAAGTAAGATTGTTTTCTAATGATTGTATAATTTATAGAATAACATAGGTAGAAAATAATAGTGAACTCCTTTAAAAGTCCTAGATGAACTACAAAAATGGGAATCAAACTGGACTATGTCTATGTCTTTTCATACAAAAACATGTCAACTGATAAAATATCAAAGAAAAAGAAACAAATAAATTCAAACTAAGCTTATTTCATTCATGGCAAAGAACTAACTCAAACTAACAATGCAAAGTACTTAAAAGTAATGAGAAATGATAAGTTATCTTGGAATTCTCATTTTGATGAAGTAATTAAAAAAATCTTACAAAATATTAGGCTTCATAAGAAGGCACTTTTACAAATGTTATAAAAATATAAAACTAAAATGCTATCTAACATTAGTTAGAGCTATATTAGAATATGAATCATCTGTATGAGACCCATCAACTAAAGAACACATTAAAAAAAAGATAACTAATTCATACAAGTGCTGCAGGGTTCATT
The DNA here is from genome assembly GCA_949126835.1 of Anisus vortex. NCBI lineage: Eukaryota > Metazoa > Mollusca > Gastropoda > Planorbidae > Anisus > Anisus vortex. Next base: position 39,727,388 of record OX421500.1, on the reverse strand, counting down.
ACTAGCGAATATTCACAACTGACAATAATTAAATCACTAAATCTAGATACACTAGAGGACAGAAGAGCAAAGACTAAAGTAGGCCTAATAATAATACGTAAAGCATTTAACTCTAATTAATTTACAAATACAACACAATAACAACCTCTTGCAAAGTTCAGATATACATAAGGACAGAAGAACTTTTTTTAATCCCTTTTCCAAGAACAAATGCATATAAATACTCTTTCTTCACGAGTAGCATTCGGGCATGGAATGGGTTACCTGAACGAACAGGAAAACCAGAAGTTGAACAATATTTAAAAACATTAATAAAAATAATAGACCAGACTCGAACCACAGATGAACGTCCGACGCAATAATCTTCTTTTGTGCCTCCATCGGCAAAACTTTTTTTTTTTAAATTAAAACTATTTTAAAATGTTATTGTCGTTTCGTTTTTATGAGCGCTTAGCATGCTTGCATTAGCATGGAGTGAGGCACTATATAAATTACCAATTAATTAATTAACACACTGATTGGATTGTGAGAAATTATGCTTGTATGGATCAGTATAATAACTTGTGTAAGTGTAGGTCTGTGTGTAATATTATAAAAGTTATTCATATTTTATGACTTAGCACAATGCTTAAAATTCTAAACCATTCCACAGTTTGCATAATATTGTATGATTGCTAAAGAATTATGTTCATGACTTGTGTACCACTATATAAGTGAGGTTGGAATGATTGCTTTAAAAATGATACAGGCATACATGATAACAATGTATGTTGCCTTTGATAACCATAACATTGTATTTCTTGTACATTTGCTTGAGCACTTACTCAATGTAAAAAGAAAGATAAAACTTTGTTGCTATTGAAATAAAAGACTAGAGTTTCCATTTCAATGCACTGAGACAATCAAGGAAGCAGAATTTGAAGTTGGTGCACAAGGTCATAATTATATTAATATAGACATTAAATTGGACTATTATTTTTATTTTTTTCACAGCCTTATTTTTAAGTTAATTAAATCTTTCAGCTCAGAGGCATATAAACACAACAACAAAAAATGTCAACTTCTAAGTCAAATGTAATTATTGAACACAAAAATCATATAGCCTATATGAAAAAAATAATTAAAAAAGTGACAATATTACCTACAATTTATTTACTACTAGCAATTACAGTGGTATCTTATTTTATTAACTTTTTTGACTTGCCAGAACTCTGTTTTAAAAACCGCTTGTACTTATCCCCATTAAATATAGATTCGGGAACACCATCCTTGTAATCTCCACGGCAAACCGAGCGCGTTGATCCTAGACCACAGTTATAGACGGAAGCATAAATCTAGATTTTAAAATGTCTCGAAAAAGACAACACATACACTCGGCTCTTTCGTCCCGGGCGTAACGCAAAAGGAGCGGGCCAAAGAGGAGGGCACACAATGAGCCTGTTCGAGGCATGCCACATGTTTTGTTCCCTCTGGCAAATGTATTGCATTGTTTCTCCACTGCGGAATTCGCCCACTTGGATCATTAACGAGGCGACATAGCTCGTGTATCTTCACTGTCAACCGGTAGCACAAATAACAGACTAAAAAGCCTGGCCATCCACGCACCGGGCTTGGCGAGACTGGTTGCTGCGCACATTTCTTCCTCCCCTCCCAGAGTCGGTGGCTATCGCCTGTGCAGTAATTCTCAGACGATCAAGGGGACACGCTTTAGGCTGCTGGCGTACTCTTATTTAGATAGATGAACATACAATTAAAATTATTTTTAGAAAGTTTAAAGTTTAAGCTAGGACTCTTATGATTTAACTGGTTAGTCTACTAAATTTAATAGATACTAACTAGCTACTAAGGTATTATAACAAATACCAGTCTAACTAACAGGAAATACACATTTCAAACTTCAAGAATAACAAAACAATTAATACTTTTTTTGTGCTCTTGTATGATGAAAGATAAAAGGGAAAAGGGATTAAGCGAATTGTTAAACCAGGATTATAAGGCTATCACCCATCAACTTCTGTTCGTACCAATAGAAATCATTGATCTCTCTATATGTCACAACATGTCACAAACACGTCGAGACTAAGCTTTTATAGAGATATATATTAGTATACATATGAGAAACGTAATACACATGTAACAAACATTTGATCAGACCAATTCCTTGAGAACTGAGAGAAATACATTTGATAAACATTGACATATCAGAAAATGTCTAGAAAGTTTATTTCGCTCTTTGTTGTGTTTCTTTTCTTGCAGTTTTCGGAACAGGGAAAATGTAAATATATTTTCTTCACAATTGTTTTTTTTATCTACTAATTTAGTTTATAAAACTTTTCATTAGTTCAATAATCGTGTAAGACTATCTATAAATATCACTGATCTATAAAACAAATGGATTGCGCCTTGCCTTCTTAATAAATTGACAAGTCTTAATGAGGCGTGAACTTTTCAAATGGAAGAGGTCATGTGCTTTCGGTTCTTTTTTTATATTGTTTATTATTTTAGGCATTTCCGTAAACAAAAAAAGCATGCTTTTGCTGGTGTTTGACAATTGATTTCAACCTCGACAGCCAGTTCTAATCCTTTGGAAATATACAAACGTTACAATATTAGTTATGAGGAATCCGTTTTAACATCAAAAGTGAGTAGGTGATAATTAATAATCAAAGTGTTAGTTGCGTAAATTTAAATTTAGATTTGTTTATAAAAATAAATTAGTCATGAGTTGCGTCCTTGGTTATTAAAAAAAACACAATTTGTAGATTCATAAAAATATAAAACGAAAATTATTTTGCATCAAGCAATACGTTTGAGGTTATAAATAGGTGATTCTTCATGCTAGACATTCACATTACATCGTTTTCTTTTGGCAACATCTTTTGGAAATGAAATAACATTTAATCTCTTACATCTTTTGGCACAACCAGTAACGTAGCACACAGACATGCTTTTTAAATTAAATTATCGAATAAGACCGGAAATGATTTTGTTGTCGAACTTTTATGCATGCATAATCATTAAGACTTGTCAATTGGTTTGAGCAAAGTGAAGAAAAGCACTAATCTATTGACAAGTCTTAATGAGGCGTGAACTTTTGAACCCATATGTTCGTGAACTTCCTGTTCCATTTTTAAACTAATAAACAAAAAAAAACATGCTTTTGCTGGTGTTTGACAATTGATTTCAACCTCGACGGCCAGTTCTAGTCTTTTAGAATTATACAAAGGATACAGTATTAGTTATGAGAAATCCCTTTTTAACATCAAAAGTGAGTAGGCGATAACTAATACTCAAGTGTTAGTCGCGTGAAGTTAAATATTTGTTTACAAAATAAATTAGTCAAGAGTTGCGTTTTCTTGGTTATTGAAAACCAAAATTCGTAGATTCATAAAAACGAATAACAAACATTTCTTTGCATTTAGCAATAAATTTGATATTTTAAAAAGGTGATTTTTCACTTCTGACTTTCACAATACATTGTTTTGTTTTGTAAACATCTTTTGGAAATGAAATACATTTTAATCCCCAACAAATTTGAGTACAACCAGTAAAGTAGCACACAGACATGTTTCGAAACAAATGATTGAATTCGACCGGAAATGTTTTTTATTTGTCGACCTTTTATGCATGCATACACGTTAAGACTTGTCAATAAAGGAAAGGAAAAACTAAAAATGTCCACTGCACTTACCGATATAAACAAAATTGTGTCTAAAACTTACTGTGCCACTGATCTATAAATAGATCGGAACGGAATCTATGTTGCTGCCATTTTACACAATATGCAAATGGATTGTTGCTGTCAAGCTTCTGACTTCTTATTAATAAAATAAAACTAACAATAATACGATCAAAAGAAAACAAATACCAAACAATAAAAAAAGTTAATAATAAAAAAAGTACACAGCAATATTTCGCAGTACGGAAAAACCCGGTCCCGAACACTCACTAAATTTGAAAGCATTTCAAAGGGACATCATTTGGAAACTGCGCCCATTGTATTAACTTAAAATACGGTGATTAGTAATAGGTCTAAGTTTATTTTAAAAAATAAATTAAAGAATTAAGCAATATTGTTGAAAAAAATAAAACTTTATTTTGGAGGCCGTTTCCAATTGGTACATTTAACTTTTAACCCGATTAGTCAAGCGGCTTAGGAGACTATAGAGCAGAAACAAACATCTAAATAAATAAACAAACTCACGGTAATTATATATATTGATCAGTGACAGTATAAACAAAATGGCGGAAATTTCCTCAAGAATGTTACTTCCGAGCCCAATCCATTCTTTTTAGAGATCAGTGATAAATATATATACAAATTAATTATCATTGGGCCGTATTGCTGCTGAAAGTTAACACCCTTGCCCCTTTTACAAGTCAGTCATATAAGATTGACTTGTATAAGGGGCAAGGTTTTAACTCTCAGCAGTAATACGGCCCATTGCCAAATATAGTTATGAAAAAAATGTTCATTTTGTTTTTTTCGTTTTGATTTTAAGATAAATATGTTATAATAATAATAATTTAATAGCATAACGCTACAAAGAATTTTATTGTAAGCTCGGAGCGCATTTAAAACCAAGCGATAAAAACAAACATATAACTAATTTTATACAAACACTGGACTAACATTCTCTATACTACATAAGTCTACAAGATGGTTATTATATCACATAACAAAATATGCCACCATTTGAATAACATAAATTTAGCCAGAAACATAAAATACAACTAAATACAATAGTTTTATTATGTTAATATAAAAATTTAATAGTTGGAATGTACAAAATTGGTAAGTCAGGCAAATTCAAGTTCTTTAAATTAAAACAAAAGTGTTGATGCATGGTGTTGTGTCTGAGCTAAGCGCCACACCGTCAGGCTAAATATGAAGAAGGCTCTCAAGCCAACAGACTTCAAGCAAGATAAGATAAGATAATTGATCTAAACAAATGGAAATTTGACTTGATTACATAATAAATTCCGACTTTTCAGCATATTTTAAACAATATAAAAGAACCATTTGTACTCAAGCACAATAGACATTCACGCACATTATCATATTATTTAACATACAAGTAAAAGTATCATTAAGAGTCAGCTATTGTATTTTCTAGCTGACTGTCGATTCTGTTAAAATATTCTCTCTGATAGTGGAACAAAAGGGTCCCTACATCTCTCTGTTCTTGCCCTTATTGAAAGAAGCCGACCACTTCGACTACATATGATGCAGCTATCGTGAAGCGGGTGTTCGTGGTCCTGAAGGATTTTGTCAATCATAGACAGGCACTCGGGCACTTCATATAAGAGATTATTCCAGGCAACGTAGGGTTCTTCGTTGGATATAAGGGTGTAGTTAGTTCCGTGAGAAATAAGATTATTTCATCACTGTGTGTAGGCATTGATGACCAAACGTCATTGGGAATCACATTTACAAGTAAAGTACTAAATAGTATCGGACACAATGGTACATACTATACTTGGACTAACGTCGATATATGTATAAGGATCTATATAATTGCAGTATGAAATTTTTTCTTGTCATGTGTAAGAAAGAATTTAGTGTGACGCAAACAACTAATAAATCAATTAAATACATAAGTTTTATTCTATAAATATTGATCTACTTATTTCACTCTTTCTCTCTCTTTCCTTTTCTATCGTTTAGATGCGAAATACATTTCAGCTACCTTTCAAAGCCCCCCCCCCCCCTCCATTATCTCCCTATCTTCATCTTCGGTCTGCAATTATCAATGTAACGGCCTTGAACTCACGTAACTAGGATATAACCTTGTTTACAGCTTTACAACAATTTTTTAATCACACTTTGTAGACGATTTGCCGTAGTAGCCTATATAAACGATCTTGCAGACATAAAGTTATAAATGTAGATAACATATTTAATTGTGTACGTCTATGTTTCAGCTACGCCTTGTTCACTTCCGTTAGATGCAGGCCATTGTGAAGGCGCCTATGATTGGTTTGGGTTCAATTCCCACACAGGACAATGCGAGAGGTTCACGTACAGCGGCTGCAATGGAAACAGTAACAGATTTGAAACGCTGTATGATTGTCAGCAGACTTGCGGCATGTGACGATCCTGTGGCACCGCAAATTCCATGTTCGAAATATTACAATTATGCATTTCCACCAGTTGGAGTGTATTTTATATAAAAAAGATATCTTTCATTACCGAAGAAAGTAGGGGTTCACAGCTAAGTAAAATAATTCACCAAAATCAGTTACATTTGAGGGTGGGGGGGGGGGCGTTGGAATAGCAATCGAATTATATATGGTTTATGAGTCATATATATATTATTTAAATTATAAAAACGCATGAAGACTGTTAGGCTTGAATCATATTTTGACTTTATTACATGCTTTTTTCGACTAAACAGTATCAAGAGCGGGCATATCCCGTGTTACCGACGGGGTTTCCACGCTTTTTCCACGTCAACAAGACGTGGTTTGCCCGCTGTGTAATTCATTGTCGATAATTGTTTTAATGAACGTTTATTTAAAATATTTGTCTTTTTAAAATAAATAAAATATTCTGATGTTCAAACTATGATCATCTTTTTATTGTTTTTAATATATTTTTCTTTATTCTTTCGTGTACTAAATGTGTTTGTTTATTTAGATTTAATTTTATATTTTCATAATCTATTACATATTGCAGGGGTCGGCAACCAAGAACGATTTCTAATTCATTCAGCTTGCCGACATCCTTAAAGTCATCCTGATGTAGCGCTAAATTTCTTATAGAAGAGACTTAAATAGACTCTTCCGCGTGCCATTAAAATATCTCCGGCGTGCCAAATCTGGCACGCGTTGCGTTGGTTGCCGACGCCTCCCATATAGCGTACACAGAATCAGTAGGCTTATTTATATATTGTTCACTCAATGTAATGATGCCTTCTCAATACATGGAATTCTGGCACCTAAACAGTATGCATCCAACACATTCACCCAGCTGCAGACATTGTGCCATGACATATCTTTAATGAGGCCTGAGCTTTGAAACAGGTCAGGGTTTATCGTGTTTGTGAACTTCCGGCTTATTTCCGGCAACACGATTTATTTGATGCTTTCTTCTGCTGCTGGTGTTTGGCAATTTATTATAAATAAAATACACACGGTAAAGAACATTGAAATTTACCATTACCACCAACATGGCCGTTATTACAGAATTACGTCACCAAGAAACATAAGCCACGCCATTCTCTATTAATTTTGCCTTAAGAATATAGTTTCCGGGCCCAATTTATTATTTTTAAAGATCAGTGATTACTATAACTGGATGTAGGTAATGTAAAGACTTAAAAAAAACAGACTGATACTTAAGCTAAATAAAAACAAGCTGATATGTCGTTTCAGCGTTTTTGAACATAGAAAAAACTAATTTACTTTTTCTAGTCGATTTTTGCACTTCTGGGTTAATTTAATTAACGTATTGTAATTGCCAATTATTGATTTCTTATTTCCCTTTAAAAGTATTTTAATGTGGTAGTTTTTTCCAAGCATCTATTGTGCTGTGAGAAAATGACTACTACATTTAGCAAAAACTACAATGTATTGCGTCTTAAGTTTTAAACACGAGTGATACGGAAGAAAGAAACCTAATGTTTAAACTTGGAGCTTGAGCTAATTGTCAAACCCAAATTTCTCAGTGCTGAAGAGAAGTTTGAAACAAGATTAATCATTAACAGACAAAGTCTTTTGAAGAAAACAGGCGATCGGAAGGTTCTGGATTCGAATCCTTTGCAGCCTAGGATTTTCCCCTGGACTTGAGGGTGTCTCCTGAGACTACCCAGTTCTGATGGGTAACTGACATTAGTTGGGATAAAGTAATGGCGGCTGGTCATTGTGCTGGCCACACATCCTAGTATGTCGTGGCCACAGAAACTGGTGGACGCTGCTTCACCAGCCCCATGAACAGTTTTGTCGTAGCCAATGTGAGGACGAGAAGGAGACTGCTGATCATAACTTGCGTATTTAAATACCTTGAAAAAAATGTTTTATTTTTGAAGCAATCTAGTTTGTATTGTACCCTAAGCCTCAACAAGTTAGAACCGCTAAAATCAAATTAAAATTAATTACAAATGTGCACTATTCATTTAACAACGACCGAAAAGTTTTTGGATAAATTTAGAAAACGTCAAAGCTACCATGATTGCTCTAGTCCAAGTTTTCTTGCTATGTGGTTTGTTTTTAGCTGGTAACAAGATGGTAATTTTTTTTAGGAATTATATATTGTTTTTGTTGAAGCTTTTCTAGTTATTTTGTTATCGACTATATACATTTTTATGTATATATAATAGGTATATGCATAGCATAATAATTATCCGTTTCAACAATAATACTGAGAATACTTTATTTTCCTCATGACCATTGTATATTTTTGTAGAGTATGCTGCAGGAGGCTACATGTTTATTTCAAAACCCTGTTCATCTCTCCTTGACGAGGATGACCACGTCTCTCAGTCGCATTGTGGCTTTACTACACTTTCCTGCCTGCCCCCTAGCACCCCCCCCCCACGATTCGGTATTCCCATGTATTATTAGTGAGGCGACATTATGTCGAGTACCTGCACTTTCGTGCGTTAGTACAAATACCATATTACAGGCCTGGTCATCCAGACACCAGGCTTGGCTAGACGGGCATTGTTGCGCCCATTCCTCCACCACCTAATTTTGGTGGGCCCGTGTAATGATCGTCCCCACGCTCTAGCCCTAAGCGGTGGTTTACACATTTATTGTATTAATAGAAGTTTTCTTTCTTCTATTTCTACGCTATCCTTTTAAAATAAATTTAAAGCACATCTAGATATGATTTCCCTTTAACATAACACCGAGAGCTTTAAATTGACAAAAAAGACGTCTAAATATTTATTTTTAGGTGACTATTATATTTTTTAGTTGTTTGATTCGGAAAAAAATATATATTGATACAAGTTAGAATCCTCAACACCACAGTGAACCCTGTTTTGTCATATTATGAAACTGAAACATGGAGAACCACCACAGCCTGCATGGGGAAGATACAGACAATCCATCAATTCATGTCTTCGAAGGATTCTCAATGTACCAAGATCATCAGCTATGGAGTGTTATTGCAATGCATCACTGCAAAAAACAACAACAAAAAAAAAACACCAAAAAAACAAACAACAATAACAACGTCGAAGATGTAATCCGCCAAAGAAGATGGTGATGGATAGGCTACACACTAAGAAATATAAGAGGAAAAGACTAAAAAAATGACTTGGAGATGGGAACTTGAAGCAGACACCAGCAAGATGGGACAAAACTGGAGACATAGCTGGAGAGAATTGCCCAGAACCGGGATGGCTAAAGAACCTCTGTTTATGACCTTTGCCAGGCAATGATGATGAGAAAATAGAAAGCTTTTTGTTTATTTTTTTCGAAATGTATTTACCAGGAAACTGTATGAGGGTTAGTAATGAATCATCAGACATGTATACATGTGTTTTAAAAAAACCAATTTATCAACTAATATAGAGAATGAAGGCCTGCTGTTTTCTTTTTGTTTCAGCCAATAGATGTTCACTTCCTTTAGAAACCGGCCAATGTAATGCTCAAATCACCCAGTACGGCTATGACATCGACACGCAGACGTGTAAATCATTCACCTATGGTGGTTGTCTAGGTAACGACAACAGGTTTAGTACGTTAGAGGAATGTCAACTGACATGTGAGGGATCTCAATGACTCCACAGTATGAAGTCAACTTTGTGTCAATTTAGAAAATTTGCAACGAATAGATTTTAATGTAATTCTTTTGATAGGTCATTTTTAGTAATTATAAGACGCATTTTGTAACGTTAAAAGTAATAAAACAGCTTCTTAAAACAAAACGAAGTTTTTGGGGGTTTTATATATTTCAATAAGGATTTTAAAATGTGCACAATTAAACATAATTAAAATAAACTAACTAACAACGTTTTAAGTAGGGCCTATACTCCCTTTCTTTGTAAACAAAGTTTAGATTTAATTTATATTTTGATAGATTAAAATAAATATAAGTGATATCATACCTTATGAATTTCCACACATAAATTTTTCGCATCCTTATTTTTTTCTAGCGTTGTCCCGCAAAAACCATAAAACGTTGGACGGGCATTTTCAACGTGAAACCAAACCACAGACCATTTATCTAGGCAGTGCTTGTTAAATAAAAAAAAAGCATAATTATAGTATAATTATTTTTTTTTATTTCAAATTTGACAGAATGTATTGTTAGTCACCATAAGCCTGCTGCCCAAGTTTCAGGGAAGTGGTTGAAAAATCGATGCAAAGTTTGGCATGCAAGCATGAAAGCAAGCAAGCAGACAGACAGTACCATTTAATAGAAAGGGAGTAAAAAAACACAACTTTTCTGACTCGGTTGTAAAGAAGGTGAAGTTGTATGAGTATGCGCTCCATCTATAAATATAAAGGGACAGTCTTCAGTTCGTTGACTAATGAGTTACGAAACACTTAGAAATAATGTATGCGTACTTCAAAGTTACTTGACTTTCACGGTTTACAGTCGTTCATTCTCGATAGAAAATCAGTAGGCTACGTCCTAGATCGAAAACTCCTGCAGGGCGGCAGGGATTGGTCGGCGGCAAGGCTGTTTAGTTTACTGTCTTACCACAGGACCAGTCATCTAACAGTAATCAAGTTGTTTGAATTAGGAATCTATTCCCATACGATAAAAATTAACATTCAAAGCTAAAAATCTAAACCATTAAAAATCATTGGAATAGGTTCCGTTAGTGCAGAATATTTAATTGAAGATGTCGATTGTAGACAGTTAGTCTGTCAAAAAGTAAAGCATAAGGCAGGCGGTGCATTGTAAAACTATAAAGCCTCAAATATTGTTCACTACTAAGGACTATTATCACAGTTAAGTATCAAGACTTATGCAAACAAATTCCTTATATTTTGAGTGTAAAATACACATGGTAAAGAACAATGTTATTCACCATTAACATCATCATGGCCGCAATTTACATAATTACGTCACTAGGAAACCTAAATCAAGCCTAATGCAAACGCTCTATTGATTTTGGCTGATAATAATAATAATAATATTTGTATAGCGCTGCCAACAAATATAATGTAAGCTTAGAGCTCATTTAACATACAACTAAGAACACGGACATTACTCTAGGCTAGGAGATAAAACTAACTGTAGATATAAAAAATATTTAAAAAATCAAATAAATATAACATTAACTGACCCAACCTATAAGTAAGACAGTAAGGGTCTAAAGCATGTTAAATGTTAACTAAGGTAAATCTTGAAATAATGAGTTTTTAAGTTCTTTTTGAAAGTATCGATAAAGCTTGTTCACCTGAGTTGAACGAGAAGTAGGTTCCACACCTTCGGACCGGATACTGAGAAGGCTCTAAGCCAACGGTCGTCAGAGAGAAACGGGGCTCTTCCAAAAGCGGTGAGTTGGCAGAACGAAGTGTTCTTTGTGGGACAAATGGTGTAATTAGTTCATTGAGATAGGACGGCATCTCGTTATTAAAAAGGCACTGATTGCAAAGTAGCGCCACTTTATATTCAATTCTGGCTTTCACAGGGAACCAATGGAGCCGACGCAGGAGAACTGTCACAGAATCATCACGCCTTGACTTACGCATGACCAGGCGGGCGGCACTGATGACCAAACTGATCATAGGGTTGTTGAAGCAGCGTTCACCAGTTACTGTGGTCACGGCATACTATTACTAACTATAATTTCCCAACTATTACCCAACTATAAGAGCGAAACTCATGGTTACCGAAAGACATTCAAATGTACTCGTGTAATCCTACTTATATAAAGGGTGACACAACATAAACTGACAATACAATCAAAATATATTTATTATGGCTAAAAGAAACAACTTTAATCACAACCTTATACATTTTGTAAAACTTTACTTTTTTTCCTCTATGACACTTGTAAATTCTCACCAATCATTTTTTTTTCTGTGCCCTTTTTATCTTAAACCATTTTCTTTGGGGGAGGAGACTTTGGTAGGCTTTGCAATGGTTGTGCTGTTTGTGATTTTTGTTGTTGTAAATCTGCGTTTTTTGCAATGAGTCGGTAAAGGAAACTTTAATTGTCTAAGTATTATATTATCTTTATATATTACAGACGCTCCTTCTATAAAGAAGATTATTGCGTCCTACGATCATTTTTTGTCCGAGTATTGTTTTGTTTTTTATTATTGTTTTTAAATATTGTTAAACTACTGGTTTTTCCTGGTTTGTTCAGGTGACCCATTCTATGCCCGAATGCCACTCTGGAAGAAAGACTATTTATATGCATTTGTTCTCTGAAAAGGGATAAGAAAATTGTTTCTGTTGTCATGTATTAAAAGCACCCATCGCTCTCTCTCTCTCTCAACGCGAGTTTTGTGGTAGGTACTAAGCCTAGACTGTTCTAAGAATCCACTCTTGTACCGACCTAAAATTCTCGGAATAGCTAGGAATAGTATATTATTTCTAGAACAGGGGAGTTCATGTTAAAACTATCATTTTTTATTATGAGTTTTGTAATGATACCATTATTTTCACCCCTCCTAGTAATAGGTCTGTTCCCCGCTCTTCTCCACGAGTATTTAAGGCTAGGTCTGGCTAGGCAGGCAGTTAGTTTTGTACAGAGTTTTTGCAGAGTTTTGCAGAGTTTTCTGTATATAGTTTCTTTTGAGTCTGTTGTATGGACGCTTGTGTTGGCACAATTCTATTATTGCTGTAAATACTACATTTATTGTATATCAGAGTTATCACCTGAATTAAGTAAACAACATTTACACTGTAGCTTCCTCGTCAAGTTACTATTTTTGTTTCATTGTTTACAATATTATAATATTATATATATTTATTTACAACTACGACGTCAAGGAAAGGAACTGTTATAACGCAAATCCTGAGTTTGTGCCCAGGACAATAAGGAGAGTTCGTGTAATACTGAAATATAAATAATAATAACCAAAGTCTACCCTAGGACGAACGAGAATTATCAACAACATTTACACCGCTCTGACCACAAGGGGATTGTGGTCGTAACACTGTCCTTATGTTTATCTGAGCATTGCAGCATTCCTGGGTTGTATTTGTAAATTAGAGTTTAATGCTTTATTTATTATTATTACTTTTGCTTTACGCTTCTGTCCTCTAGTGTTTCTAGGTTTACTGATTTAATTATTGTCAGTTGTGAATATTCACTAGTAATAAACCCTGCAACTTTTTTATGAATTTGTTTTTATTGTTTAAATGTTTTCTTTAGTTGATGGGTCTCATACAGATGATGTATATTCTAGTATAGGCCTAACTAATGTTAGATAGCATTTTAATTTTATGTTTTTATTACATTTGTAAAAGTTCCTTTTTATGAAGCCTAATGTTTTGTAAGATTTTTTACTTACTTCATCAATATGAAGATTCCAAAATAACTTATCATTTATCATTAACTTTAAGTACTTTGTTAGTTTGGGTTAGTTCTTTGCCATGAATGAAGTACTTTGAAATTATTTTTTCTTTTTCTTGGATAGGTCTACTCTTATCAGTTGACATTTTTCTGTGTGAAAAGACATACCCCAGTCTGATTTTTTTAGTTCATCTATGACTTTTTTAAGCAGTTTACTATTATTTTCTGTCTTTGTTGTTCTATAAATTAAACAATAATCAGAAAACAATCTTACTTATGTTCATGTGTTGATGCAATTGAGTAAGTCATTAATATGAATTAGAAAAAAGTAAGGGTCCTACAACAGGTTCCTAAGTTTACAGTTATTGGTGATGATTTAGTGCCATTAATTATCACTGTTTTGTTCTCTACCTAAAAGAAAATCTTGAATTCTCTGCATCTAACTATTAACTTCTCTTTTTTGTGTGTTGCAGTCTGTCCTTGTGGGTGGGCAGGGTACGGGTGGAATAACACTGTATATTAATTATACGTTTTAAGATATTAACAACAAATACATTTTGTTTTAGTGAGATCTTTAATTAGTTTTAACGTTTTGAAAAAAAGTATTTCAATAATACTTTTCAAACAGTCCGAGCAAAAGAAACACTTTAAAAAATGCGTTGCGACATTTTCTAAATGGAAACAATGTTTGCTTGACACTGCTGCGTCACTAATATCCCTCGCATCTCCGTTGACATTCCTCCAACGTGTCGAACCTATTTGCATTTCCCTTACAACCACCATAGATGAATTGTCTACACTTGTGCATGGAGGTGTCATAGCCGTACATCGGCATATAAGCTTCACATGGACCGCTGACTAAAGGGAGTGAACATCTATTACCTGAAACAAGGAGAACAAAAGTTGAGCTATTCATTGTGTATGTTGAAAAAATTGATTTTGTAAACCACCTGTATACAAGACTGTTTATTTATTTATGACAAATGTTAATTTTTCTTAAAGGATATTGTTACAAATCCGGGTCGTCTGTCATCTGTCTAGGATCTTGTTAACTATGAAATAATACACTCAAGCCGCTCGATGAATGTTGAAAGAAGAATTTTAATGCTTGAACTTTTGTACAATAATAACATTCAACTATATTTATTTTTTATCGCTAAGCAAAAAACAACAACAACCACTAAACTACTAGAGACAAGTAACTGTGTAATCTTAAAGTCACGTGATTTTGGTCACGTGTTTGCAAAAGCCTCGCAGTAACTCCACTGATCTATAAAAAGAATGGATAGCCTTCCATATTAAATTTGTATGTGCATATTGAGGCTATTCACATATCGATATCAGCGAGTTATAGGAGTAAGACACCCTTAATTAGAATACATCTATACGATATAAAAGAATTATAAGTCACTTTAAATGTATTTAAAGGTCAGTGTTTACACAATTTAATTATACAGATAAGTGAAAGTAACATGAAAGCCTATTAAGTCTGGCTTCAAGAATATAGTTTCCTGGCCCAATCCATTATTTTTCAACACTATTATTTTTAACAGAACGTAGTTAAATGAACAATATTTATATCATGGATCTATGTTAATATTGATAAGAGTACAAACATATATAAAGAAAAATGTTATAATCCAACTACTAGAGAAGTCGATGCGAAATAGAACAATATTATATAATGTCTATAACGAAACAGGAACACATTCTTACGGTTTTGTTGTAGAGATGTCTGGAATAGAATTCCGCAGACGAAGAAGACAGTCAATAGAATAGACATATTTCGTCCGAGTATACAATAGACTCTGTTATGTGGTTAAAATTTGTGGCTTTTTACGTCTGGCTAGTAAAACAAAAATCAAATTTTACCCCTCTTTATATCAACGAAACAATCCTAAATAAAACAACTAACCTATATATCCGGTTTACCTGCATAATTAATGTGGAGTTTTCTAAAATATTATGTTAGATGTCAAGTATGTTGATCTCATAGGATGTTGTACAGGGACATTTTCATGTTTAATAAATTCTAAGAATGAGGAAAAAACTATATTTAGAATGGTATCCGTTAGCATTTAGTTCCGTAAATGTTTACCACATACATTGTTTAGTTAAATCAGTTTTTAGTTCAGAACATTTATTTTATAAACTAATTTTTTTAGATTTAATCAGCGTTGAGTTTAAAAATTGTTTAGTTAAGTCATTGTTTTAAAAATAGTTTATTTATAGTTCAGACACTGTTTGGTTAATAATTTTATTTAAGTCTGTGATTGGTTCAGAAATTATTAATTAAAATCAGTGTTTATTTAAGAAATTATTTAGGTAAGTCAGTTTTCCGTTCAGAAATGTTTTAGTTCATTCAGTGTTTAGTTCAGAAATAGTTTACTCAAGTAAGTCTTAAGTTAATAAATGGGTCACTTAATCCACTAATGCCCAAGGGTGTATCCTAATGATTTTTTATGTGCTTCTTTGCTTGCTTCCTGGTTAGGATGCATCAAAATTAGGCATATACATGACGTGCAATGATTGGTTTTTGTCTTCTTCGAAAGTTACAGGGGGGGGGGGGGTACTCTTTGAGAGTGAAGGGGAGATTGCAGGGTCACGGATGAGTACGTGTAGTTTTTGAGATGCACTCTGGAGGAGTGCAATGGACATGAATAGGGTACGGGGTTTTCTAATGATAAATGCATTACAATTACATGCTTGCTATTGAACGCATTGAATAAGTTATGTTTGTATTGGAAGAATAAAACATAATAAATGGATAAATCAGAACAGTGGCATTTATTTATTTTATGGATGTTACGTCCCAATTTCTTTTATTGAAAACAACATATAACCGTAAGCACTGTTGTTGTTTATTATTAAAAATGATTTTTTCTTCAGGCTTCTTCTTGAAGAATGGGAAAACATTTAAATTGAAAATTAATATATATCCATCGAGTTTTCTCTTATTACTTAGTCTTTGTGAATGGGCAATAGGCAACTCCACGAAAAAGGCTGAAACATCGCAGGAGAACCTTATATTTTAGGCATATTTTTCTAGTATTGCGAAGGCATTTTGCAAATCTTTTTTGTACAGTGGAGTCAACGAAAAATTGTCCATTCATATCTAAACTGACCCTATCGCTGACCCTAGAAAACTGTGGTGTAGGTGGTTGTACCGTTCATCATGCTGACAAGCGGACACTATTGGATACTTTGCGGTGAAAAGCCAAAAGCTAAATAACTTCAGTAGCATGCCCTTTCCTGTGTAGTAACCAGGCATTCTACAAATCAATCACTAAGGTATGAAAGACAAAAGCTAACACCACTTTTTAGTTCTCACAGAAATGTGTACTTTTTGATGTTTTGGTCAGCCCTATACACGCCTCCCAATGGACCATTCAAGTTAAACAAGCTAAAAATTAGAAAGTCAGAAGTGTAAAGCGCTATCGGTAATAGATTTATCGGAATCCACAATGGAAAACAAAAGCCAAATAAAAAAAAAAGAATTTTTTAAAAAATTGGCTGAAGAGTATGGGACGTTCCGGACGTGTAGCATTGGGACAAATAATGCTGCAGTATTGTTAAGTATATATGGCAATTGCTCACTTGCAAAATTTCTTTTAGGAAGGGGACCCTAAAAAAAGTGGGGGTCCTAAGCTATAGCTTATGTAGCTTATACTTAAATACTGCACTGACTGAAACGACCCCAAAATAGTCAAACTCAGACACGCATTATTCTATTTCAACCTAATTTTACCAACACTCTATACAACAACACTAAATAACTTTAATTATGATTGTCTAACATTGACTGCAAAAGAGCAATCTGCACTGCGGTCTAGTTAACAGAAGTTTACAAACTATATATCATATAACACAAATATCTAATGTAAGTATATAATACCGTAGGCACAGTGCCGTATTTAGGATTGGTGGGGCCCTGTTCTCAAATTTATGTGGGGGGCCCTCGTGGCCTTGCCATGCCTTCCACATACCTTAGAAACGTGCCGTTTATTTATGCTACATTATGTAAAACATAAGTATTTTGTTGCACATAGCCAGGTTGAATTGGAGTGCTTAAAATTGTAGGGGAATTTTATTTTACATGTTCTTCGCAAGAATGGGGATGTCACAAAAAAATTCTTTTTGGGATGTGTGGCGGCCCCTTTTGTGTGGAGGCCCCTGTTCCAATGGAACATAAGGAACATGCCTAAATACACCACTGCGTAGGCGTGAAGCGAGGGGTCGTTTACTTTTTTTTTCTTATCATTGACAAAGCTCTTTATACTAACAAAATAAAAACAAATGTAAAAAATAACACAAGTTGCCATCACTATTTCTCTCCTATATAACAAAACATTTTAATAAAACTCTCCAACTAGTGGTGTAATCGCTTAGCCAGGTCTAAATAGCTCATTAGATCATGTGTTTTTTTTTTTTTTTTTTCGTCTGATACTGTGCATGGAGAGTGTGAAATGTGTACCAACGAAGGTGACAAAATTCATTTCCACTGCAAGTAATCACACTAACTAAAAGTAGGATCAGACATGTAGAGAAGTAAAGTAAGTTAAAAACGAAGTTCTGTGTGTACAATTCGGATGATTGTTTATAATACCTAGACTATTAAAGGTCTATTTAAGCCACACATTTAAGCTAAACACCAGTCTGTTGTAAACATCCTGGTATTTTCACGTACTCCATAAAACACGTTGAGTGGATTGTGAGAAATTGGCACCCACGAAACAGCTTTGAAAGTATCAATCCCCCTTGCGTTAACGGTACGTTTAGGATAAACACATTTCAAATTAAACGACGCGAATTTTTTATATATTGTTTTTTGGGTTAATATTCCGGATGTTAATAACAAAGCTTTGATAGAACTCTCAACAAATTAAAAAAATTCAATGTTGATGAATCGATGGCATTGAATACTGAGACACAAAGAAAACTTAGAAACGGATCAAAAGTCTTTAAAGAATATCATCTTGTCGTTTTAGAAATTCTATATTAAAAGAAACGAACATTTGTCTAGATTTTAATATTGAAATTATCTTCCAAAGATATCAAATCTCCCTAAACGGTTCCCATAAAGGTAACAGTCTTCCCTTGGAGAGGTTATTATATTCTTCCAAAACGAATACAGAAGATTGAAAAGAAATTGTCTAGATTAATAAAAATCCATTGTATGTACCAGATGTGTCTAGATGGCGCTGTAAGCATCTGTATACTTTAGTTTTTCGGTTAATCCAAGGTTTAAAAATATACGAAAAACAAATCGAATAGATTTTAAAGCTATAAATAAGAGCTGCATACAGTCTAGGGCGGATTGGAACAACTCTGTCTAAGACTTCATCAGATGCGAAGATAAACATTTAAACAGCACAACGAGAAGTGATGGCTGTCAAATCTTGTATCAGTGTTGTATTGCTGATGCAATCATGTAAATATATAATTTGCATTTCCATTGAAACTTTACATATATTTTTTTTTATTTCAGTTCGTACAAATTTACATATGTTTTATTAATACTAATGCATTTTAATATATTTTATAACGTGTAAGGAAAATCGGATTAGTTTCTTTACGATCAATTTTTTAGATGACAGAGCTTAAACGATTAAAAAATATATTTTTATAGATATAAATATGTAATGTCAAGGATAAAGTCCTGGGAAAAAATCTTAGACTCCACTAGAATTAGAAACCAGGACATTCGGATCATCAGTCAAACGCGCTGCTGCTCGGCTACCATGCCCCATGCGAAGATAATATAGAAGATAATATAGATAGAGACACATATTTAGGCTTGAAGGAAACCATTACTGAAAATCAAAAACAAATGTATTGACAATATTTACAAAGAAAATGGATAGATTTAATGGAAGTTGATACAATGATGGCGTTTAATATAATTTTATCTAAGCATATGTAGAATTTGTCCATTGCCACCCACACGTAAAGAAAACAAGAAACGTATATTTAAGAGGCACACACAAAAAAATATCACTGAAACGCTTAATGCCGTAACTGGTATCATGCTGTTAATAGTTCTTATTGACTATATTAATATTTAAAAAAAAGACATCATTTGTGTTTGTTAATTTGCAATTGTCATATACATTAGCCTTCCGAAGATTTTTCATTAATAGCGATTTACCATTAAGTGTACAGAAGGGAGGAAAAGCTAGAAACTGAATTTGGAAGGGGTATGTTGTTTAACATTCGGTAGAATGTATTATTTGGGATTTATCAAGTTTCACAACGATAGGATAGGAAGTGGCTCAATTAGCCTTACAGGGTTGGGGTCGGTCGGTGATTGTGTGGCCAGCACTATGCACTATGCACAGCCGCCTTTACTTTACCCCAACTAAGGTCAGGTACCCATCAGGGCTGGGTAGACTCAAGCACACCCTCAGGACCTAGGAAAAAGTCCTAGCCTGCACCAGGATTCGAACCCGGGACGTTCGGCTCGCCAGTCGAACGCGCTGCCGTCGGCTCCGTGCCCCCCCCTGACCTGTAGAGGTAGATACATAAATAAACGATTCTATATCTTCTCTTTCAGGCATACCATGCACAAGTCCCTCGCTGCCGACGCCCTGTAGAGGCACCATAAATAAACGCTACTATTTCGACATGGTCAGCTACAGCTGTAAGACTTTTGCCAAGTCCTTCTCTGCCGACGCCCTGTAGAGGCACCATAAATAAACGCTACTATTTCGACATGGCCAGCTACAGCTGTAAGACTTTTGCCAAGGGACGGTGCGGCGGAAACGCGAACAGTTTTTTCTATTACGGCGGAATGTGAAAAAACGTGACTCTAGGAAACAGTGTGTCACGACAAAGAACTGGCAGTTTATGGTAATGGTAATGGTAATTTATATAGCGCTTCTATCCATGCTATTTTAGCATGCTCAGTGCGCTCTAGAAGACTATTAATCTGTGAGAGGTTTCACTGCTGCCGGTTAAGCGCATGTGATAACAACTCAATATTAACGTCATCTAGTCCCAAAACTCCTGTAGGGTGACAGGGATCTGCCGGTGGCGGGGCTCGAACCCGCGGCGTGTCAAGTGGTTTTTTGGTTGACAGTCTGGTGAGCTAGCCGCTAGGTTAGCCGGCTGATTGCCATTGTCACTGTCATATGACGTTCTTGGTAATGACAATTGATGTCATCGTTATTTCAAGAGAAAATGGCAATGATAAGAAATGTGAAATGAATAACTGAGAACTTAAAAATTATACTTACGAAAATGCTTGTGTATAAAATTTAAGCAAAGAAAGCGTTAGAAAAATTATTTCTTTGACATTGAGATTTATTTGTAATAATGTTTACATTTTTTTTTCTTGCATTTATTTTATGGCTTAGCTGATAGATTAGCCATATAGTTGTTATCGTATTGTATCTGTGGTATGTCTATATATATATCTGTTTGTCTGTCAATTAATCAATCTATAAATCAATATAACTCTCTTTCTCTCTCTCTTTCTGTCGTTCTCTCTCTTTCTCTCTCTCTCTTGGTATATATTTATATAAACTACTGAATATATCAATGTAGTTATATATATAATAATATTATAATAGCTATTATCTACTATACATATATATTATCCATACAAATATACCTTTTTCCTGTAAACATTTCCCACAATGTCGTTAATGAAAGCCGGCTGGTCCAGGGATTAGATCAACCAAAAAAAAACAACTGACAGGTAGCGGGTTCTATCGCTGCCATCGACGGATAACTGTCGCCCTGCAGGAGTTTTGGGCCTAGTGGACGTAATAATCTTCTATCAAGAATATCAAGGAACGTATGTAAACTTATAAGATAAGAAACGCATTATAAAAAAAAAACGAAAGTGTTTACTTCATGACACAAATAAACAATGTATTATTTTTTGTTATAGTCTTTTATCTACACGTACATGTGTAGGCTATGTATGTCACGGTTCTGGACGCAACCATGACTCATTAGGACGTAGATAGATAGATAGTGGAACGTAAGATCATAGATTAGCGCAAGTTTAGGATAGAACGCAGAAGAGTAGTCTGACGCCATAAACATTTCTATCTCACGCCACTGTAACTCTCCACACCTTTCCTCAACCTTCACTACATTCTTTTATTTCCCCAATTCAGAGTTTACTAACTAATTCTGCGGAAATGGTACTCAACCTTGAATGAATGAGTGTATGTGTCAGTATGTAAAACCTAATGTTTATATTATTATTATTATGTCTTTGATTATTAATTCATGTTGTTATTTTAATGTATATGTATTTAGGCATTACGTCATTAACACAAATATTCGACCCCCCGCTTAAACCCCACCTGTGCCCCTTCCGCGCTCTCTCCCCCCCACCCACTTATCTCCCCTTCAACTACCTAACGCACTGAGCAGCGGTTTATTAGTTATTCCTTTTGTCCCGCTGGTTCCCGGGAATTGACCAGCGAAACTGTTTTCGCACATGTGTAAGACCTCTCGCGGAAGCCTGACCACTGAACCACTTGACATAGCTATATAAAGTCCCTTGTAAGGAAGATAAATCGTTTACCCTCTTCTATGTTCCCCTACCTCCCCGCATCGTTGGCGATATTAATTGTTTCATCTATCTTCCCCCCTTCTCCCTCTAGTGAGTCATCCCCTTATACAAAAAATATCTTCGAACTAGCCAATCGGAATCATGTCTAAATTAATATAATTAGCCTACCAGATTGAGGTAGATCACGTGATTTGAAGACTAGGAGGCTAGCTCGCAAAACTGAGAAAATAGTATTAGCGTCAGTTCTGGTTTGGCGTTCTGCCTGTAGCTATCTGTACATCTTTGACTCACATTATTAGACCCCCCCCCCCCCGCACGTTTTAGACTCTAGTAATATATTTTTCCCACAGTGTAGTCGTGTACCTTAATGATAGATTACATGACATTACCATATACCAACAGCTAGCTATTACTGTGTCAATTCATATATATTTCACTATTGGACTATTGAATGAAATAAACATCATAACCGCCTCCAGAGATTTGCTTGTAGACCACTTAGAACTGTCTGTTTGTGTACGTTATACCATCTAACGAGCCAGGAGAGACTTAATCATTATTCCAGGGCGATTACAGCATCGGCGCCACATATCCCTAGGACAACAAGCCACCACTAACCCCAGTAATCCACAACCCTACACCCCTCAACGGTCCCCCTTATGACGATGTATATATTTAAATATATATAGATCTATATTAATGTGAACATAACATCTTATATCAACATTTCAAGATCAGTAACATATTGATATTGAGTCCTGTTTATCATGAAGTGTCACTCAATCCATGCTTAGACCCACAAACCATCTGTTCTATGTCCCTAAATCCTTGATCGTTTCTCAGATACAAAAAAAAACGGTATACATCTTGATTACTAGCAATGGAAATGAAATTGGTCACCTGCGTTCGTACAAATTTCACACTCTCCGTGTGCATTATCAGACCAAACAGCAAAACAAGGTCTATGTCGCTATGAAGACATGGTTTAAGCGATTACACCACTGGTCGGTGAAGATAATTAGAATGTTTTTTTAAACTGGAGGGGGGGGGGGATGCTATACATTATACGCATGCCACGGCTTTACAATAAGATTAAGTAAACAAAATGTAGAAATAGTGATGGCAACGTGTTTTTCTACATTCGTATATTTTGTTAGTATAAAGACCTTATCAATCATTTAAAAAAGCATGTAAACGACCCCTACGATATCATTAAACTACATTATATCCAAAACATGGCTGCGAAAAATGTTCTGAACAATGAAGACAACTCAACAATCTGTCTAAACAAATTGCACTGGCACTTATAACACTTAGGATAAAATTCAAAGTTCTGACTATGCTCTATAGGAGCCTTCATGGTCCATCTCCCCAGTACATGAGATCCATGGTTGAGCTACACACATCAGAGAAAAGAAGACTGCGTTGAAACAAAATCCATCTGCAGCTAAAGGTACCAAGCGTAAAAAGAGAAACATTTGCAGTTCGCTCCCACAGCGTCGTAGCACCTCTGTGGTGGAATGAATTTCCGAACACAATAAAACAAGCCGACGATATATACATTTTTAAAACAAAATGAAAAACACACTTTTTCGATAAATTTTAATAACATAATATAATAAATGTAAAGAGCTTTCGAAGACTTTGTAATGAATAGCGCTATATAAATATGTAATTTGTAGATATTTGTGTTATAGGATATATTATTTGTAACTTCTTCTGTTAACTAGACCGCAGTGCAGATCAGGGCCGGCTCCAGGGTTTTATTAACGCCCTAGGCGAAAACGAATTATGCGCCCTCATTAAAGTGCCTTCGGCGGTGTCTGCCTGGTATGGAACTTCGGCAATGTGTTTTTGTTAATAATTGTTATAGCCCAACAAAGAATTTTATTTTATAACCTTTGATTGATGACTGTGAAACGTAAATAAAACAGTGGATTGAAAAGTAACAATGGCTTTGCATTATAGATTAATAATAAGAAATCTAAATTATTATTAGAAAGGTTACATAACACACAGTTTTACATTAGATGTACAGGTTTATAGGTTTTATATCTGCATTATGTACTGTTCTCTTAATAGCAAACCGAAATTCACAGTTAAATTTTTTTTTTTTTTCTGTTTTTATAAGACAAAAAAAAACAACACAAAGACTATTTGATATTGAATTATTGTTTTTTTTAACTAAGGTCCAAAAGTCACTTTTAAATACTGATTAGGCTACCAGTATTTATACGTTTAAAGACTAAAACACTAATGGTACTTTTCTTGCTTTCTGCTTAGCAAATTCTTGTATGAGGGCTTTTGAGTATAACTTATACTAGCAGCTTGCTACCTCACTTTCAATAGAAATTGTCGCCAGATCCGCAAGTCTCTCCTGATTCCCATTTTTGTAGTTCATCTAAGTCTTTTTGTACAAGTTCACTATCTTTTCCTGTCTTTATTATTCTATAAATTGTACAATCATCGGCAAATAATCTTACTTTTGTTTATGTGTTGACGCAATTTAGTAGATCATTTAATATAAATTAGAAATAGTTGGGGCCCCAGAACAGTTTCTTGTGGAACGCCTGAGTTTACAGTTATTGGTGATGACTTAGAGCCATTTATTATCACTGTTTGTTCTCTGCCTATAAGAAAGTCCTAAATTCACTGATGTAAGGGACCAGAGATGCCAAAGTATTTTTTTAGAAGACTTGAATGATGAACTTTATCAAATGCTTTTGAAAAATCTATTAATATAGCATCAATTTGCTTGTTATTATCTAATCCCTCAGACAAGTCGTCTACTAAGACTATTTAATTGAGTTTCACATGATCTGTTTTTCTCGAACTCATGTTGATGTGGGCACAGTGCATTAAGTTTGTCTAGATGATTTACTATACTACTATATATTATATGCTCATAACATAACATAATTACGTCACCAAGAAACCTAAGCCACGCCTATTGCTAACGCTCTATCGATTTTGGCTGATGACCAAACTGATCATAGGGTTGTTGAAGTTGAAGCAGCGTTCACCAGTTACTGTGGTCAGGGCATACTATTACTAACTGTAACTTCCCAAATATTACCAAAATTATAAGATCAAAATTCCTGGTTACCGAAACACATTAAAATGTACTCGTGTAATTCTGATTATATAAAGGATAAAAACAAGTTATTGGCGATGATTTAGCGCCATTAGTTATCACTGTTATGTTCTCTACCTGTAAGAAAATCTTGAATTCACTGCATCTACTTATTAACTTCGCTTTTGTTTCAGTCTGTCTTTGTGGGTGGCCAAGGCACAGGTGAAATAACAATGTATAACAAATGTAAATTTTAAAATATTAATCACAAATACATTTTGTTTTAATGAGATGTTTAATTAGATTTAAATTTTTGAAAATAGGTATTTAATTATTACTTTTAAAAAGTCATAGCAAAAGAAGCACATTAAATAATTGTGTTGAAATATTTTCCAAATGGACGCAACGTTGGCTTGACACTGCGGCGTCACTAATGTCCCTCGCATCTCCGTTGACATTCCTCCAACGTTCCAAACCTATTTCCATTTCCTGCACATCCACCATAGATGAATTGTCTACACTTGTGTATGGAGGTGTCAAAGCCGTACCTCGGCATATAAGCTTTACATGGACCGGTGACTAAAGGGAGTGAACATCTATTACCTGAAACAAGGAGAACAAAAGTTTTTCATTGTGTATGTTGAAAAAATTGGTTTTTACAAACACCTGTATACAAGACCGTAGATTAATTTATGACAGTTGTAAAGTTTTCGTGGAGGATATTGTTCCAAATCCGGGTCTTCTCTCGTCTGTCTAGGATCTTGTTCACTATGAAATAATACACTCAAGCCACTCGATAAATGTTGATAGTAGAATTTTAGTGCTTGAACTTTTGTACAATAATAACATTCAACTAAGTGGATTTTTTTATCGCTAAGCAAAACACAACATCTACTAAACTACACAAATTCGTGACTTATATAGATTTTTGTCAGAATGTACGAGAATAGATTTTCTCGTCCGTTTTTTTTTTAATGAGACCTTATAGCTCTCCATCCCTATGATCAGTTTGGTCCGACGGGTACTTTACCAATGTCTGCAGTTCAGTGTGTGTTGGGTTTAGTTCCCGGTTTAGTCTGTTCAATTTCCCAGTTTGGACACTAAAGTAATATGGTACATTATTCTCTGCCGGAGAATAAATTTAAATGTGGTCTTTCTTGTTGGGCAGACTCATTTCTTGGAACTTTTCTCGCGAAGCAGGATGTTTTGTCTATTTTTTTACTAGATAACAAAATATTCTGTGCTAATATATTTAGCGCCAAAACAACGTGCGCCTAAGCGGTTGCACGATGACGTCATGTACTTCCCTGTTGGACAATGTTTTCCTTGTATCCATTGATATTTAAGTCAGACTTCTTTATAAAGATTTTTAGCATAGCCTACTTCTTAATAAACTTCTATGAAACTGAATCAATTTTAAGGTAATAAAATGTAATTATATTTAACTTTTTAACCAAATTAAATTATTGAAGGTACATGTGATTATCAATGCGATTGTTATATGTCAAGTGGCTTAAGCTGGCTTTGTTTTATGTAGGTAATGAACATTGTAAGTACTTCAAGGCCTTAGAAAGTCTTGAAATTGTGTTAGTTACCCTTGAGATAAAAAAAAATATATATGCTAAACTTGATAGTTATGGAATACCATTGTTTAAAAAAGCATGTTAAAAAAAAAAAGCTACCGTAAGTCTAAACGCAACGAAAATGTCTGAAGCTTTACTTTAATAGGGACAAGTAACTGTGTAATCTTAAAGTCACGTGATTCTGGTCACGTGTTAGCAAAAGCCCTAAAGAAACTCACTGATCTATAAAAAGAATGGATAGCGCCTCCACATAAAAAATTCGTATTTGCATATTGACGCTATTCAAATATCGATATAAGTGAGTTATTGGAATAAACCACCTATAATTAGAACACGTCTATACGCTATAAAATAATTATAAGTCACTTTTAATATATTTAAAGGTAAGTGTTTACAAAATCTAATTCAATAGATAAGTGAAAGTCACATGAAAGCCTATTAAATCTGGCTTCAAGAATATAGTTTCCAGGCTCAATTCATTCTTTTTATAGGTAAGTGAGCAACTCAACACTTTTAAAGTATATAGATAAAAAAAATAATTAAATTCAACATTATTAATTTTTTAACAGAACGTAGTTTAATGAACAATATTAATATCATAAATCTATGTTAATATTGATAAAAGTAAAAAACCCAATTTAAGACAAATATTATAATCCAACTATACGTTGATGCGAAAATAAACAATATAATATAGTTTCTATAATGTAACAGGAACAAATTCTTACGGCTTTGTTGCATAGATGTCTGGAATAGAATTCCACAGACGATGAAGACAGTCAATAGAATAGACATAGTTCGTCCACGTGTACAATAGACTCTGTTCTTTGGTTAAAAATGTGGCTTTTTACGCCTGGCTAGTAAAAAAAATCACACTTTACCCCTCTTTATAGCAACGAAACAATCCTAAAAAAAAAAAATCTATACATCGAAAAAAATTATAAGAACATCCGGTTTATCTGTATAATTAATTACAGGTTGTCTAAAATAGTATGTTAGATGTCAAGTATGTTCATCTCAAGGATTTTGTACAGGGATACTTTCATGTTAATAAATTCTAAGAACCAGGAATAAACTATGTTAAGAATGTTATCATTTAGTTCCGTAAATGTTTATCTGAACGCTATTGTGAAGTATTGATTTGAATGAGAATATAGATTGAAAATGTTTGGTGTGAAAAAGATGCGAATGTTGGAAAAAAGAACGTATGTAACGGGAGAGAGTGGAGACAATGGAGACAATGGAAGAATGTTGTTATTTCAATATAGATGTGTAAATCAAAGTATATGATTATTATCTGTGTATTAGTGTTAATTTAATAAATATAGAAGGAAATAAGAAAAAGATTGTTTTCTTTGTGATTTCAAGACTGACTCGCAGGTTGTTATAAGTGAGGGATCGGCTGAACTGTTGTGAAACTAAAATACAAAATGTTATGATGCTTATGGACCATAAAACGCTGCGGTATGAAATATAAGCACTTAACAGTTGTCAACGCCTCCCAAAGGGCCATTCAAGTTAACAAGCTAAATTTTTATAAACGCAGAGGTGTAAAGCGCTATCGATAATAGATCTATCGGTATCCACAATCAAAAAGAAAAGCCAAGTAGAAAAAAACTGCAAAATGTTTTTTTATTTTTTAACATACACAATGAGGTCTATGCAGAATGATTTCCCGGTCACGTAATACTGATTAAATACACTTGTAAACATTAACAATGGCTTACTTCGCTGCTGTTGGGTGCGCAAATTCTACCTCTTAATTATCATGTAAATAATCTACAATGTTTTCATCGATTTCCTTTGAAAGATCAACAAATAGGTGTTGTCCTGTAATAATTGTATGTCTATAATCATTGTTGCATCCGTGAGCATCATTTATAATATCACAATATTCAAGGATATGTTAAAAATGAACATTTTTAATAAGCATAGGTGCCATTAAGATCAATGTAAAATCAGCCATTTTTTTTTAGTTTAAAAAGCATCACGTGATCGATTTTCTGTCTCTAAGGATTTGTGCATAGACCTCATTGAATCTTATTTTAAACCTTTTAAAAAAATTGGGTGAAGAGTATGAGACGTTTGGCATTGGGACAAATAATGCTGCAGTATATTTAAGTATATATTATATAATATGGCAATTGCTAAATTGCAAAATTATAATTTTTTTTTTGGGGGGTGGGAACCCTAAAAAAAGTGGGGGCCCTAAGCTATAGCTTATGTATCTTATACTTAAATACTGCACTGACTGAAACGACCCCAAAATAGTCAATCTCAGACACGCATTATTCTATTTCAACCTCATTTTACCAACACTCTATAAAACAACACTAAATAACTATAACAATGATTGTCTGGCATTGACTGCATGAGAGCAATCTGCACTGCGGCCTGGTTAACAGAAGACGCTACAAACAATAAATCCTTTAACACAAATATCTAATGTAAATATATAATACCGTAGGCACAGTGCCGTGTTTAGGATTGGTGGGGCCCTGTTCTCAAATTTATGTTGTACCTCAGAAACGTGCCGCATGCTGTCACATCATAATTTTTTGTTGCACCATAGCCTGGTTGGATTGGAGCGCTTAAAACTGTGGGGGAATAAATGGATTTTATTTTACATTTTTTACGAAAGAATGCGGATGTCACTAACACATTTTTTTTTTGGGGGGGGGGATGTCTGGGGCCCCCTTTTATGTGGGGGCCCCTGTTCCAATGGAACATGTGGCACATGCCTAAATACGCCACTGCGTAGGCGTGAAGACAGGGGTCGTTTACTCTTTTTTTCTTATCATTGACAAAGGTCTTTCTTTATACAAACAAAATAAAATTAAATAAAAAAAACAACTCATGTTGCCTTCACTAATTCTACGTATTGTTTATTTATTCTCACAGTAAAGCCGTGACATGTGTATAGGCCTAATGTAAAACACCTCCCCTGCTGTATAACAAAACATTTTAATAATAATATCCAACTAGTGGTGTAATCGCTTAACCAGGTCTTCATAGCGCATTAGAGCTTGTTTTTATTTTGGTGTTTTTGTCTGATACTGCACATGGAAAGTGTGAAATTTACATTGTACGAACGAAGGTGACGAAATTCATTTCAAATGCAAGTAATCAAGATGTAAACTTTTTTTAAAAAATCTGAGCAACGATCCTTTTCTGCCTTCTGTCAATGTCAGCCATGGCCCTTTTTGCTTCCAGTGCGGTTGTCATCGGAGAAGGTTGCATTGCTGCATGTGTGTGTGCCATAAGCGTCCATTGAAAGAGTTTCCCATTGCACGATACAGAGGCATCTACCAGTAATCAAATTGTCTGAATTAGGAATATAATTTCTTTTAGGCTCATATACGGCCTATGATATTTACTTCGACAAACTTAAGTAATTACATGTTACGTCTTGAGATTTGTTTTACACACCAACTATTTATAATGCTTTATGGTATACACGACCGGCGTACCGAAGGTCCTGGGTTCGAATCCTGGTGAAGGCTAGGATCTTTTTCCCTGGACTCATTAGGTTGCTGGCCACACATCCCCATATTATGTCGTGGCCACTGAAACGATCACTGTGTTCCAAAAGTTACTTTACTTAGGGTATTCGCATACTACTTCATGTGTTATTCACAGATATTCTAATACTTCATGTGTTATTCACAGATATTCGAATACTTCATGTGTTATTCACAGATATTCTAATACTTCATGTTTTATTCACAGATATTCTAATACTTCATGTGTTATTCACAGATATTCTAATACTTCATGTATTATTCACAGATATTCTAATACTTCATGTGTTATTCACAGATATTCTAATACTTCTTGTGTTATTCACAGATATTCTAATACTTCTTGTGTTATTCACAGATATTCTAATACTTCATGTGTTATTCACAGATATTCTAATACTTCATGTGTTATTCAAAGATATTCGAATACTTCATGTGTTATTCACAGATATTCTAATACTTCATGTGTTATTCACAGATATTCTAATACTTCATGTGTTATTCACAGATATTCTAATACTTCATGTGTTATTCACAGATATTCTAATACTTCTTGTGTTATTCACAGATATTCTAATACTTCTTGTGTTATTCACAGATATTCTAATATTTCATGTGTTATTCACAGATATTCTAATACTTCTTGTATTATTCACAGATATTCTAATACTTCATGTGTTATTCACAGATATTCTAATACTTCTTGTGTTATTCACAGATATTCTAATACTTCTTGTGTTATTCACAGATATTCTAATACTTCATATGTTATTCACAGATATTCTAATACTTCTTGTGTTATTCACAGATATTCTAATACTTCATGTGTTATTCACAGATATTATAATACTTCATGTGTTATTCACAGATATTCTAATACTTCATGTGTTATTTACAGATATTCTAATACTTCATGTGTTATTCACAGATATTCTAATACTTCTTGTGTTATTCACAGATATTCTAATACTTCTTGTGTTATTCACAGATATTCTAATACTTCATGTGTTATTCACAGATATTCTAAAACTTCTTGTATTATTCACAGATATTCTAATACTTCATGTGTTTTTCACAGATATTCTAATACTTCATGTGTTATTCACAGATATTCTAATACTTCTTGTGTTATTCACAAATATTCTAATACTTCATGTGTTATTCACAGATATTCTAATACTTCATGTGTTATTCACAGATATTCTAATACTTCTTGTGTTATTCACAGATATTCTAATACTTCATGTGTTATTCACAGATATT
The DNA here is from genome assembly GCA_949126835.1 of Anisus vortex. Lineage (NCBI taxonomy): Eukaryota > Metazoa > Mollusca > Gastropoda > Planorbidae > Anisus > Anisus vortex. Next base: position 39,695,985 of record OX421500.1, on the reverse strand, counting down.
CTAATACTTCTTGTGTTATTCACAGATATTCTAATACTTCTTGTATTATTCACAGATATTCTAATACTTCATGTGTTATTCACAGATATTCTAATACTTCTTGTGTTATTCACAGATATTCTAATACTTCATGTGTTATTCACAGATATTCTAATACTTCTTGTGTTATTCACAGATATTCTAATACTTCTTGTGTTATTCACAGATATTCTAATACTTCATGTGTTATTCACAGATATTCTAATACTTCTTGTGTTATTCACAGATATTCTAATACTTCATGTGTTATTCGCAGATATTCTATTACTACATGTGTCATTCACAGATATTCGATCAAAGACTATAATAAGATTGACCACTTGCTTTAATATTTCTGCTTTTATATGACTCGAATGACTTCTTTTCGGAATTTCCGATTCCATTTTGCACTGTACACTTCCGTTTTGTTTAATCGTTTTGATTTACTTAATGAAAAAATAAAATTAAAATCGAAAGTTGCATAAAGCGGAAACATATAGGCAAACGTAGGAGCGTAGAATTCATTAAAGACATCGTTATTGGATTTGCTCGGAAAAAGAACATATTAGATCTAAAAATAGAGCAAGTGGTCAATCTTTTTATAGTCTTTAATTTATGAGATATTCACATTTACTTCAGAAACATCGACATTGTTGTTTCATAACCTTCTTTTAACTGCATGACATCTCATGTGGATGACCCAATAACCTAAATATAAAAACAGAAAAAATCTCACTCTAACTAAAAGTAGGATCAGACATGTAGAGAAGTAGACTGAGTTAAAAACGAAGTTCTCTGTGTATAATCCTGATGATTGTTTATAATACCTAGATTATTAAAGGTCTATCTAAGCCACACATCCAAGATTTACACCCGTCTGTTGTAAACATCCTGGTATTTTCACGTACTCCATTTAACAAGTTGAGTGGATTGTGAGAAATCTGCAACCCGCGAAACATCATTGAAAATGCAAAGCCCCCTTGCGTTCAGGATAAACACATTTCAAATTCAACGGCGCATTTTTTATTTAGGTTAATTATTATCCCGGATGTTAACAACAAAGCTTTGATATAACTCTCTAAAGGTTTCACAAATTCATTTTTGAACATTCGATGGTATTGCATACTGAAACACAAAGAAAACTTAGAAACGGGTCCGAAGTCTTTGAAGGTTATCATCCTGACGATTAAGAAATTCTATATAAAAACAAACATTTGCCTAAATTTAATGTAACCTATCTATAAATATATCTTCCAAAGATATCAAAAGGTGAAGGTGACATGGAGGAAACACTAAAAGATTTAAATGAAGGAAACATTATTTTCCTTGGGGATTTAATTATCATCTTGCAAACTAATACAAAGATTGAAAAGAAATTGTCTAGATTAATAAACATCCTATTTATGTATCATCTGTGTCTAGATAGCGCTGTGAGCATTTGGTTACTTTATTTTTTTGGTTAATCCATGGTTTGAAAACATACAAAAACAAATCGCATAGATTAAAGCTATAAATAAGAGCTGCATATAGTCTTGGGCGGATTGGAACAGCTGCATATTATAGTTTTGGGCGGATTGGAACAGCTGCATAATATAGTCTAGGCGGATTGGAACCCTTTGTCAAAGACGTCATTAGCTGCGAAGATCAACATCTGAAACAATACAACGAGTGATGGCTGTCAAATCTTGTATCATTGTTGTATTGCTGCTACTCCTGGTGGACTTTTCTGAACAATCATGTAAATATTATATTTGTATTTCTATTGAAACTTTACAAATAGTTTTCTATTGCACTTGATAAACATTTACATATTAATTTTTTGTTTTGGTGACACTTATTATCATCATCAATCCCATGACCGTTGTGGTCGTTACGGGGAGCGAATGGACACCTCAGCAGTCAAATTTCTCGTCTTTTGCCTATCTTGAGCGGTTGTCAATAAATGAATCAACTGCAGCCCTGTCCAATGTATTACATTGTCGAACCAGCATCTCCGCTGACGGCCTCTCCGACGTCCACCTTCTACTGTGCCCTGGAGGATTGTTTTTGGCATGTTATCATGCCACAACACATGACCGAGCCATGTCAGTTTGTGCCGCAACACATGACCGAGCCATGTCAGTTTGTGCCGCAATCTATGACCGAGCCATGTCGGTCTACGCCGTTTCATTGTTGTCATAATGTTTTCTTGAGTTCCCGCAATTGAGGATATTGTGTCCCACACATACGCTTTTGTCCTGAGTTCCGATGAGCGTAGGACGCAATAATCTTCTTATAGAAAGAGCGTCTATAATATATACGACAAGAAGTAAACATATTTTTTTCTTTTCAGATATACCGTGCACAAGTCCCTCCCTGCCGACGCACCATAGAGGCACCATAAATAAACGCTACTATTCCGACATGGCCAGCTACAGCTGTAAGACTTTTGCCAAGTCCTTCTCTGCCGACGCCCTGTAGAGGCACCATAAATAAACGCTATTATTTCGACATGGCCAGCTACAGCTGTAAGACTTTTGCAAAGTCCTTCTCTGCCGACGCCCTGTAGAGGCACCATAAATAAACGCTACTATTCCGACATGGCCAGCTACAGCTGTAAGACTTTTGCCAAGTCCCTCTCTGCCGACGCCCTGTAGAGGCACCATAAATAAACGCTACTATTTCGACATGGCCAGCTACAGCTGTAAGACTTTTGCCAAGGGACGGTGCGGCGGAAACGCGAACAGTTTTTTCTACTACGGCGGAATGTGAAAAAACGTGTCTCTTGGAAATAGTGTGTCACGACAAAGAACTGGCAGTGAATGCCACTGTCATATGACGTTCTTGGTAATGACAATTGACGACATCGTTAGTTAATGAGAAATTGACAATGATAAGACATATGAAATTAATACATGTGAAACTAACAAATTATACTTTAAAAAAAAGTATTGCTTGTGTATCGAATTTAATCAAAGAAAAGAGTTAGAAAAACTATTTTTATAGCATTGAGATTTTTGGTAATATTTTTTACTATTGTTTTATTATTGAATTTATTATATTATTTATGCCTTATAACTTATAAGATAGATTAGCCAATATAGTTTTTATCGCATTTTATCTGTAGCATATCTTTATATAGGCCTATTATATATGCATGTTTTGCCTGTCAATTAATCGATCGATCTATCTATCCATCTCTCACTATATATATATAAACTACTGAATATATCTACGTAGTTATCAATGTAATAATGTAATAATATTATAATTACTATTTATCTACTATAGCTATCTATTATATATACAAATATGTGTTTTTCCTGTAAATATTCCCCACAATATTTGTCATTAATGAAAAGAAATTTTTAAACAATAATCGATAAAATAATCAATTATTTCTGTTTTGGTCTTTTCTCTACACTTACATGTGTATGTATATATTCCTACATAGATCTATATTAATGTGAACATAAACATCTCATATCAACATGTCAAGATCAGTAACATATTGATATTGAGTCTTGTTTATCATGAAGTGTCACTCAATCCACGCTTAGACCCACAAACCATCTGTTCTACGTCCCTAAATCCTTGATCGTTGTTCAGATAAAAGAAAGGTATCCATCCTGATCACTTGCAATGGAAATGAAGTGTATCACCTTCGTTCGTACAGATTTCACAATCTCCGTGTGCAGTATCAGACAAAACAACAAAAAAAAAACAAAAAAAAACAAACTCTAAGGCGCTATGAAGACCTGGTATAAGCGATTACACCTCTGGTCGGAGCAGATGATTAACATGTTTTGTTATATAGGAGGGGAGGTGCTATACAATATACACAGGTCACGGCCTTAACATAAGACTAAGTAAACAGAACGACGAAATAGTGAAGGCAACGTGTTTTTTTACATTCGTTTTTTTATTGTTAGTATAAAGACCTGATCAATCATTTTAAAAAAAGCGTGTAAACTACCCCTACGGTATCATTAAACTACATTAGATCCAAAAAATGGCTGCGAAAATTGTTCGGAACGATGAAGACAACTCAACAATCTGTCTAAAAAAATTGCAATGGCTACCTATAACACTTAGGATAAAATTCAAAGTTCTGACTATGCTCTATAAAAGCCTTCAAGGTCAATCTCTGCAGTCCATGAGATCCATAGTCGAGCTACACACTACACACATCAGAGAAAAGATGGCTGCGTCCAAATAAAATCCATCTACAGCTCAAGGTACCAAACGTAAAAAGAAAAACATTTGTAGCTCGCTCCTACAGCGTCGTAGCACCTCTGTGGTGAAAGGAACTTCCGAACACAATTAAACAAGCCGAAAATATAGACATTTTTAAAACAAAATTAAAAACACACTTTTTCGATTTATTTTAATAACATATGTAAAGCGCATTCGAAGACTTTGTTATGAATATCGCTATATAAATATGTAATTTGTAGAAATGTGTGTCATATGATATATTGTTTGTAGCTTCTTCTGTTAACCAGGCCGCAGTGCAGATTGCTCTCTCGCAGTCAATGCCAGACAATCTTAGATATATTTATTTTGTGTTGATGTATGGAGTGTTGGTCAAAATAGGTTGAAATAGAATAATGCGTGTCTGAGATAAACTATTTTGGGACAGTTTCAAAATAAACACTGACTCAAGTGAACTATTTCTGAACTAAACACAGACTTGAGTAAACCATTTTTGAACCAAAACACTGACTTAAGACAACCATTGATGAACTAAACATTGACTTACGTAACCCATATCTGAACTATAAACTGACTTAAGTAAACCATTTCTGAACTAAACATTGACTTAAGTAAACTATTTCTGCACTAAACACTGACTTAAGTAAACTATTTTTGAAGTAAATACTTAGTTAAGTAAAACATTTCTGAACTTTCTAAGTTGTTGTTTTTCTTCTCATACAAAACAAACAATTGAATGCCTAATAGAAAAGTTTAGACTCTATATGACAGAAAAAAATAATGTCTCGATTATCATGCAGAAATTTAATTTTACTTTTATTGTAATTTAAAAAAAAATTCTTAACCAACAATTTCCGAACTATTAATAAAAAAATTTTCAACTAAACAATGACTTAACTAAACAATTTTCAAACTCAACGCTGATTGAATCAATACATTTTAAATCTATATACAATTTTATGTACTAATTACTGATTTTACTAAACAATGTATGTGCTAAACATTTACGGAACTAAATGCTGACGGATACCAACTCTAAACATTTGTTTTACTAACTCTTAGGATTTATTAAACATGAAAATATTTTTGTACAAAATCCCTTGAGATCAACATACGTGACATCTACAACACGGTTTTAGAAGGCCTTACATTAATTACGCAGATGAATCGGATATATAGGTTAGTTGTTATATTAAGCATTATTTCGTTGCTATAAAGATCGGAAAAATTGTATTTGTTTTACTAGCCAGACGTCAAAAAGCCACAATCTTAAACACAGAACAGAGTCTATTGTACACTCGGACGAACTATGTCTATTCTATTGACTGTCTTCATCGTCTGTGGAATTCTATTCCAGACATCTCTACAACAAAAACGTAAGAAATTATTACTGTTACATTATAGACACTATATTATTGTTCTATTTCACATAGACTACTCTAGTAGTTGGTTTACAATATTTTCTTTATTCGTGTTTTTACTTTTAGATTGTTTCCTTTATTTGCTTTTTGAAATAATAAAAGTGTTGCGTGTTGAATTTAGAGTTTTTTATTGTTTCTGTATGCTTTAAAGTTTGAGTTCCTCATTTATCTATATGAAGAATGGATTATGGCCGGAAACTATATTCTTGAAGCCAAAATCAATAGGCTTTCACTTATCTATAAAATTAGATTTCGTAAAACAATGACCTAGAGTCCCGAGCAGCAGTTCTTAGCCATCACCAGGATTCGAACCCAGTACCTTCGAAATGCAAACCAAACGCTCTGCCGACTCAACCACCTTGCTTTTTAACGGTTATTGCAAATATGTCGTATATGAATCAACCAGCATAACAAAATAATATGGCGTCTTTAAAAAAAAAAAAAGTAATAATTCCAAATGTAATATCTAGAAGAACAGAAAAGAAATCTTAGACATTTACGACTTACGGGAATGAAATAATAAAAATGAAAATAAAATAAGAAGTTAGCTCTCAATTTTTATATTTATCACATTAAAAGTAGAGATATATCACTAGACCTTACTTTCAAAATATATCACGTGACCTTACTTTCAAAAATATATCACGTTATCTTACTTTCAAAATATATCACGTGACCTTACTTTTTAAAATTATATCACGTCACCTTACTTTTAAAATATATCACCTGACCTTTCCTTCAAAATATATCACGTGACCTCACTTTCAAAATATATTACGTGACTTTACGTTCGAAATATATCACGTGACCTTACTTTCAAAAATATATCACGTTATCTTACTTTCAAAATATATCACATGGCCTTACTTTTTTTAAATATATCACGTGACCTTACTTTTAAAATATATTACCTGACCTTTCCTTCAAAACATATCACGTGACCTTACTTTCAAACCATATCACGTAACTTTACGTTCGAAATATATCAGGTGACCTTACTTTCAAAACATATCACGTGATCTTACGTTCAAAATATATCACGTGACCTTACTTTCAAAATATATCACGTGACTTTACGTTCGAAATATATCAGGTGACCTTACTTTCAAAACATATCACGTGATCTTACGTTCAAAATATATCACGTGACCTTACTTTAATATATGGGGGCACGGTGGCCGTGATGAAGCTTACCGACGGTCCCGGGTTCGAATCCCGCTGCAGGTTAAAAATTGTTCCTGGATCTGGAAGGTGTCCCTGAGTCTACTCAGCTCTGATAGGTACCTGACCTAAGTTGGGGTAAAGTAAGGGCGGCTGTGCATAGTGCTGGCCACACAATCACTTAGTATGCCGTGGCCGAAGAAACTGGTGAACGCTACTTCACCGGACCTATGGATTGATTCGGCTACTTTACTTTTACTCTAATGTATAGCTCATTTTGTGACCTTACATTAATATCATGTGAGATTAAAGTAAAATATACCATATTATTATGATCTTTCATTAAAGTGCCGCATGTGAACTTACTTAATAGATCCTATGACCTTTAACATTAATTTGAAAACATCATGTGACCATGTTACAGTTGAGGATCATATGACCTTACTTTCAAAAGATTACGTGACCTTACACTAAACTTGCATATTTTATAATTCCCCAACCTCCCCCCCCCCCCCCCCCCCCATTTAGGTCCTCGCCTTTGTTCGCTTAGACCGGAGGCAGGAAGATGTCGCGGCAGCTTCCCGAGATTCTATTACAACCCGTCCACAGGAGACTGCAGAACGTTTACTTATGGAGGCTGTGAAGGCAACGCCAACAGATTTGACACTGAAAAAGAATGCAGAGATACTTGTAACCCCACGTATCGTGGGTAGAAACACAACACTAGAACCAGGATGTCATTGGGTTTACTCCACGATTGTCCGATACAATGTTTACATTATATTTTGTATTGTACTTTTAATTTTAATCCACATTATGGATTGTACTCTTGAACTTATCATATCTTATATTATTAAATCTTACATTATTATATCATATATTATTATATCTTATCTCATAATGCATACGTGCATTCAAGAAGTGGGCGGTTTCTTTCTACGCTAATCTTTAGTTTAAGCAAAGGCTATAATAAGATGGACCACTTGCTCTAGTCTTAGAGCTTAATGTTGTGTTATCCGTGCGCAGCCAATGACGCTGTCTAAAACTTGCCCTTAAGACTTCCGCTGTATACAACTTTCGCTTTTAATCTTTAATTTTAGTTCTAATCTTATCTATTACAGACGCTCCTTCTATAAATGCATTCTTCTACAATTCCACATGAAAAGTAATGAAATGACGAACTTAAAAATGAAAATATTGACTTTTACAAATATATAAAAGTTTTAAAATTACCTAAAATATTCCTCTAAATTCTCCGACAACAGCTGGCATCTGAGCTAGTTTATAGTTTTCCATTGATACAATCATAGCAAATTACTAAACCGGAAGTCTATAAGTCCCAGTATTATCGGAAAAATACAGTAGATTTCGAATCGTCAAATAGTAGAAATATTAAAGCAAGCGGTCTATTATAGTCTTTTGTTTAAGCTAGACATGCACTAAGATAAGATTTTTACAAAATGCTTTGTAACTTGTAGTTGTTTTATTTTTTCATTATTTTCATGAGAAAACGCGCGTAATAGAATAGTTTAGACTCTATAGGACAGAAACTGTAACGTCTTGATTATCACTCAGAAACTAAATTTGACTTTCATCGACATTATCTTTAAAACGATGAGAACTTAACATTTTAATGTTTACTATTTTAAAAAAATCAACAAAATAACCGTTGACAAAATTTTGTTCGCACATTTAATTTTGTATATACTCATTTTTTTTTAATTTTCAATTTATCTTCTATTTATTTGGTCTGAAAAAGAAACTTTTGACATTATACTTTGAGTATTAAAAGATCGTTTTATACTTACATATTTTTTTTTCGAGTTATTGGTGCGTGATAGGAAATTTGGTGAATTGTTTTATAAATTATAGAGATAAGCTATTTTATTTGAATTATTACTTTATATAAATGATAATAAAAATATATCTACAGTGAACTGTGCCATTTATTACTTTGTCTGTGAAAATCTCACTGTTTTACTATATCTAATCAAATCAACTCAACTAGAGTTTGTTTTTAGTTATGTCCCTTTTTAGGCCACTTTGGACATTCCAATCAAGTGGTTGTATTTAAATGTTTGTATTTAGTGATGTAGACTGAGAGAGAGAAAGAGAGAGAGGAAAAAATAGAGAAGGGAGAGAGAAGAAGAGAGATAGAGAGAGGAAGAAATAGAGAAGGGAGAGAGAAGAAGAGAGAGATTGAGAGAGGAAGAAATAGAGATTGGAGAGAGAGGAAGAGAGAGATACAAAGAGGAAGAAATAGAGAGGGGAGAGAGAAGAAGAGAGAGATAGAGAGAGGAAGAAATAGAGAGGGGAGAGAGAGAGAAAAGGGGGACGAGAGAGAAGGGAGACTGATGGAGAAAGAGAGACTGTGAGAGAGAGAGGGGAGAAAGAGAGAGAGATTGTGAGAGAGATAGAGAGGGGGAGAGAAAGGGAGAGGAACGGAGAGAGTTGGGAAGAGAGAGAGATAAAGAAGGGAAAGAGTAGGAGAGGGAGGTAGAGATGGAGAGAAAATAATAGAAAATTTCATGTATAAATAAAGAATTCCCATTTCGCGTAAATTCACTGATAGCGGCAAAAACAAGAAATAATTAATCTAAAAATAATAGGGACAGGGACAGTGCCGTTGCAAGGGATTTGGGGACCCGGGGGGGCTTGGCCTTTTTAGGATCCCCTACATTTTGACATTCGACATTATGGCATGAGAAAAAACAATTCGGACACTCCTTTGGGGGCTACCCTCAAGTAGGGGCCCGGGGGGATTTTCGAATTTGGACTCCCCCTCCCCTAGCTACGCTACTGGACAGGGACGTGTTTAAATTAGACTAAATACCTAAAGTGAACTCTGTCATCTGTTTGTAATTCTTATTTGTGATGCTTTAAAAATTTTATATATAGTTAAATTGTGGACTCTTTACTCGGTCCTAACGGGGTCTCCACAGTAATATGAAGAAGAAAAAAGAAGAATTATTCCCATAGGACCAATTCAATCCATAGCGCCTGTAATGCAGCTCTCTCAAGGAAAAAACCCGAAAGGGGATTGTGTGGCCAGTGTAATGGCCAGCCGACTTCAATTAGTCCCACAAAATCTAACAATTTTTCTTATGTTTATAAATAAATAAATAAATAAATATAATATATATATATATATATATATATATATATATATATATATATATATATATATATAATGTGTGTGTGTGCCTTTCCAACCCCAATATCGGCAACTGAACTGTAGAAAGATGACGATGAGCATGTTAATTGCAACATGAAAGCTGCGGTATATAAATAATCATTATTATTTAACGTTACTCTGTCTGGTAGACATAAGACAGGTACGACACGAGACGCACTTAGACTTCCCAAGTGGTAAGCGTATAACACTACACATAACCAAACCTTCTACTTTAATCTTAGCCAATTGACAAGTCTTAACGATTATGCATGCATAAAAGATCAAAAAGAAGAACATTTCCGGTCCTATTCGATCATTTTCTTCGAAACATGTATGTGTGCTACGTTACTGGTTGTACGAAAATATGTATAGAATTAAATTTTATTTCATTTCCAAAAGACAAAAGAAAACGATGGATTTTGAATGTCAGAATTGAAGAATCACCTATTTATAATCTCAAACTAATTGCTTGATGCAAAATAATTTTCGTGTTATTTTCTTTAAATCTCCGCATTGTGTTTTTTAATTACCAAGGATGCAACTCTTGACTAACTTATTTTATAAACAAAAGCTAAATTTAACCAAACGCGACTAACACTGAGTATTAATTATCCCTGACTCAATTTTAATGTTAAAAACGGATTCCTCATAACTATTCTTGTAGCCGTTGTATATTTCTAAAAGACCAGAACTGGCTGTCGATGTTGAAATCAATTGTCAAACATTTTTGTTTACAAAAATGGCGGTAAAATTCACCGGAAGTTCACGATCATTACAGTTCAAAAGGTCACACCTAATAAGGACTTGTCAATAGGTGAAGCAGCGAATATCTTTTGATTTATCTAACTGCAAAAATCATTACATACCGTTGTCATTAAAAGTAAGATAGATGTAATTTTTTAAACAACAAGTAAATTCCTTAATGCTTTAAAATTTACATTAAAAAAGTTTAAGCAAATCATTTTTAAATATGTCTACGTAAATATCTATTAGAAATGTAATTATTTTTATAGTGTAACATTGTTTGATATTTATTATTTTATAAAGGAAAAATACAACATTTAAATGTGTACAAACAAATTAACATACAGAAAACATTGATATATATAATGTGACATTACATTTATATATATCTTATGACAATACAATTGTCTCCCTTTAATTATCAGATTTTGTTTTTAGTGATGCCAAACAAGTTATGTTTTTGAATGAAAAAAGATATTTATTTTATTATTTTTTTTTACACAATTTCAGTTTTATGGTATTTATTTGTTATTTTAGTCATAATTTGTTACGTATGAGGAATTTATTTTAAAAACATTAGCAATCTACGACAACTACGTAATAGATCTATATATTATATGCAATGCATATTTATTAAAATATTCAAACCAATAAATGTGTTATGCTTTTAATACAGATGTTGAAATTACAGAATTAACTACATAACATAATATACATTAATTTGAATGTAATTAGTAAGTATCAAATAAAGTGAGCCTGGTCCTTGAATGCTCTTTATTAAACTGTTCACTGTCAGGTACATATTTGGTCAGTTTAAGCTCACACATAGTAAGATAAAGTATTCCCGATGGACCGAGTGTATCCATGGGGCCGGTGAAGCAGAATTCACCAGTTTCCATGGAGTACTACAGGTTTCGAACCCAGGACATTCGGTTCGCCAGTACAAACCCATTGTCGTTTGGCCACGGTGTCCGGTAGTGTTGTATTAAACTAATCTGTATTTAATCTAAAAATTGTAAGGTTAAGACTAAAATCCAATCAGTTTAGAGACATTTCAGAACAGATAATCTGAAAGTCTTAGTGGCAAAACACGAAGCATTATTATAATATAAACCCCAATGCGTGAATGCAAATGAAACCTTACCAACAGCACAACCATTGCAAAACCTACCACAGTCTCCTCCCCCAAAGAATTTGGTTTAAGATCAAAACGGCACAAAAAAAAAACAAAATAATTGGGGAGAATTCAAAAGTGTTATGGTAACTGTTAAACAGGTCGCAGTGCAGATTGCTCTCTTGCAGTCAATGCCAGACAATCATATATATAGTTATTTAGTATTGTTGTATAGAGTGTTGGTCAAATTAGGTTGAAATAGAATAATGCGTGTCTTAGATTGACTATTTTGGGATAGTTTCAGTATAAACGCTGACTCAAGTGAACTATGTCTGAACTATACACAGACTAAAGTAAACATTCCCCGAATTAAACACTGACTTAAGAAACAATTTCTGAACGAAACACTGACTTAAAAAAAAATCTTAACACAACAATTTCCGAACTATTAATAAACTATTTCTGAACTAAACAATATTTAAACTCAACGCTAATTGAATCAAGAAACAAGAAAACCATAAAAACGAAATTTTTATTATACTCCCTTTATTTGCAAACTAAGTTTACCATCATGTAATTAAATAATTGATTGACTACTGCAAATGAAACGTACAGATAAAATATCTGTGTCGCAAATCTAAAAAATATCTCCATACTCCGTATGAATTGTTCTAAAAATAATCTTAGCGCATAATTTTTTTTCTAGCTTTGCGCCGAAAAAGTATAAAAAGTTGCACAGGCATTTTTAAAGTGAAACCAAAATTTTTCTTATACTTTCCTTTTAAGAAATGAATATTGTCATAAGTGTAGTATTATTAAGTTGTTTTAACTGAAAATTTGATATGATGTATTTTTAGGCGCCACAAGTCTGCTATCCAAATTTCAGCTCGATCGGACCACGGGAAGTGGTCGAAAAATCGAAGCCAATTCTCGCTCCCACGACGCTCCGACGACGCATGATTGCAATCAGACAGACAGAAAATGCAACTTAAAATAAAGGGAGTAATAAAAATGTACATCTATACAAAATGTCCTGAATTAAATACTGACGGAAACCATTCTAAACATAGTTTTTTTCCTGGCTCTTAGGATTTATAAAACATGAAAATGTCCCTGTACAAAATCCTTGAGATCAACATACTTGACATCTACAACAAGATTTTAGAAGGCTTGACATTAATTACGCAGGTAAACCAGATATACAGGTTAGTTGTTATATTTAGGATTGTTTCATTGCTATAAAGAGGGGTAAAATTTGATTTTTTTTACTAGCCAGACGTAAAAAGCCACACATTTTAACCACAGAACAGAGTCTATTGTACACTCGGACGAACTATGTCTATTCTATTGACTGTCTTCATCGTCTGCGGAATTCTATTCCAGACATCTCTACAACAAAGACGTAAGAATGTATTACTGTTACATTATAGACACTTTATTATTGTTCTATTTCGCATTGCCTACTCTACTAGTTAGTTTATAATATTTTTATACAGTTTTTACTTTTATCAATATTAATATTGTTTCATATAACCTATTGAATTTAGAGTTTTTGATTGGTAGTCTGTATGCTTTAAATGGTTTGAGTCACTCACTTATCTATAAAAAGAATGGATTTGCCCCGGAAAATATATTTGTAAAGCTTTCACTTATCTATAAAATTAGATTTCGTAAACACTGACCTAGAGTCCCGGGTTGCTATTCTTAGACTTCACCGGGATTCGAACTCAGGACCTTCGGTACGCCAACCAAACGCTCTGCCGACTCAGCTACCTTGCTTTTGGCGATTATTGCAAATATGTCGTTTATAAAAGATAATATAAGATTTCTTTATTGATCCAAACAAATGGAAATTCCTCTTGATTACAGATTACAGATTGTCCTTCACATATTTAAAAAAAAAGAATTATTTGTAATTTGTATACAAGCACAGAAATAAAAATACAAATATACAAGCGCACACACAATCACACAATTTATCATACAAAAAAAAGTTCATTCGTAGTCAGCTATTGTATTCTGGCTGACTGAAGTCTTGACGATACATTTCTTGTTGCGTATGGTAGATAGTATGGCCGGAGGCTGACGCACAATAATTCTTCGTCTGGTGTGCATATATTCTTCTTTTGTTGCAATGCAGTTGGTATTGCAATATTGTTTCTATATATAGATAGCCAGCCATCCAACTTTACGAACTGCCACTGTTGACTGGTCTGTCTGAGCGAAGCAGATAAAATGTCCACAGACGTATTCCTCCTCTACGGTCACATTTACTTCGCCTTGTTAGTGCAAAGACATGTTTATTTATTTTCATTTTTATCCAAGATGGCTGTTCGTTCAATAGTATAGACCTTTTCATTTTGTTAATTATTCCAAAAAAAAGGTCAATGTCTGGGCATGCGCAGTCGCTAGGGGGCAGAAGTTGTCAATAAAACCTTCTTCGCCTTTGTTATTTTACTGGGGGCCTAGTGATTTTTAGGCGTAATTATATTAGCTTTTCATTTTACAAAAAAACTAATTCATAAAAACTTTATACCCAGAAGATAGGGAGCGAACTGTACTTTTCTTTTACCTTTTGAACCAGTTTTTAACCCAAAAAACATTTATTATACATTCTAGGCCTAATGCGTCTATGGTTACCATGTCACCATGTTAATACAGATTGGCGTCGAGCGATCAGTAAATCGTCTTTAAGCATACACATAAAATTTAACATAGTTATATATTTATAAAGCTTTGTTTGTGTTGAAGTATCAACGCGTAGGCTATATTGTATTAAGTTATTATTTGTAGCAATAGAAATCGTAACTTTTAATTATTTTTATTTGCCCTATCGTTCGATTTCGATGTCACAAAAGAACATTGAAATCCAAAGTTAAGCTCATCACAGTTTTATTCTGAAAAGGCCTAGGTCTATGTCCCATAGGCCTATGCTACTGTTTGACTTGTTATGGGGTTTTATCGTTAAAATATTGTATGTAGAAATAGTTAAGCGGGATTATAACATATTAGTAGGCCTAGACCTAGCTATAGGCGCCCTAATAGGCTAAGCTAAAGTAGCCTAAAGGCCTATATAAATTATAAATCTAGGCTTATGGCTTATAGTTAGGCTTATAGGATAGGCCTATAATAGCTATTATTTAATATAATATAGCATATCGAATCGGCCTATCATATATAGTTTACTATAATAGGAATAGGTCAATAGGCCTAATTATTAGCCTGCCTATAGGCCTAGGCCTATTACTATTAGCCTATTACATACTATAAGCCTATTACTATTAGCCTATTATAGTAGCCTAAAGGTTAAAAGCTTAAACAGTTTAAACTATTAAACAATTGAAACTATTTACTATAGAAAAGTGTTGATTAACCGATTGCGATTGCATGAAATAATTAAGCGAATGGCGAATATGAAGGTAGGCTATGCTATATATTTGATATTTGCAAACAGGTGCGTGTTTTCTTCATGAATTTTTAGTTATAGGCCTGTTATTGAATAATCTTTCATGCATAGGACTAATGAAATGACAATATGAATAAGCCTAGCCTATAAAATATATCCATAGGCCTATCATATATTCAATATGGAAAACATAGGCCTTATAAGTTATAAGGCCTACGCCGACATACGGTCATAGGCCCGACTATACGACATAGGCCTATATATATTATTATATTAGCCTCTTCCTACGAACAATATATATATTTTTAAAATTTAACATAATATTTGCTATGGCTATGGCTATGGTTTTTATATTCGTGAAGATGCAATCGGCTCTTGCCTCTGTCTCTATCAAACATTCAACATAAAATATATCTAGAATTATATTTGCCTTTTTATTAATCAAAACGAGCGATCTAGGTCTAGGGCTAAGTTAAGCAATAGCTTGAATAACCGACAGTAATAAAAGCATTATAGGCCTAATTATTATTTTTTCGATACAAAACTAGTTCTAAACGTAATTTTTTTTTTACATTGAAGAAACTCAACAAAAAGTAATGACACAGTGATCACGATAGAATCGACCATAATATTAAGGTCCAAAGCATAGAGGCCAGGTCTAAAAAAAAATTTTCTTACAAAACAAAGAAGCTCTAAACGTTAGTTTTTAACAATTCCCTTCCTGGGTTCTTAGTTTAAGGTCTCCATGTGTTTTTATGGTTTAAAGTTCAAAAACAGCTATAATAAAATTAAAAACCCCCAACACCTTTAGTAAAATACTATATGGAAAGAAGAAACAAAAATCTTTGTGCCCCCAAAAGAAATATATGTCAGTGAGTCTCAAGACCACGCCTCTTTTCCGGGGTCAAACTAAAAAGGTCTATAGACGCTAATGGTGTAAAATAATTTAGTATAAGGCGGTTCTTGACATAAAAATTATAGGAACAATAGTTAACATTATACAAACTACTAACATACTTTAGGAAAATGAAAATTAATAAATTCTGGCTTGATAAGATTATGTATTAACCAGAAACCTGACCTCATTACAAAAATATGTTTTTTCTTTCAACACTTTTCCCTGAAAGAATCAATGCATAACAAAATAATATTCCTTCTTTTTTTTTAAAGTAATATTTCCCAATGTAATATCCAAAAGGACAAAAATAATCTGACATTTACGAGTTATGGAATTGTTAAAATGAAAGTTAGAAAAAAACAAAAAACAAGCTAGCTCTCAATTTTTATATTTAACACATTAATAGTTTAACTTATGACCTAACGTAGGAATATATCATGTGACCTTACATTTATATATATATCATGTGACCTTACATTTATATATATCATGTGACCTTACATTTATATATATATCATGTGACCATACATTTATATATATATCATTTGACCTTACATTTATATATATCATTTGACCTTACATTTATATATATATCATTTGACCTTACATTTATATATATCATTTGACCTTACATTTATATATATCATTTGACCTTACATTTATATATATCATTTGACCTTACATTTATATATTATATCATGTGACCTTACCTTTATATATATCATATAACTTACATTTATATATATCATTTGACCTTACATTTATATATATCATTTGACCTTACATTTATATATATCATTTGACCTTACATTTATATATATCATTTGACCTTACATTTATATATATCATTTGACCTTACATTTATATATATATCATTTGACCTTACATTTATATATATCATTTGACCTTACATTTATATATATCATTTGACCTTACATTTATATATATCATTTTACCTTACATTTATATATTATATCATGTGACCTTACCTTTATAGATATCATATAACTTATATTTATATATATCATGTGACCTTACATTTATATATATCGTATGACCTTACATCTATATATCCTTTGATCTTACATTTATATATATATATCATTTCACCTTACATTTATATATATCATGTGGCCTTACATTTATATATATAGCATGTTACCCAACATTTATATATATCATAAGATTTTACTTTAACAACATGATTCGACCTTCCTGAAAAGATCATGTGACCGTACACTAAACTTGCATATTTTACCTCCACCCCTCCCCCCCCCCCTCTATTCAGGTCCTCCTCTGTGTTTGCTAGAACCGGAGACAGGGAGATGTCGCGGAAGCTTCGAGAAATTCTACTACGACGCGCCTTCAGGAGTCTGCAAAACATTTATTTATGGCGGCTGTGACGGGAACGCCAACCGTTTTGACACCAAGGAGCAATGCAGAGATACTTGTACCCCAACGTATCGTCCGTAGAAGCACTAAAACCTGGGTGTCAGTGGGTTAATCCACGATTTGTCCGAATCGATGTGTACATTTGTTTGTTTTTATAGTACCTATAATTTCAATCCACATTATGGATTGTACACTTGAACTTATCATATCTTATATTATTATAAGGCATACGTGCATTCCAGAAGAGGGCGGTTTCTTTCTACGCTAATCTGTAGTTTAAGCAAATGCTATAATAAGATGGACCGCTTGCTCTCTTCTTAGACCTTAAGTGTTGTGCTTTCCAGTGCGCGGACAATGACGCTGTCGTAAAACTTGCTTTTAAGACGCTCCTTATATAAATGCATTCTTCTAAAAATCTACATAAAAAGTAATAACACGACGAAATTAAAAAATTGAAAATATTAACTTTTACAAAAACATAATATAAACAATTTTAATTTACCTATAATATTCCCCAAAATTCCTAGACAACAGTTGGCAACTGGCATAATTATAGTTTAGAGTTTTCCATTAATACAATCATAGCGAATTACTAAACTGGAAGTCTATAAGATATGTCTCAGTGTCGTGGGAAAAATACAGAAGATTTTGAGACATCAAATAGCAGAAATATTAAAACAAGCGGTTCCATCGTGACATAGTCTTTAGTTTCAGCTAGACGTGCCTTTTGGATCAGACTATTTTTACAAAACGCCTTTTAACTTGTTGGGTTTCTTGATTGTTTCCATGCAAAACCAACAATTTTACGCATGAATAGTTTATAGTTTATACTCTATATGATATAAACAATAACGTCTTGATTATCATTGAGAAATTTTGAATTTATCGACATTTACAATAATGGATGGGAATTCAACATTTACATTTTTACTATCACATTAATCAATGAAAATAACTGTTTACTACATTTTTTTCGCACACCTAATTTTTAAATACTTTCTTTTGTTTATATTGTATCCTCTATTTATTTAGACTGGAAAAAATAGGCTACTATTGACATTATACTTAGAGTGTTATAAGATCTTTTTATACTTACATATTTTGTAGATTTCAATGACTTTTCGAGTTATTGGTGTATGATGTGGAAATGTATTGAATTGTTTTAATAAGTATAAAGATAAGTTACTTTATTTAAATTGTTGCTTTATATAAATGATAATAAAATATATCTAAAGTAAACTGTGTCATTTCCACTTTTAATACTTTGTGAAAAGCACACTATTTTACTGTATCTAATCAGCTCAACTCAACAATAGTTTGTTTATTAGTTATGTTCGTATTTCGTCCACTTTGTACATTCCAATCAAGTGGCTGCATTGAACTGTTTCTATATAGTGATGTAGAGAGAGAGAGAGAGAGAGGAAGAGAGAGAGAGAGAAAGAGAGATAGAGGAAGGATGAAGAGAGAGGGGGATAAAGAGTGGGGGGAGAGAGAGTGGGGGACGAAAGAGAAATAAGATAGAAGGATGAAGAGAGAGATAGTGAGAGAGAAATGGGGAGGGAGTTAGAGAGATTGGGAGAGAGAGGGGGAGAGGGAGAGAGAGAAGAAGGAATGAAAGAGAGGAAAAGAGAGAGGGGAGGAAGAGAGAGAGAGGTGGGAAGATAGATGGAGAGAGAAGGGTAAGAGCGAAAGAGAGAGATGAAGAGAGAGAGGGGGGAGAAAGTGAGAGATGAAACGGCTTACCTAAGACACTGACAAACTCTGTAACAAAAAAGGCATTCAAGAAGATTTGAAAGACATTTCTTTTCAACTAAGTTGATCAAGTTCACCTCCATCGGCCAAAACTTAGTTTAAAACTATTTGATCATGTTATTGTCGTTTCGTGCCTCCATCGGTAAAAACCTTGTTTAAAACTATTTTTGAGTGTATATGTCGTTTCGTTTTTATGAGCGCGCTCAGCATGCTTGCATTAGCATGGAGTTAGGCGCTATTTATAATTGACCAATTAATTAATTAATGGAGAAAAAAAACGAAAATTTCATTTATAAATAAAGACTCCTATTTTGCCGAAATTCACTTATAATGGTAAAAACAAGAACTAATTAATCTATGTATTTGAGGGACAGGAACATGTTTGGACTAGACTAAATACCCAAAGTGAAACTCTTGTCATCTGTTTGTAATTCTTGTTTGTGATGCTTTAAAAATTTTATATATAGTTAAATTGTGGACTCTTTCCTCGGTCCTAACGGGGTCTCCACAGTTATATGAAGAAAAAAAAAAGAAGAATTATTCCCATAGGACCAATTCAATCCATAGCGCCTGTAAAAGCAGCTCTCATAAATTTACAAGTGCAAGGAAAAAGCCTGAAAGGGGATTGTGTTGCCAGTGTAATGGCCAGTCGACTTTAATTTAGATTAGTATTAGTCCTACAAAATCGAACGTTTTCTTATGTATATAAATAAATAAAAATATATATTTGATATGTAAATTTGATATATATATATATATATATGGTGTGTATGCCTTTCCAACCCCAATATCGGCAACTGAACTGTAGAAGGATGTCGATGAGCAAAGTTAATTGCAACATGAAAGCTGCGATATGTAAATCATTATTGTTATTTAACGTTACTATGTGTGAAGACATAAGACAGACACGAAGCGAACTTAGACTACCAAGTGGTAAGATTAAGCGTATAACACAAGACATTATAATTTTCTACTATAATCTTCGCCAATAGTCCCAATGTTGCAAATTTTTTTTTTCTATTATTCGGGTCAAATACAGGAAAGCATTGTGTTCTGTAAATAAAGAAATATATAAGTATTTAAACATCAAGTAAATTTTTCAATGTTTTCTAAATTTACATATACGGTGTTTAAGAAATAATTTTTTTAACAATTTTTACGTAAACATCTTTATTAATTAATTATTTATATGGTGTAACATTGTTTGATATTTATTTTTTATAAAAAAAAAGTAGAACATTTAAATATGAAAATACAAATTAATAGACAGAAAACTGGTTAATTGTCTCCCTTCAGTTAAATTTTAGATTTTGTTGAAATGTTTTTGCAGGAAAAAATAGTAATATATAGATAATTATTAATGTATTTTTCTTTATACAAATTCAGTTTTATGGTTTTCAAGCTGTTATTTTAGTTATTTTACCTCATCTTATACATTACAGACGCTCCTTCTAGAAAGAAGATTATTGCGTCCTACGCTCCTCCGTGGTCCGAGTCTAGTCTTGCATTTTTATTAATGTTTTAATTGATGTTAGGTTATTGGTTTTCCAATCAGTTTGGAAACATTTCAGAAAAGAATATCTAAAATGTCTTAATAGTAATACAAAAAGCATTATTATAATATAGACCTTTTTATGTGTCTTTCACGGACTCATTACAAATGCATATTTTAAAAAATAAATATCAGAAACAGCACGACAATTGCAAAGACTAACAGATTCTCTTCTCCCAAAGAAATTGGCTCAAGATCTAAAGGAAGAAAAAAAAAAAAGGCTTTGGAGAATTGACAAGTGTCATTGAAGAAAAAATAAAAGTTTGACAAAAATGTATAGGCCTAACTTTGTGATTAAATTTGTCGTATTTGTATCTTTACTAAATATATTTCAATTTGTATTGTCAGTTTATGTTGTGTCACCCTTTATATAAAAGAATTACACGAGTACATTTTAATGTCTTTCGGTAACCATGAGTATCGCTCTTATAGTTGGGAAAAAGTTTGGAAAAAGTTTGGAAACAGAAAGGAATTTGTTTTCGGAGAAAGAGTGGATAATCCTGATTAGTCCAAAGTCTAAGTTTTCAATACAAAACAATATTTTATTATAATTCTCAGAAAAAAAAGGAAGGTAAAAAATATTAGCATTGTCATAAAAAATCATTTTTATTTGTAGCATAAGGAAACACTATGAAAATCTACACATAAACATTATTTAAAACTATAGTCATAATGTCAAGATTAGACTCATACCACGGATAAGTAAGTAAGAAAAAGAAAATTACCGTCGAACCAAATTGTTCCATAGGCCCAGTGAAGCAGAGTTGACCAGTTTCTGTGGCCACGGCATACTAGGTTATGGTGTGGCCAGCACTTTAACCCAACTGAGGTAAGTTACACGTCAGAGCTGGGTAGACTCAGGGGACACCCTCCAGACCCGGGAAAAAATCCTAGACTGCACCAGGATTTGAACCCATGACCTTTGGTACGCCAGCCGAATGCGCTGCCTCTCTGCCAATGTGCCCCACCCCCTCTTGAAAAAGTATGGACGGAATACTCTTCTGTAGAGTCTGCAGTGTATACAATAAAAGTAGAAACGAATTAATGTTTCCCAAATACTTGTACATAAAGGATTAGTGGCGGGTCAAGTTTTAAAAGTACAACCACGAATTAGACGTGACACAACACATCATCATTAACTATGCCAACTCTAACGTCACATTACACACAACTTTCAACAGTGACTTTGTCGCGCAGTATACAGGAGATTTCGGGGCATGGCGGCCGAGCGGTGGCCATGCCCCGAAATCTCCTGTATACTGCGTTCGACTGACGTATCGAAGGTCCTGTGTTCGAATCCTAGTGAAGGCTTGCATTTTTTTTTTCTGGGACTCGAGGGTGTCCCTGTGTCTACCCTGCTCTGATGGGATTCCTGACCTTAGTAGGTGGTAAAGAAAAGGCGGTAGTGCGTTGCAATGGTCACACAATTTCTAGTTTTCCGGTGGCCACAGAAACGCTGCTTCACCGGCCCGAGGGATCAATTTGGTCTAACGGATACTTTTTAAAGCGGAGATTGGGGTGGGGGAGAGGGGGAATTGATGATTTCAAAACAAATAAATTCAGGAACATTAAGCCTACTAACTGTTGAAGCAAGGGATTCAAATATTTCAATTACTAAACCTAGAAATGCTAGAGAAGAGAAGTGCAAAGAGTAAATAATACATAATGCATTACATTCTAATTTTTTTTTAAATAGAACACAGTAACAATCTATTACAATGGTCAGATAAACATTTAGATAAAAGGGAAATTGTCTTATCCCTTTACGGAACAGTAAAGCTGTAATAAATGTCCATCTTCAATAGTATTCCATCTGGCCGTCCAAAATCTACTTTTAAGAACAAACGTATTTAATATAATACATTAGTATTCACAGGTGCTCATATAAAAGAAAAGATGAACCAAAGTTTAATTTTACGTCCTGTATTTTGATAAGGCCTTTATAATATGTTTGTTTCAAGAAACCCATTCCATGCCCGAATACCACTTGACAATAACAGGACTTCTCTCTTTTATAGACTTTAACCTTTGAAAAAAACATTACCTTACTTTTGAACACATATTTATGTGTAAAGTTGAGCCTACCTACACGGAACGCTAGACATTTTTTATGTAAAAAACAGTCCGTTGTATTAGCTTTATATAGAAGAAATTATAAAATAACAACGTTATATATATATATATAACACAAACACTGAAATCCAGGGTCAGGGCAATTAGTTTTATTTGTTTATTACATGCTTAGAAACACACACAAAACAACATTCATAAAATGTACTAACACTGTCTTGTTAGACCAATCTCTTAACATTTTTTCTACATCCTTCCGACCCATTAATTCGATACGAGGTGACATGTAGGGATATAGGCCAGTGATTCCTTTCTTGTTTTATGATTTCTCGGAACACTGTTTCGCGAACTTACACCAAGTATTCCGAAAAATCGCCGCATGCCACAGTTGTGTCCACTTTGTTAATAGCTGCAAGCTCATTCAAAGGAACAAAAATAGTATCTTGTATATGAATATCATTGTCTTATATGCTTGTGAGTCCTGGACGTTAACAGCTGAGGTAGAAGATGAGATGAGATGCTTTTTGGATCCTCCTCGGCATCTGCTACAAAGGGCCACCACTCCAATAAGCAGATACAGAAAAGGATAATCCAGTGATTCGGACCATACAATTAACTCCTGGCCACAGTCAAGAAAAGAAAGCTGGAATGGAATGGCCACACAAAAAGGGCCAACGGGCTTGCCAAAACTATTCTGCAGGGCACGTAGTCCAACAAGACTACGTGATATGTAGGATGTAGTTAGCTAGGTAGGATATTATACTAGCTAAATTACCCGGCCTTGCCCGGGGTTACACGGAAGAACAAATGGCACACAATTTCAATACAAATTACAATGGTTCTTTATCTCTGTTAGGCATTTTCAATTTGACAGTTATAGAATACTTTGCATTCTATTTCAAAATATGTAACAAAATGTATTAGTCCGTTAAGTTGGTATTGGATATGGAAATAGAATACATACAATTTTTTTTAGTGCTAAATGTTTAAATCTATTGATTACTGAGTGTTTATGTAAAAAAAATAATTAAATCTCTACTTAATATGTTTACGGCCCTGAGAAAAAAAAAATTGAAACCAACTTTCTTAACGGACAAAAGAACTTTATAGAGATGCATGCACATATACCATTGCTGCAACTTTACATGAACTAATGTTGTATAAATAAATTCACGAATAGTGACTGTACATGTACGAGAATGACTACTTGAGAACCCTTGAACAAACAAAAATATATAACACTGCAGGTAAACAACAGGTATGCCCATTGTGTGAAGTAAAATAAATTCCCATCTACACTTAGCAAAATTCAAGAATATCCACTACACTCTAAATAAAATGGCCTATTTGTTTATTCTCTGTATTATATTTGGAACCTTATTGCAGAATTCACTACAGAGAAGACGTAATGTTGACATTTATTTATATATATTTGTTATATTTTTTTTATATTTATTAATATTTATTAATATTTATTAATATTTATTTATATTTATTTATATTTATTTATATTTATTTATATTTATTTATATTTATTTATATTTATTTATATTTATTTATATTTATTTATATTTATTTATATTTATTTATATTTATTTATATTTTTTTTATATTTATTTATATTTATTTATATTTATTTATATTTATTTATATTTATTTATATTTATTTATATTTATTTAGATTTATTTAGATTTATTTAGATTTCTTTATATTTATTATAATTTTATTTATTTATTTATTTGTATTTATGTATTTAATTAATTGGTTAGCTCATATTTATGAGATTATTTCTATAGCCATTTGTTAGTCTTTATGGTCACGGTGGCCGAGCGTCAGCGCGCCCACACAATATACACTTGACTCTAAATATCATTTGAAAAAAAAAAAAATTAGAACAGGAAGTAAAATTGGCGTTTTATTTTATTCTGGTAAACAATAATAGGCCCTGTTAATGGCGTCATCATCTGACTTTAGTTTACTAATACGAATTACACGAATAATCTCTAAGACACAATATTTAAATATAAATGAATAACTCTCAATGTAAAAAAAAATTTATGCAATTCTAAATACGATATGCAAATTATTGAACCATGCTATACAAATACGACAACAGTTCCATCAGATAAAAAGATGTCGAAATTCATTACATAATGGCATCATCATAATATTCCGTTACTCCATGACTTTTCTTTTAAAAATTCATTGTACAAATAATTCACATTGTTGTTTGTACAATTACAAATTACATATTTATATTGGGCTATAACAAAGTCATCGAATGCGCTTGACATTTACCATATGTTATTAAAATAAATCGAAAAACTGTGTTTTTTATTTTGTTTAAAAAATGTCTAAGTTTTATTGTCGGTTTGCTTAGTTGCGTTCGGAAGTTCATCCGTACATATTTGTACATACCTAAAAATTATGTTGCTGTTGTTTCTCAAATGTTTGTTTATCTTTCCAGCGCGTCGTTGTTTTCTCCACGAGGACAGTGGTCAGTGTTTGGCCTTGATGACCAAGTACACGTACAACCAGAAGCTGAACAAATGCGTCAAGTTCATGTACAGCGGTTGCCGTGGCAACGAGAACAGGTTCGACTCAATGGAAGATTGTACCAGCACTTGCGTTTCAAAGAAACTTCATTAGTGTCATCATCAGCCCGTTGTGAGGTCACTGTATTTTCTGTGACGCAATTTTCCCCTACATTCGATTCAAGGCTATTAGCACTACAGACTTAGGCTACGTGTAAATAGATGATTTCATTTTACTGGCTATGTGCACATATTAATATTACATAAACATGTATGACATTTTTTAAAGGTAATAAATGCAGTGTTTATGCACGTGTTTATATATTAGTGTGTATAATGTGTGTGTGTGTGGGTGCATTCGTGTGTATGTATAGAATGTCGCAATGAAAATGTCTAGCAACAATGAAGTTTACAACATTGTTAACCCTTCCCGTACCGACCTACTTCTATCTTTGCTGCCTTCAGTTCCGCTATATACGCGCCCGGGACTGTAAGGGTTAACTAAGACAACGAAGATTAACTTTCTAAAGGCTAGAATGTTTTATCCGCCATTTGCTTACAAATAAAGTGTCGAGAATGAAGTTCAGTTCCATATGGTGTATATAAAATTATTTTTTTCATATTTCGAGCTGCGTGGGGTCTGTTGTGTGTCTGCTCTTTTCATTAGTGTAGTAAATAATATCTGCTGTTAAGTCGTTTTGTGAAAATGTTATAGTTCAATCCGATTGATTGACAGTATGATTACTCATATTGTGCTTTGAAAGCATATTGAACCAAAACTTTTATTTTGCTAACAAGGCGTATTGCACTAAAACTTGCTTATTGCAGCAAACCTTGTATTGTGCTACAAAGGCATATTGTAACAAACCTTGTATTGTGCTACAAAGGCATATTGTAACAAAACTTTTATTGCAATATATATATTGCATTATATGCAATGCATATAATGTACTTGGGAAGACGAGACCTTAATACAAGTTAAATAGTAGTTAACATGCTGTCTTCTATTGTTTGTTAAGCCAAGCTTTTAAAAGAACATAAGTTGTAGTGTCAATTGCCTTCTTAGTGCAATAGAAGTTTTAGTAGGCATACAGCGTGCCCTTTTAGTAAAATGAATGTATTAGGAAGATATATCATTAAAGTACAATATATTATTATTAGAACAGTATGACCTCTTAGTACAAAAAAGTGAGAGTACAAAATGCCCCCTTTGAAAAATATAACTTTTTAGCACAATATGCCTAAGGTCTCGTCTTCCCAAGTACATTATATGCATTGGGTACCACAAAGTTTCCTTCTGATTGCTACTAGCCAAGATTGGGATGATTAAAATTCCTATTTTATAATTTAATAAATATTTGTTTATAGTATTATGTTAACCATTTAATTTGTTTATACCGTCAAGTGTATTGTAAAAATCAAAACAAATTGATGTATGAAATATTTCAGCTTGTTTAATAGAGCTCTGCTTGTATGCTATGTATTATCACTTCTTTCTTTTTAGAATGTTTCTAAAGTCTAGTGATGTGAATAATGGCTTACGTAATATTGAATAACAATAAATCGTATACTTGTTTGTTCTTAATTTGTTTGAGTACTTGTTTTATTTTTTTTTTTATTGAAAACTATAAATATGTTTACTGGAGGAGTGCATAACAAACTATTTTTGTCTGTCATATAAGATTATATCTATTTTTTTTAAGTGTTCTTCTTTATATTAAAGTAAAGGTTTGTTTCTGATAGTGTTAAATAAATTAGAAAATGGTATGATAGGGGAGATAATCCATTAAAATATGTGCCAATGTCTAGACATCAAGAGTTATAGGGCTTTGTTTGACTACTCAGAAAAGAAATTGTGAGTTTATAGTTTATTTCTGGACTAAACTATATATATATCAATGCAATCCATTCTATAAAAAGAAAATTCGATGACAAAATACAACTTCTAGACGAATGAATTTAATATCAATCTTTTATGCATTACTTCAGTCTGTCGACTAATGAGGCGCTAAATAAATATTCAACGATGATACAACAATAGTTGAACATTAGCATATGGTTTTCATTCATTTTGTTACTAAACAGAAAAATAAGTTTTTTTTTTCTCGTGTTTCGTTTGCGTTCTCCCAAAACTAGTTGTAAGTAAAGTACCCTTTGGACATATTGATCATAGGGCCGGTGAAGTAGCGTTCACCAGTTTCAGTGGCCACGTCAAACTAGTTAATTGTGTGGCCTGCACAATGGCCAGCCGTCTTTACTTTACCCCAACTAATGTCAGGTACCCATCAGAGCTGGGCAGAACAAGGGACACTATCGAGTCCAGTGAAAGAATCCTAGACTTTACCGGAATTCGAACCCAGGATCTTCTGTGCGCCAGTCGAACGCGCTGCCGCGCGGCCACCGTGACCTCATAAAGCTTGTTGAATGCCAGTAAAAGTCTGTAGACATCGGAAGGCTGTTAATGGTGACACTTGTGCACACTTTATGTAGATCCTACCATGATCATGTTGCAAAATTTTTGTTAGTTTAAATATTATTAACAGGAAGAAGGCAATGAGTCACATTCGCAACGTGTTAATACATAATCCACAAGCTTAACTCTGCTTAACATAAACAGTTGACTGCAGCGATTCAACAATACTAATGCACGTTTAAGGGCAACCGGAAACAGCCAGACAAGCACTTTAACTAAAGACTATAATAAGATGGATTTAATATTTCTGCTTTTTGATGACTCGAAATATTTTTTTCCGGAATTTCCGATTCCCTTTTGTACTATACACTTCCGTTTTCATTTAATCGCTCTTATTTCCTTAATGAAAATTTAAATTAAAATCGAAAGGTCTATACAGCGGAAACATTAAGGCAAACGTTGGCGCTCGGATGTCATTTAAGACAGCGTTATTGGATGCGCACGGAAAAAGAACATATAAGCTCTAAAAGTGAGCAAGTGGTCCATCTTATTAAAGACCAAGTGAAGAGGTTTTTCTCAAAGGAACGAGATTTGGAATAGCCTCATACGGCAGTGACGTTTGAGAATGGAAATAAATAAACAAAACTCGACGCTATAAATCTATATTTAACCATTTTGTTAAAAATAAGAACCGGGAAAAGATTCAAAACATGTGGCAATACATTCAAAACACGTGACAATATTCATTTTTCTAGTCGAAATCCCTTCTCTTGTGTCACTTTCCTATGTTGCCAGAAAAAAACCCATCTCAAATGGCTACGAGATTTGGAGTTTTCCTCCGAAAAATACACACATTTAAGTGCAAATATTGAACTAATTACTTAAAATTTATCTTTGATATTTTGTATAAATGATTTTTATTATCATTCAGATGCTGAATACACTATTTACTATCAAAATCAAATGTTAACTCAATTTTGATAAAAAAGCTCTTCACTTGGTCTTTAAAGTCTTTGCTATAAGTTAGAACAAGCTGAAACAAACACTAAAAGATGTTTTCGGAAGTAATCTTTCAGTAAAACCTGTGCATGTTTTGACATGGTATGTTATTTCCCTAACAACTTGAAATCCATGCCACTAGAGAGCGTGTGATTAACTGATACGCGTGTATGACTTTATTACAATTTATATTGTTCTAGATATCATTAACTTAACGTAATCTTACATTATATAGTGATTAGCTCTTAGAGCACAGTTGCAACACAATAGTAATATACAGTGCAGTATGTAAATGTAGATAGATTGGTGCTCAAAATGATGCACAATAATTGAGCACTAATTGAACGAAAGCAAATTTTGACGTGTTGATTGATGTAAGGGGAAGTCACTAGCGAGATTAAAAAAAGTGTTACTTTCATTTTCGGTTTAGATCTAGTTGTTTTTTTAATTTATTTTTATATTAAACTAATAAGCCTAATTCGTTTGTGTGTGAATGAGTAATGGAACTAATTAAATATATACTTTATCGATTCATTTGTAAATACGTTCAATATTTAAAATATTCAAAGTTTGTTTATGTTTAACGTCATGCTTTATGTTACGTTTCTGAGACAGTCTGAGCCGGACAGAAAAGAAACGAATGTTTGATATTACTAAATAAATAAATACGTAACATGCTGTCATTGTTTACGTCCATAATATAATTGGTATTACTTTTTTTTTTTTTAAAGTTTCATGCGACCACCCATCAAGCTAAAGAAAATTAAAAAAAGGAAATGAGTCTTATTTATTAAGGTTTGCATAATACACAGCGACAATACAAGACGGAAGATATGCAAATACAGAGTTGTGTTCCCCTGCCTAGAGAATAGATCGCTCAATTGAAAACGTGGGAAGTTGGTGGAGAAGAATTGTTCACACGGTCAACGGTGGAGTTATGGATTTAGTGGAAATCGAAATGGTTTAACTGGTGGCTTTTTAATTAGTTCGCATGCACGTTAGTTTGGGACATTATTGCTTGCAGTTCTGGGTTTGTGTAACATTTATTTATA
Organism: Anisus vortex; assembly: GCA_949126835.1. Lineage (NCBI taxonomy): Eukaryota > Metazoa > Mollusca > Gastropoda > Planorbidae > Anisus > Anisus vortex. The sequence goes on along the minus strand of OX421500.1, from coordinate 39,666,089 downwards.
GAATGGGTCGCCTGAGCTAGTCAGAAAAACAAAAACACATGCATTTTTTTTTAAAAAGGGTATCAAAATGCAAGACTAGACTTGAAGCACACAATAAGAATGTCTGTAGCATTAGGAGATCAATGATTACATGAACACTTTCACTTGATTTTATCTTTGCTAAGTTAATTTTTGTAATAAGATAAGATAAGATAAGAAGATAAGGATGGGCATTTCTATAGCGCTTCTATTCATGCTATTAAATTAGCATGCTCAGTGCGCTCTTGGTGTGATTTGCATTGGCAGATGTATTAGCCAAAAAGAAAGGTCTTCAAGTTCTTTTTTAAAGTTTCTCTTGTCCCAGATTCTCTCAGTGTCTGAGATAGACTGTTCCATAAAGAAGGCGCCACTGACTCTAAATGAGCGCACTCCCAGGTACTTCTTTCTGTGTCCATCCAAACTAGGAGTTTTGAGGAGTGACTGTGTTGAAGATCGCAGTTTCCTAGATGATTCATGCCTTGAGATAAGCTCTCGAAGATAGTACTTGTATTACTTGTAGTTTAGTATTATATGTTACAATTTGTTTCAAGAGAAGCACTTTGAAGAGAAAAATTGCTGGTTTAAAGAAACTTTGTAAATACAAACTTATTTTTTTCTAAGATCAAAGGCAAAACTAATGCAAAAAATGGATGCACTAAAAAATTGCTTAAAACATCAAGTAATTTACCTAATAACCTTAATCACCTAACCAAACATGCATTGATACATAGGTAACCAAATTGATAGATTGATATATAGATAAATAAATATATACATATATATGTAGATTGATAGAAGAAAGAACTAAAATGTGGCACAAAAGCATATAAGTACAATTTCTCCCAGAGTGGCATCTGGGCATGGAATGGGTAGGCCGAACAAACCGGGAAAACCAGTAACTTAACATCGTTTAAAACACTAACAAAATGCAAGACTAGACTCTGACCACGTACAAGCATAGGACGCAATAATCTTCTCCATAGAAGAAGCGTCTGTAATAGACTCTGTAATCAATAAGTTAACATAAGAGAATAATTTTTAAAAAGTACAACGTACAATTACAATGCAAGTAAAAGAAAGATATTCTATATAATATACTTTAGTTCATACTCTGAGCACCAGGCTACCAGGATATCAATTAAAACAAAAACATAATGTAAATATCAACACAGGACATAGAAGAAACAAACACCCAAATACACACGCACTTTAACATGTAAATATATATTTAGAAAAGGTAAAGTAAAACTATCCCATTCAGAAATATAATTTGGTCTATCGGGCCTATGAAGACGCTTTGATACATTTTCGTGGCATATATAGGGGGCATACTAGGGGGCATACTAGGGGACATACTAGGGGGCATACTAGGGGGCATACTAGGGGGCATACTAGGGGGCATACTAGGTGACATACTAGGTGACATACTAGGGGGCATACTAGGGGGCATACTAGGGGGCATACTAGGGGGCATACTAGGGGGCATACTAGGTGACATACTAGGGGGCATACTAGGTGACATACTAGGGGGCATACTAGGGGGCATACTAGGTGACATACTAGGTGACATACTAGGGGGGCATACTAGGGGGCATACTAGGGGGCATACAAGGAGAATGTGTGGCCTAGCACAGTGCCCAATCGCCTTTTTTTTTGCCCTTAACAAATTTCAGGTATTCACCAGAGCAGGGTAGACCCAGGGACACCCACACCAGAATTCGAACCCAGTCCCTTCAGTATACCATTCAATAAACAATAAACTCAATTATGTGCATTTAAAATGCACTCTGTGAACTTGAGTTCATAAAAAAAAATTTAAGTATTAATAACATTTTTAACTCTAATTAAAAAAAATCATTATAGACATTCCGTTTATTTTCTTCATTCATCTGGTTGTTGACATAAAAATATAAACAAAAGGTTGTGTCTAGAAAGCCTCACAACCAGCTTATAACTTGATGAGTCAGAAACAAAAATGTTTCCACATGTACTTTTAGTTTTATAGAAGTAACACAATCTGTAACAAACTCACTAACGTTTGAAAGAAAGAAATAACCATAGACATTTGTAGTTTTAATGAGAATTTAATACTGCACGGGATAAACTCTAAATTCTAAAGCATCCTTTAGACATGTTTGTTTCTCGCATAAAGTCTTTCATCTAATCCATCTAACTCTCAGTCAATCCATATTATATACATCTATTAAGCTGTTAATCTATTCAACTTTCAATCTATGTATCAATGCATATACCCATCTATCCAGCTATGTATTCATACAAAATTGCATACTCACCTACATGCCTACACACCTGTCTAGCTAGGTAAAGATATACCTACTTTAATGCATGCCAACAGAGTTTCGCCCTACCTACCTACACTGCTTCATAGCTATATACAAACCCATCCACCTACATATCTACCCACATCGATATATCCATCCGTCAATTCGCTAACCTCTCATCCCTGCTCCTCACCATACATCATTACATCCATCCCTCACCGATATACCTAACAGATAAAATGTACTTTTCGCACAGCCAGGAGCGAAGCCAGGATTATTTTCTAGTGGTGCTAAGCTTTCGCGTGACAAACAGTTACACAATTTTTTCGCGAATTTAATACATATTTTTTGCACAAAGTAATGAAAATACTTTTCCGAAATTTCATTGGGTGGTGCCTAATCCCCCTCAGTCCTCAATCGTGTCTTCGCCACTGCTTTTAGCATCATAACTAATATCAATTTCAGTGGTAACCAAGTGTGTCTGCTGCGTGTGTCGTTGTGTATCTCTGTATCTAATGTTTATCCACGTGTGTATCTCTTTGTGCGCATTGTGTCTGTTCTGTATATATTAAGGTAAACTATCCAAAACCCGATGCACTCAAATAGACACATGATTTACCATCGCCACAAACGGTCGATACGGCACAACTCGAAATTATCGCCCTTTAACTTCTAACAACATTACTCTCCCTTGGAAATATACATTTTTTCCCCTTAGTGGTTCCCCCTAGAAATACGACATGTCCCGGCCCCAATGCACGGCCCCAATGCACGAATCCCAAAGAGAACTCGGCTATGATACAATATTTTTCTTCTCACTTTTGTTGATCTGTTTGTAAAGGGTTAACGTCCGGTATCTTCTTTTCTTCGTGTTTCTATAGAATTGTTTACTATTAAACTAAATGTGTACATTTTTTATAGTCCATTCAAATGTCGTGACACGAGAATAACCTATTTGTGGCTATAATGGCTCGTTATTGGTTGTTATTTGTAGCTGTCAGAGGCGGCGATTGGTAAATAGAAGAAGGGTGTCAACGGGAAACAAAAAAGTTTTTTTTTTTAAATATTGTATGTTATTATTACTTTTTTTGTTATTTTTTTTTAAGGATTGGGGGGTGGGGGGGTAGAATGGCGTATACGTTTTGGAAATTGTTTTTTTTTAATAAAAAAAAAAAAGTTCAACTAACCATAACATAAAACCAATTAATTGTATTCTTCTAGACATTTGTGTGGGCAAGATTTGAGGTATAAAATTGGTATGGCTACCAAATAAAGGGCGATCGTAGCCTCCCTAGTATATCTTATCTTATATATATATTACAGACTCGCCTTCTATAAAGAATATTATTGAGTTTTACTCTAATGCGTGGTCCGGGTCTAGTCTTGCATCTTTATTAATGTTTTAAATTATGTTAGTTACTGTTTTTTTTCTGGTTTGTTCAGGTAACCCATTCCATGCCCGAATGCCTTTCGGGAAGAAAGAGTACTTATATGCATTTGTTCTCGCATAAGGGATAAGGAAAATGTCTTTATGTTTATCTGAGCATATTAACAGGCTGTTATTGGGTTTTATTTCTAAATTAGAGTTTCAATATATATTCTATGTATACTTTGTATTATTTTTATGTAATCTCATTAAAGAAGAGTGGTTAAATATTTGGGCACTGGGCACAACCGGAAGATGTGTCTTGCCACATATTATGCCCAGATGAAAATGACCCAATAAATGCCCTACATAGACAAGATCAAGTGACCATCTTTCGCCTGCGTACAGGAAACATACATCTAAACTCGTATGTTAATCGCATCAGACCAGAAAAAAAAATCGGCTGCATCCCCCTCTCTGTAAACACCAAAATGAAACAGTTGCACATCACCTTTCTGACTGTCCGGCACTTTCTCTCTCTCTCTTTCTCTCTTTCTCTCTCTCTCTTTCTCTCTTTCTCTCTCTCTCTTTCTCTCTTTCTTTCTCTTTCTCTCTCTTTCTCTCTTTCCCTCTCTTCTTTCGCGCTTTCTTTATAAGTCGAAATAGAAATATAATTATTAAATATACGAACATTTTTATCTATAGAAAGAAAGTTTAGAGTTAAACATCTAACGGACACTTTTCATTGGCTCATTCAAACTCAGAACTCGCAAAACTATTGGACTATTAAAACTGTTTGTATAGTGCATGAAAAAAAAAACAACTACTAAGACCATAATTATTCTCGAAGGAATACATTCTAGACTTGTCCATAGGTATTGGTTTTAGTAGCGTTGTGAAATTAATAACAGATCAGATTAGCGAGAGAGAAGTTGACTTCCAAAATTTCCCCAGGGTCGTAAAATGCTTTCATAATATTTTCTTATCTTACTCTGTGTAAGTGTAAAATGGTGGCCTGGATAATGCTACAATATCTACAAAATGTAACTCTTCATGAATATGTTAGGTGACGTTAATTTTTCCCCTAGAATTTTATCCTCACTTTATCTATTTTGTCCCCTGGGAAATATTGGGATAAAGAAAAAGTTAGTAAGCAAACGTCTGATAGCCAACTAACCAATTTTAAAACTAGTTCAAATAAAATTTTCCTTTCGTGAGTAAACATATTGACGTATTAACGTATCTTAAATTATATGCTAGGGGCGAACGGTGGTTGCACGTTCGGGTGATGTTCCGTAGGTCCTGGGTTCGAATCCTGGTAAAGGCTAGAACTTGTTCCCTGATCTGGAGGGTGTCCCTAAGTCTACCCAGCTCTGATGGACCCCTGACTTTAGTTGGGGCTTAAGTAAAAGCGGCTGGGCATTGTGCTGGCAACACAATCCCTTAGTATGTCGTGGATCGCTCTGGTCCGAGGGTATTTTTTACTTTACTATATGTTTAAGACACTCCTGCTATAAAGAATCTTATTGCGCCCTACGCTTATCCGTGGTCTGAGTCTAGTCTTACATTTTTATTCGAGTTTTAAATGACGTTAAATACTGGTTTTCCTTGTTTGTTCAGGCAACCCATTCCATGCCCGGAAGCCAATCGGGAAGAAAGAGTACTTACCAGTATATGCATTTTGTTCTTGCATTTATGAAAAGAAAAGTGTTTTTGTCCTTATGTTTATCGAAACATTTAAAAAGATTGTTATTGTGTTGAATTTCTTTAAATTAATATTAAATGCCTTTTCAAAAATATCTGCAGTTTATGTGTGAAAGAAATCCTTTGTGATACATGATGTTTAGCTGCTTTATGAGGTTCTTAGAAAAAAATATTAGAAATACAACACAATAATCTATTACACTACTCATACATAGGGATAAACATATTTTACTTTTTGATTCTATGTGCAAGAACAAACGCATTTAAATTATTATTTCTTCCAAAGCGGCATTCGGGCAGGGAATGGGTTGCTTGAACAGAACCGGGATACCACAAACTTAACATCATTTAAAGTCTTAATAATAAGGCATGACTAGACTTGTACCAAGGATAAGCGTAGGATGCAATAACCTTCTGTATAAAAGGAGCGTCTATAATATATTATAATTTAAGTGTAATCGTAAAAATTCTATATACATGTGTATGGTACATGACAAGTAAAATTCAATGTAGATATCAGGCTCTGTAAGAGTCTAAGCATATGTATCATTCTGGTTAACTTTACCATGTAATATTCTAGTTAACATTCAACCTTTTCAGTCTAGCTAATAATATATTTCACCTAACATTCTATTAAATATTCTTTGATATCATTTGATTTTCCTCTTATGTAATATTCTTTGTAAAAATCTAAAAACACTGAAAAAAAAAATATTTGTCATTTTGACTGGCATAATATAGGCCTATAATAAATAGACGTACTTTAGGTCTTGTTTTTTCAGTTGGGGATTTGACGTCTGCTGACGAGCGGTGAGAATAATAGTATTTCCCTCCCTAAAGACCGCAGCAGCTAATTAACTAAAACTTATTGACTGCCCTTATTGCTCAACTGTTTCGCATTAAACACGTGTGTTTATAAGACGTCACAGTTATATTTCTCCATTTACGTCTGGCATCTATAAATAGCTTTTGTAAAATAAAATTTATAAAAATTGATAGATAAAATAACACTATTAATTCCGCACACAACAACAAAATAACAAGTACCCAAATTATAATTTTAATGCCGTAAACCAATGTTTTATTAAAAACTGCAATAGATCAAACAATTTGTTTGCATGTGACGAGCATGACTAAATGAACTATATTTAGTAACTGCATCATTGCACAATGGTGCGCAAGAATGATTTATGGTGCTCTTTACGTGTTGGATTGTGACGTCAGTGTTTGGGTGTGACGTAACAGTTTGTTGGTAATCATAGAAAGCTGCCGACAAGCAAAATTAACCTTTAGATATCTATATAGAATTTTTAATACGCTTTTAAATAATATATTATACTTTTTTATACGAATAATTAAACTTATTAATGTAGAAATACAATGTATAATGTCATATTTCGCATTAATTTAAAAGCAATATTAAAGAAAAACATTAACTAATTCTAAACACTGAAGGCTTATATTTTAACCCAGCGGACACACCACGTCGCACGGACGGGGAAAAAACGTGGTTTCAATGTGTTTTCGTGGTTATCACGTTTTTTCCACGTCGATACGACGTGGTTTTCCAGATTGGAATGTATATTACATTGCGTTTGTAAAGTATAACATGACTAAATGAGTAGTTCATATGAGAGACGCTAATCGAACTGAATCTGAACCGAAACCTCCGAACAAGAACCCTGCTTGGCATCAAACCGAACCAAACCTAAACTCTTCTTGCGACCTAACTGAGCCTGCAATTTAAAATCACTGATTAATAAGCACCAAACCGAAAGAGCCTATGACAAACTTTCAAAACCCCAAAAAGAGGATTATATTTAAAACTTTTTTCTACTTCAATAGTCCCCCTATGCTTTAAATGTTTCAATTTCTTTGAAAGCCTTAAAATAATATGATTATTATTGTAATGACGTCCCTCACTTAACTAGAGGCGAACCAAAACCACATTTTTGGTTTCGCCCTGAAACGAATCTATACTAAAAGTTAAAAATTGACTTACGATCGAAACCAAATCAGAAACAGCTTAACTTAAAGTTTAACTACACCTTCGGCCGAAACCGAATAATAAACAGAAATCGACAAACAAAAGATTGTAAAAGACTGCACAGTAATCCCACTCTCCATTTTTTGACATTCCTTGGGGTGATTAAATAATCCGTTTATTATAAACTTCAATTTTCTACTTCACATTGATTAATTCGTAACAGTGTAATTTTATGAAATTGTCCTTACTTAAGCGAATACTGAAATATTTTCGAAATTTAAGAAATAGTTGGTTGGTTGACATTACTCTTAACGATTACATGGTCAGTACGATTCAACCCCTCTACATAAACACACACACATTCAACCCCCACTACACACACACATACACACACACACACACACACACACACACACATAATCACTGATACGTACTTTCGCTTTCTTTGATTCCCGGTAACAGACAATTGGTGTAGAATGAAAAACAAACGCCAGATGCCATTGTTGTTTTGCTTCTTAGTAATGACAATGCAATCGTTCAATACAATCATTCAATACAATCATTCAATACAATCATTCAATACAATCATTCAATACAATCATTCAATACAATCATTCAATACAATCATTCAATACAATCATTCATACATGTTCAGCGAAATGATAATAAATATGAAAAAATGTTATCTAAAGCAATATTTTAAAATACTTTTAACCAATAGTAAAGAAGCTAATAACCAAGTGAAATTGGCCAGTGGCTAGAAAAACGATAAGAGCTTAAGTTTAATTAATCCTGAACAGCCTCCAGATAAGAAGTGAGTATTGTAAACATATGATAGACGTGCTTTTCGAATTCTTTATACATTTAATACATATTACATTGTGTAAAAAAAAACAACCACATCGTCATATATATCTAATTTGATGTAATCGAGCATAAGCCTTGAAGATTGAAAGTATTACCAACGTAAAACGAACCAAAATATTATTTAATGGTTGGGACCAGTTCCGGGTGTTGATGACGTCAGGCTATATGCAATATTATGTTACTCCCAGTTGTGGTGTTTCCCTCCCCCACCCGCAACATCAAGAGGAGAGGAAACGGAAACGGAAGTATTGATTAAAACAACACAAAGCCACCTATATAATAAAAACCACGATAAAAATATAATAATAATAATAATGATAGTTTATGTAGCGCATTTCCAAGCTATTGAATTTAGCATGTTAAGTGCGCTTTTATTTCACAATTGACAAGTCTTAAATATTATGCATGCATAAAGGTTGAAGTGCAAAACATTTCCGGTCCCATTCGTTAATTTGCTTCAGGAAATGTATGTGTGCTGAGTTATTGATTGTATGAAAAGATGTAGTGGATTAAATGTTATTTTATTTTTAAAAGATGTTGCCAAACGAAAACAATGGATTGTGAAAGTCAGACGTGAAGAATCACCTATTTATAATCTCAAACTAATTGCTTGAAGCCAAAAGTATTTTCATTTTTTGTTTTAATGAATCTACGCATTGTGTTTTTTTTTTAATAACCAAGGACGCAACTCTTGACTAATTTATTTTAGTATAAACAAAGCTATATTTAACTTAACGCGACTAACACTTTGAGTATTAATTATCGCCTACTTACTTTTGATGTTAAAAACGGATTCTCTTGTTGCCTTTGTGTATATTTCTAAAAGACCCCTAACTGGCCGTCGAGATTGAAATCAATTGTCAAACATCAGCAAAAGCATGTATTTTGTTTGTTTACGAAAATGTATGTAAATGGCACCGGAAGTTCATGATATCTTTAAATTCAAAAAGGTCACGCCTCATTAAGACTTGTCAATTCAGTTGCCCTTGCTAGGATGAGAAATAATAAATATTTTAAAGCAAAACGTTTACGCCCCTGCTTGGGGGCACCCCAGGACACTGAGGACCTAGACTTCAAAGCTAGTTAGCGTATAGATTAGATTTCAATACACCGCTAACCTACTTACACCGGAAATGCTTACATTTATATTAATATAATGATATTATTCATAACCGTAGCGTGGCTAGAAGGGTTTGCGTTGATGGCCGTCCCTATCGCCGAGGTTCGGATACACGCATGGCAAATACTTTCTTAGTGTTACAATGTGCGTTAACTGACTAAGAAATGAAAACTGAAATTCTTAATAGGAGCATATTTCGTCTGAGGCGAACCTAGCAAAGCCTCTGTGGAATGGTATCTTAAATTTGTAATAGCCGAGAAAAAAATAAAGAATTGACCACATCGCAAGCTTACTTGAGAGAATTTATAAAGTCTAAAAAAATATACTGGACGTACCTTCGGGTCTGTGGTCAAGAGCGTAATGTTGTTCAGGGGTGACCCAGGGAGGGGGAACACCAAGGTTCTGTCCGGGCGCCGGCCGCCCCACGGCTCGCCAAAGGCGTGGGTTGCCGTATAGGACTGTTTCCACAGCCCAGCGGAATTACCTCGGATCCTTATCTCAATGGCTTGCCCGGATACCTGCAATGTCACCCGGTAGCACATATCATATACTATAGGTATAGGCGACCAGGCACACGGGCGGTTCGTGAGACGGGTTTGCTGCGTCCATTTCTACCTTCCCACGGGGTAGGGGGGGGGGCGGAAAACTTTCCCAGAGTGCAATGATAATCGGGACACCCAAAGCCGCAGCAGAGGCTGTCCACCATGCTCTTCGCCCGCCGAAGTATTCTTAATGTGAACTGATCGGCGGTTTACACACGTCGCCAGTCTTTGAGGCCCATGGGTACAGAAGTCAGGCATACTTAACCAGCAATGCCTGTATGTGTGTGAATACCAGGAGACCCAATAGGAATACAATACGTAATTTTGGGCTTTGAAATAGAGTACGGGTGGAGGTGTGTGGTGTGTGGGGAGAGGGGGAGGGTGAGGGGGGGAGATGAGTTGAAAAAAACATTTTTTTTAAAACTGTGGTAACAAGTCATGGCATTTGGGGATGGAATGGGTTGCCTGAACAAATCAGGACAATCAATTACTTAACATCATTCAAAATATTAATATAAATGCAAGATTAGACTCGTACCACGGATGAGCGTAGGACGCAATAATCTTCTTTATAGAAGGAGCGTCTGTAATATATAAGATAAGATCAGAGGTCTAATAATGAACCGACCCGAACGGAGCCGAACCGGAATTTTCAAAAGTGACATTGATTCCCATCCTTAGTTCATATGTCTTTTCACTTCAAGAGTTATTAAGAGTCAGTTGGCGCTACCTTCTTTAAAGCCTAAAGTTGAAATGAACATTCTTTATCTAAATATGGATCTCAAATAACATTAAGTAATATTTAGCCAACATTGTTGTATAGAGTACTTAACCTAAAATATTGTTCACAATACGTAGCCTATAATGTTATGTAGTGTAGCCTACTAAGCCTACACTACTGTATAGAGTACTTAGTAAACAATGTTATATAGAGTTCTAGGCTACAATGTTCTCTATAGCAGGGGTCGGCAACCTACGGCACGCGTGACACACTTGGTACGCAGAGTGATTTTCAGTGCCACGCGAAAGAGTCACTAAATGCAATGCAGGACTTTTCTACAAGAAGCGCTAGAGTAGTTTGACTTTTAAGCTTTTGGCACGCATACTGAGTTAGAAATCCACTTTGGCACGTTATTATCAAAAGTTTGCCGACCCCTGGTTTACAGTACAAAGCCTACAATTTCTATAGAGTACTTAGCCTACAATGTTGTAATATAGAGTTCTAAGCACTGAAGGCTTTTAAATACGTTATACAACATAGAATGTTTTGCCTATACTGATACATAGAGAAATCGAATACAATGTTGTATAAACCTCATAGTCCTGAATGTTGCCTAGAGTACTTACAGGCTGTATTGAGAGCATTGCCTAGAGCAGAGTTGGGCAACCTAAGGCACACGTTTTAAACTTGACATGCAGAGAGATTTTCAATGGCACGCGAGAGACCTCCATGGGGTATTTTTTTATTGATGAATGAGGAAAACTGACTGAAGCCGATGTTTCTGAATGACAGAGCGACACATTTCAGTGAGTTAAACTTCCATTTACTTGGACGGAGTCAAACAGCATTGAACTGTAAGACCATTGGAATGGATTTCCATATATCTTGAGTGAAAGAAATGTCAAAACATTTAACTATATGTACTTCGCTTTATAAAGGCATATATTAAAATATATGTTCGGACTTTTTTGAGAAGTACATTGAAGCACTCAAAGCGGAGTTTTCCATACAAAGACAGGACTTTCAAATTCATGGACTCGCGTATTCATACATCTTCAATCCTAGCTGGCTTTATCTTACTACAACCTTCTAAGTTGTAGATGTTTTTTTAAAGTGGACAGATATTGGCGATTTAAAAAAAAACAGCCATTTAAAATAAATAAAAAAATGGGCATCGAAATGTGCCGATTTGCGGGGAAATCTGGATGGAAGCTGCTTAGGAAAGTCATCTGCTAATCTCAACTTCCAGGCATTCGCTCTAATGTCAGCTTTTGGTTCAACAAGTGTGAAAAGTATTTATTGCACATGAAAGCTGTGTTAAGCATTCAAAGAGGTCACTTACACTTCACTACTCAAGGAGGAATGACTAAATATGTATCTGCCATTATAAATTAGCGAAGAGCATTCAAGACAAGACGCTCATTGAGACTAATTACACTTATAGACTTGTTATGCTCATCTTCTATATTTAAACATAAATATAAGTAAATCTAAAACAAATTTTGTGTTTATTAATTTAATAAATATAAGAGACTTGTTATTAGCATAATATTAAGCAATTGTTGTAATTATTAATGTTTAAAATATAAACACCTTAAGGTTCAATAAACACAAAATTAATGCAGGAAATTTTTTTTTTACAACCGTTTAACATAAATAATTATATACCTATAATAATTAAATCGTTTAATTAACACCATAATGCTGGATTCATATAAAGAAATAATAATTAGTCAGTAATATTTGTTATATTACAAAACATAACTTGTTCTGCATCAGTATTGAATCTAATTTAGAAGCATTATTTTAATTAAAGGGACATAATTAGCGCATTTTATTTGCACTAATATTTCTAATAATATGTTTCATATGTTTCTTTAATGAAAGAGGAAATAGTCTACAACTCATAATTTTATAATGATCAAACTTTAAAATCTGTTAAAAATTAAATAAATATTATATGACTAAAAATTATATTCACATTTTTTAAACATTACATTAACTACCTATGTCGTAGGATGACCACGTATCACTTCTATTTAATTGTAATCATATGGTGACCTAACGGATTGTAACAAATGAAAAAAAGTTTGTAAAAAAGAAGTTAAACGGATAACAAAAATAATCAATATTAGCAGTCGATAGATCTACGTTCTAATCTTGACCAACAAATGATAATGTTTACAAAATAGTTTCCACATATGTGAAAGTTTGGTTTTAAAATTTTGAAATTGGTATAAATGCCAATAAAAAGGATGATAATCTTTTTTATTACATATTAAACGATTTAACGATTTTCTCAATAGATCTCCTTTGCTTTTGGTCTTGGTCTTGCTACGATGTTAAATTAATTGTCCTATACAAACCATATATATTTTTTAAGTATAATAGAACAGGTTGACTTTCAGGCTGTTTGCACGCTGAATGATTTAGAAATCCTAGTTTGGCACACCATTAGCAAAAGGTTTCCGTCAGTTGCCGATCTCTGGCCTAGAGTACTTACACTCTGTAGGCTTAGTAAGACTTTGTAATTGCCAGATCAAGCGAACATTTATTTATCTAAACTTAAACACTCACGTGTTTTTTATGTCTTCAAGCGTTAGTCAGTAACATAAGGCAGCAGTAACTCTTTTAACTACGCCCTGTTCTAAAAATATTGAGAAAAAAACAAACAAACTTAAGACGTGAAAACAGGGCTATTAGAAACTTGGTCGAATAGGTTTAAGCTAACACATCTAACATTTCCATATGCCCTATATGTATTAGTATAATAATCCTGTTTGACCGAATTGATCCATAAGGCCGATGAAGAAGACTTCACCAGGCTTCTGTTGCCACGGCATACTAGTGGATTGTGTGACCAGCACAATGCCCAGCCGCAAGCCGCCTTTTTTTTTTTACTTCACTCCAACTAATGTCAGGATTCGAACCAAGGAACTTTGGTACCTCAGCCGAACGCGCTGCGGCACGACCACCGTGCCTTATATGACCTATACAGTTTTTTTATAAAAATTAGTTCTAGCTCTATGTCTTCTTAATGTTGCTTGGTTTTAAATGAGCTCATACAATTTGTTAGTTGGAAGCGATATAAAACCTTTTTATTATTATTATTTAACAGTTACATTTAAATGGGATTCTTGAATATAAATGTTATACATTTTATTACCTCACATCTTATCTTATATATTCAGACGCTCCTTCTATAAAGAAGATTATTGCGTCCTACTCTCATCTGTGGTCCGAGTCTAGTCGTGCATCTTTATTAATGTTATAAATGATGGTAAGTTACAGGTCCTGTTTTTTTTTCAGGCAACCCATCCCATGCCCGAATACCACTCGGGATGAAAGAGTACTTATATATGCATTTGTTCTCGCATAAGGAATAAGGAAAGTGTTTTTGTCTTTATGTTTATCTGAGCTTTGCAATAGGTTGTTATTAGGTTGTTTTTCTAAATTAGAGTTTAATGCCTTATGTATTATTACTACTTTACTCTATGCCCTTCTGTCCTCTAGTGTTTCTAGGTTTAGAGTGCGTGTCAAGTTTATTTTATTTTTCTGTATTATTTTAAGTCATAAATAATCGATTATTGATAAACTACGTTACACCGACATCGACGTAGTCGAATACGCTTGAGTAATTTTCTGATTTCATTCAAAACTAATTTTTTTCCGGGCAATATCTTTCTGTTCTCTAAAGTAATATTTACTTGGTAAAAAGCCATGCCTAGTATATTGTACTGTACTGTAATACATTTGCATGGCCTGCTAGCTTGGGACACTGCTACGACTCAAAATATTTATCATAATTAAAGTCGAGCTCAGGAAAAGAGAATTAGGTCAGGCGTAAAAAAAATATAAAGCTTTGGAGTAACGCGCCCCTGGCTTTGTTCATTTGGGAATAATATAGCACTTAGGGAAGCCATTTTTAGTTTGTGTTTGTTGCGCTGCACTGTTGTAACCATGGGGATTGTAAACAAAGACGCCCACTGCTATCCCCTTCCCCTCTCTCTTCCTCAATCAATGTTAACGTCCCTAACCTATACAAAATATTGCTAGGCCAGGAGATATTGAAACCAGAGACGTTAAACTTAAAAAAGTTAAACTAAACAAAAAGCAATACATATTTTATATAAAATGGTCACTCTATTCGTTTCAGAATTATATTCGTAACACGAAACATTGAAATCAATTAAATAGAGACAATCCGTTCTGCGTTTTTGTGGTCTGCATTCTGCAGACGTGTTCCCATCCATCTCCATCTTCTTGCTGAGATGCTCAATGCTAGTGGGATCACTCGTGTGACCACGTAGGTCCTCATTCGATATAGTTTTTGGATAGAAGATCTTGAGGATGCGTGGTAGGCTTTGTGTCTGGAACAACTCCAGTTTCCTTGCAATGGTGGTTGTAGTTTTCCAGCATTTAGAGCCATACAAGAGAACGATGAGTACATTGCTCTTGAATAATAACTATTATAATTATTAAATTTGTATAGCGCTGCCAATGCTTCCACCAAACATAATGTAAGCTCAGAGTGCATTTAACATTGAACAACAAACAACCAAGAACACTGATATAATTCTCTAGGCCAAAATATATAAAGCTAATTAATAATTAAAAAATTTACAAAAATGGGACAAAGCAAATGAATGTAGCATTAACCGACCTAATATTAAAGTAAATAAGTAATAAAAAAAATTATCCCGTCGGACCGAATCGATCCATAGGGCTGGCGAAGAAGCGTCGAACAGTTTAAAGGAATAAGTAGGGGAATAAAAAAGGTTTAACGAAGGTAAATATTCAAATAATGTGTTTTCAAGTTCTTTTTAATAGTGACGATAGAACTTGTTCGCCTGAGTTGAATGGGAAGTAGATTCCATACTTTCGGGCCAGATATTGAGAGGGCTCTTAGTCCAATGGTCGTCACAGAGAAATGTGGCACTTCCAGTATTGAGGAGTCGGCAGAACGGAGCGTTATTTGCTGAAAATAGGGATTGATTAGATCCTTGAGATAGGAATATTCCTCCATACAGTCCATACACCACACGATAAAGTAAATACATATCAATGTGTTAGTGACAGTAGTTCATATACTCTATTTACCGAGGTTCACTGAAATATTGTGACCTTTAGCTTAACGTCACGTGACTTAATAGTAGACTACACTGAATGTTAATTGAACTAGAAAAACAAAAAAAGTTGTTGCGAAATCGATTCCAAGATAATCAATGGGTTTGGGCTGCACTTGGAAAACGCACTTTAGTATCGCATCTTAGGGGAAAAACATGTATCGAATACTGTTTTGGAATCGATGCTGAATAAAAAAAAACTTTACATTTTGCTCAAAATTAGTACAAATGAAGTAACGCAAAGTACAGTCAAAGTAATAATGAATTAAAAATTATTGCTACAGTAACACATTTGCATGTAAATACAAGTCTGGATAGAGAGTTATAGTTTCAGTCAGAAAAGTTTCATTTGCAAATTGTGTCAATAACAGTCATTATAACATTCAATTAGAGCTTATAACAATACGATGAGTCACTTTACATCACACTGCAGCTATAGGATTACAAAGCGATTATTGTTTTTTTTTTTTTCTATTAAAGGCTAACGTTCTATTTTATCGGATAATTTTAAAAATTGATGTATCTTTATACTACTAAAACACGGTGGCCACGCGACAGCGCGTTCGGCTGGCGTACTGAAGGTCCCTGGTTGTTAACCTTGGCGCATGGCTAGGATTCGCTCCCTGAGTCTACCCAGCTCTTATGGGTGCCTGACTTAAGTAAAGGCGGCTGGGCGTTGTACTGGCCACACAATCCCCCAGTGTGCCGTGGCCACAGAAACCTGGTGAACGCTGCTTTATCACCCTCTATGAATCAATTTGGTCCGGATTACTTTTACTTTACTAATAAAAATATCAGCAATAGCTGCATTCAAGATAGCGCTAAATTCAACGTCATCTTCTGTTTGGCAGCCATCAACTAAAGAACAAAATTATAAATAAAAAGTTCTGTAAGTGAATTAATAGTGAATTTTCACACCTCGCGAGTCGGACAACATTTGTCAATACATTTTGGAAACACTTTAGGAAAAATTCATTTAAAGTCAAATACCAATTACATAACGCATTTAATTTTTAAATATAGCAATTTAACACACATTTACACAATCGGGCATGGAATGGGCTGCCAGAACAAAACCAGGAAAACCATCATTTAAAACATTAATAAAGATGCAAGACTAGACTCGGACCACGGATGAGCGTAGGACGCAATATTCTTCTTTATAGAAGGAGCGTCTGTAATATATAAGATAAGATATATTTTATAAAATACATAGAAAGACAGAACTATCTAGATACAAACTAAAATGGATCTTAATTCCATATGCAAATTATTATTATTTTCTTTAATCTCATTCTTCAAGATACACTTTTGGGTGAGGAATAGGTTAACATCAAACGTGAAAGCTGAAAAACATGGAAAACCATTCTCCCACATCTAATCGGGCGAACGGAGTTTCTGCTAATTAATGGTCTCTCTCGTGTGTATATTGAAACACGTCACAAAGCTCGAAACACGCAATGCTGACGTTAATGTTATGTTTTTAAAGGGACGCAATCCTTTGTCTGTGTCTCTGAGATAATAAAAAAATAAATTGTACAATAGTTAGATTTTTTTTATTGTATTTTACTTTAAGATAGACATTTATCTATACGTGTAATTATTGAATTAATTTACTTGGAAATGTAAAGTATAAACGCTTTTTATAAAAAAAATGATTTCTATATGTAATGTTTCTATTTTACTCGTAACAAATTATACATTTTTACTGTTGCTTATAGTTCACCCAACCTTTTATAAATTAAATGCTTAGAAACCATAACTTCCGGTATTTTACACAATTCTCTATACCGGTTACATCAGCTGGAAATGAAGGGAAATAAATCGGCTTACAAATGCTGCAAACGAGTTACTGCCCATGACAGAAAAAACACCCACATAAAAATGGCACCCAGAGTCAAACGAACCAAACTTTTCATTCAACAAAAGGAAGAAGAAAAAATTAATGTAACTCTAAAAGTACTGATTACATTGGTAAGACAGAAAAATCATTATGAACCTAATTTTAAATCATTCGATCAAATATTTGAAAACCAATGACGTACAGCAGTGACCTCTAACCCCAAACAGTCATTCAGCGTATCATTTTTTAGGCGTTCGCTCGAACAATGTTCATTACCAGACACTAGAAATGGAAAGAAAAAGAAAAGGCATTCAATCAATACTAGAATTTTGAGGATATAAATGTCTGTCTGTGACCTTTGACAACGGAACCGACTATAATCCTGAATCATTATCAGGTTTAGTGCGGATAGGTCTATTGAACAAAATTCCTTCAGAAAACTTAATTTTAAGATATTATTTTTTTTTAAGTATAAGAGTTATACATAACGAATTGTTATATTGTCGTAATACTTATTGTCTACTGTTACCTGTATAGGTAACTGTTATGTCAAAATTTTAAAATAACTTTTAGAATTACAATTATAAAACAAGGTATAAATTTAAAGACCATGTGAAGAGGTTTTAATCAAATTTGAGTTAACAGTTTGTGTATTCAGTATTCTAATGCTAATAAAATAATGTATACAAAATATTAAGAATAACTTTCAAGTAATTAGTTCAATATTAGCGCTTACATATGTGTGTGTGTGTGTGTGCGTGCGTTGTTGTTGCTATATTTGGAGTGGGAGGGGAAATCCGAATCCCGTAGTCATTTGAGATGTTCAATTTCCGGCAACAAAGGTATGAGACGTCATTAATGGGAACTCGACCAGGAAAAAATTAATATAGCCACGAGTTTCGAATTTATTAATCTGTTCTTATCTTTAACAAAATGGTAAAAACCATATAGATTTAGTGGGTCACTCATTGTTTAGTTTGTTCCCTTCCAAAACGCCAGTTCCGTATGGAACTACCTCTAAACCTCTTCACTTAAAAGAAAAAGCTCTTCAAGTCTGGTCTGTGAATCTATTCTTCTTCTATTAGCCAGTCTGCAGAGCTGTTTGCCCCTTTTGCAGTCAATGCCAGACAAACACATTTACACGTAGCTATAAAATTGTTATTTGCAGGCTTTATCACATGTGAATTAACACAGCGCTTTTAAGCGGAACACATTTATTTAGTAACACGAAAACCTTCTCAGTAAAGAAGATGAAAAAGGAAAGGTGAATTAGTAAGAACAAAAATAAAAGCATGACTCTTTATAAAATTAGAAACACAATACAACAATACTTAAATTGTGTTAAATACTCGATAAAAACAGCAGACAACATAAAGTGCAGATACTTAGATAAAACCCCCAACCCCCCAAAAATATAAATAAAATATTAAAAACAACAACAATCCTTGTTCATGTTTTGGGAAAATATTTTCTTGTATCCGAAAACAACAACAACATATCATTGAATGAATATCTAAATCTTGTATTTCCGTTATAACGCGTATATCAGAACAGTAAAATATTTTGATAGGTTTTTCCAAAAAAATTTTTTTATTGAATTGGGTTTAGTGATTGAGATCAATAAAACTATTTTTTTTTCTTTACTAACTTTATTTATGGACTGATGGCGCTAACAACAAAGTCCGGTAACTCTTGTTATTATAAAACTCACTGATCACTAAGGACAACCGCAGAATAGCTAAGTCTTACCCTTCCCACTAACTATTGGGGAGACTATGGATTTGGTTAATGGCTACTTACTACATAGCAAACTATGAGTTATTAGGACTTTTAAAGACTAACTCTTTGCCAGAGGAGAATTTCTAATTTAGGAAACCGGGGATTGTAAGGCGTGTTTTGGTAAATCTTTGGTCTAGACTTTAGTAACGTGGGGGAGGAAATCGTTATAGAGAATAATACACTGGCTACAACTTGTACCCATTCATTTGCATAGAGTCATACATTGTGCTGAAAAACAAATCACTTTTTTTTTCTTAGAGATACCACGAGACTCAGATGAAAACTAGTTCTGAACTGATGACTTTTACTATAGTATGAGAAGGACTTATCAGGAGTGATGTTCATATTATTTGTGTCTTTTACTCTCTTTCCAGTATTTCTCTCTTTCTCTCTCTCTCTCTCTCTCTCTCTCTCTTTCTCTCGTTCCATTCTTTTCTCCCTCTCCCTGTCTCTTTCCCTCTCCCTCGTTTTTTCCTCTCTCTCTCACTTTGTCTCCCTCTCTCTCTCCATCTCTTGCCCCCCTCTCCCCTCCCTTTTTTGTTCTCTCCGTCATTCTTCAACTTGATGCTAAATGCACTGTTTGACAAAACCTATTTCTTCCATGTTTTTATTTTCTATCAAAACTTACCAAAACCATCTCTTGAAGGTCTTATAAATTTAAACTACACGTTTTACTACAGCTTCGAATAGTTCTGCAGTTCTAGACAGTTTTCCTATCGAAAGAATTACAAATGTTAGAAATAAAAACTATTTCCTTTTATAACACACAGTTAATTTAGAGTTTGGGTGGTCAAACCATTTTTTAAAAATGTCTTTGAAAAATGCAAATTTGTTCGGAAGTAGCTTGTCCAATCTATTGAGATTCTATTGCAAGCTTACTATTAACCAGCGGTCAACAACCCTTTAATAATAGTTTGCCAAAGTAGGATCTACCGATTCTTTTAGCGTGCCAAAAGCTTAAAAGTCATCCTGCTCTAGAACTCATTTTCTTTTGTACAAGGGGCTTTAATTGCAATATGTGGGACTCTCTGCGTGCCTAGTCTGGCACACGTAACGTAGGTTGCCGATCCTTGTTCTTAACATCAGATGAATAATAATATTATTATCGAAAACTTGTATGTAATTTATGTATGGTATCCGGTGGTCTAGTTAGGGTCAGATCTAAATGTCGAGTGAAATGTAAAATGCAGCTTGGGCATTGTGTTGACCACACAATCACCTGTATGCTGGCCTGAGGGAAACTCGCCACTGCTGTCTCTCTTGCTCCAAGGTTCAACACGTACTAAAATAGATGCTACACTTTAGTTCTAAATGTAGATACAAGGCTTTACATATATATAGTCATTACAAAAAATCGACAATATATTCGTTATAATTTTAACAAACCTACAGTTGAGAATAATGTAAGTAAGTAAAGTACCCTTCGGACCAAATGGATCTTAGGGCCGGTTAAGCAGCGTGCACCAGTTTATTTGGCCACGGTATACTAGGGCAGGGGTTGGCAACCTTTTCTTAACAGTGTGCCAAAGTATGATTTCTAATTCATTCAGCGTGCCAACAGCCTAAAAGTCATCCTGCTGTAGTAATAAATTTCTCTTAGAAGAGACTTGAAAAGGCTTTCAAGGCCTCTTCCACGTGCCATTAAAAATCCCCTGACGTGCCAAACCTGGCACGCGTGCCGTAGGTTGCCGACCCGTGTACTAAGGGATTATGCGGCCAGCGCAACGCCCAGTCACTTCTACTTTTGTCCAAACTAATGTCACATCTGGGTAGACTCGGGGATACATTCCAGACCCAGGAACAAATTCTAGCCTTCACCAGGATTCGAACCCAGAACCTTCGTTTGGCCACCGTTCCTGACTTTAACAATGTATCCTATACTATAATACGAGTTAAAATTGTATGTATATATATATATATATATATGTCTGGAAATTTTCTTCAAAAGCGCTCTAACGATTATCTTCATGTTTTAATGCACTACTTGTTTCACCTAAAAAAAAATCTACAGCTTTTCGGCCCCACAAATAAAAATCGGAAATGGACGTTAAACAAAAATACACATTAGATTTATCGTTGATATTGATTTTGGACGTGAAAACATGCCATTGCTCGACCCACATGTAGTGCGGCTTTCAAGAGCGGTGTTTTGTTGCGTCGCAGTTATGACGTTTCGGGAATACCCGTAGGCTTACTACAGCAGTAAGAAGTTTAATTTCTTGTTTAGACTACTGTTGCGCACCGATGATAGAAATAATTTAAAGCAAGACCAAGTGTAATTTATGTAATGCAGGGGTGTCCAAACTACAGCCAGTGGGTAACGAGCGGGGGGACAAATGATAGTATGCGGCCCTCGCGGCTTATTTAGATTAGAACGTCTTCAATATATTTTAGATTAAACTTCAATATATTTTAGATTAAATTTTTAAAAAAAGAAAAACAAATACATATTTACGAATTATCTAATAGTCAGATAATAGTTTGCCGTTTAAATAATAACAGAATTAGATGAAGTTTCACCAAACTAAAGGTCTATTTTTAACTTTCTTTTATCTGACATTTTTTGAAAAAAAACACCTCTAAAACTTGTTTGTGTTTAAACAATGAATAGCTGTATATAGTGTACACTGTAGCAGATTACACTACAATGTATATAGTGTTCACTGTAGCAGTATACACTACGCTGTATATAGCATACAATGTAGCAGTATACTCTACACTGTAAATAATAAACACTGTATTAGTATCCACTTTTTTAAAAATTCAATACATATGTTTCATTAAAAATATGTATGATTTGCTTATAAAGGCCTACCAAAGTAAGATATATTAGAATATGTTAACATTGTCAATTCGAAATCTGGTAAACTAGAAAAGATGTAAATTCAGTATATTCGTATTTTCCTTATAACAATAGTCAGAAGTGTAATATACTGTTAGTTTTATTGAGGGGCGGGGGGGGGGGGGGGGAGAAATTAAACACATCATCTAACGAAGCCTATATATATTATGATCTTTTCATTTGCAGTCTTTTCAATGAATAACATAATTTCACCTTTAATTATTTAGTATTTAAGTTTAATGCTCAAAATAATAAAAAAAAATGTTTATCATACCATTGTTTTAATTAATCAATATAATATTTTTTACGCGATAGTTTATTATAAATAGTAACACAAATGGTGAAATGGAGGATATTAGATAATGTTAACACCAAACTATATTTTTTTACTTTTTTGTCAAACAATGTTTGGAATAATACATTGAAAACATTGAAAATCTCTATATATAAAAAGATCGTCTTTGTGTCCCCACAAATCCCTATTTTGTCACTGACTTATTTAGGCCTAGTCCTATATACTGTCTAATAGCTTTTCACATCTGACATGTGCCTTCTCTAGCTAAGTTGTTAACGTAGAGGACTGCTGTGCGTGCGAGCGGGTTCGATTCTCCAGTTAGACTATGCCTATTTTTTTTACCCGATTTACATTTATTCGTAGACCTTTTTAATTCCTATCAAACATATTTGCCGGCCGTAACTCATTGTTAGCTTGAATGGGTTGAGGGAGGGAGTTGAAAAAATTGACATAATGTTATAGGAAAGTTTGACAGTTGTTAAAGTTAATTAATTAATTTATTAATTGGTCATTTATATAGCGCCTCACTCCATGCTAATAAAAGCATGCTCAGCGCGCTCACAAAATCGAAACGACACTAACACTCTAAAATAGTTTTTAACAAGGTTTCGGCCGATGGAGGCACGAAACGACAATAACATTTTAAAATAGTTTCAAACAAGTTTTTTGCTGATGGATGTGTATTTGATCAATTTAGTTGAAAAGAAAAGTCTTAAAATTCTTCTTGAATGCCTTTTTTGACACAGAGTTTTTCAGTGTCTCAGGTAAGCCGTTCCACAGTGAAGGCGCCACAGATTCAAACGAGCGTACACCAAATCACCAATAGGGGAAGGGGTAGAAGAACTAAAAATTGTAACGTAATTCACGATATTTTAAATTTAAACTTTTCATTTTCAGTCTTTTAAATAATAATAATAATATTTGTATAGCGCTGCCAACAAACATAATGTAAGCTCAGAGCGCGTTTAACATACAACTAAGAATACGGATATTACACTAGGCCAGGTGACAGAGCTAAATTGATGATTAAAAAAAAGACAAAACAAATAAATGTAGCATTAACCGACCCAACCCATAAATAAGACAGTAAGTTTCTAAAGCATGTTAAATGTTATCTAAGGTAAATATTGAAATAATGAGTTTTTAAGTTCTTTTTGAAAGTAACAGTAGAGCTTATTAGCCTCAGTTGAATGGGAAGTTGATTCCACACCTTCGGACCAGATACTGAGAAGGCTCTAAGGCCAACGGTCGTCAGAGAGAAACGGGGCTCTTCCAGAAGCGATGAGTTTGCAGAACGAAGTTTTCTTTGCGGGACATAAGGTGTGATTAGTGCCTTTAGATAGGACGGAAACTCGTTATTAAAAATGCACTGATGGCAAAGTAGCGCCACTTTATACTCAATTCTGGCTTACACGCGGAGCCAGTGGAGCGAGCGTAGAAGGGCAATTCCCGAGTCTCTTTTAGACTTGCACATAAACAAACGCGCAGTACTGTTCTGTATTCGCTGTGGCCTGGCGATTTAATGACATAAATGACATATATTTCTGTTGGATTTAAAACTGACAACTCTAGCCTACATGTTTTTTTTATTTGGGTTTAAAATGAGATTAATCTTTTTTTTTTTTTTTTGGGGGGGGGGGGGGGGTTATCGGTCAAAATCTAGATAATAGACTGCACAAATAAAAATCTGCTTCGAATGTTAGGATTTAAAGCCCATGTCATTCATAGTAGAAAAAAAGAAAAAGACAAATACAATTTTTTGGTCTGGTAAAAACGTATTTTTAAAATGTATGCACTGTTGTTTTACATACACATTATGTTAAGGTACAAGCGCCTGCTCTTTATTACCGATCGAATGATCGGTCACCTGGTACTTCTATATAATTACTGTAAAACAAACTCCGACAACGTATAAATAATATCTAAACTAGTATCACTTACAGAGCATTAACTGGTGAATTACGTTTATTACTGTAGCACAGACACAACGAATCTAAGTTATTGATGGACACTGGCCAGCGAAAGAAACCTTCCCGGAAAAGAGAGGCAAAAAAAAGTATCTAAGGTCAAGGCTACGATGGGTTTTCTGTAAATGTGACTTCCCTCCCCCTGTCAAATGCAGCAAAAGGGGAAGCCATTCTGGAAAACTAATTATTGAGATGAATTGTCTACCTCTGATCGTTTGGGAGCTTCTCTCTTGTGTGGGAGGAGATGGCGGGAAATTGTTTGTAAGATTAGACTTGTGGGGTAGTGGTTGCGATGTTGTAGGTTGAGAGTTTAGATCTTGATGGCGGTTGTTGCTGTTTGTATGTTGTGTTGTTGTTTGTTTATGGAAGGTTCTACTTTTGTAGATTATTTAGTCATGTTGTCAGGTAGCGGTATTGTATCTGCTGTTTTGATTTGATTTCAATACTTTAACGTTGTTTTTTTTATAACTTTTATTATAATTTGGGCTTTTTCTGTAGTAATCGATCCTTGCATGTTCAGCTATTAAAAAGAAAAAAAGAAACCAGCATTAACAAAATGTATACATGCATTATTTTTAAATGTCATAATATTAAATCCTGGGACAGAATTCACTTGCAGTTCTTCAACATCCTTCACTTAAACATAAGGGCACTTGAATATTATGAACAAAATACATTAAATCATCACTTCTTTTAACTGTGGCCGAGCGGCAGCGCATTCGGCTGGCGTACTGAAGGTTCCGGGTTAAAGCTATAATTTGTTCTCGGGTCTGGAGGGTGTCCCTGAGTCTACCCACCTCTGTTCGGTACTTGACCTTAGTTGGGGGTAAAGGCGGCTGCGGCATGGTGCTGGCCACACAATCTCCTGGTATGCCGTGGCCACAGAAACTGGCGAAGGCAGCATCTCCGTCCCTATGGATCAATTTGGTACGACGGGATACTTTTTTAAATATATTTTTAAACATATCAGAATTTGATTTCAATTGCTGGGCACAATACTTTCTTTTATTATTTACATCTATGATTTAAATTTCCCAAACTCGTGTTTCATATCTAAAACATCTCTCGTGACATCTAGTGAATAAAAGTCTAAAAACGATAACACGATATATGTTTTAAAAATATCTCACCAATTTAACTTCCTTTTATTTACATATTAAAAAAGTAAAGCATTTCTAGGCATTATGACCTGAATTCCCATGGATTCATTTTCAATGTCTCATCGTTTGGGGCACGTGTGATTCGTAGGAAAATAGATTCCAGACAGGAGAGCAGGTCTGGAAGTAGGTCTAAGCGAAATTTAATTTTTTTACCTGTTGTCACAAGACTTATACCACAACCAATGTTTCAACACTTGTAACGTGAAAATTGAAGCGAAGCGAAGTTATCATCAAATTGTTTTAATGCATCACATTAATCCTGAAACATGCATATGAAATGTTGCTGTCAAGATTTTAATTTTGAAAGGGACATGGCTCTGAATTTTTTGATGGCACTCCAGTTTATAACTTTAACTCATTAGTAAAACGTTATTTTAAAAAAATAATTTAATAATATTATAGCAATATAGTAAAAAAAACTATACAAATTTCTTTTGGAGAACCATTCCAATTTTTACGTTTAACTTTGTCCTGATTCGTTAAACGGCCTAGGCGTCTATAGGGAACAGGTCTATCCAGAATAATATTTCCATGTATCTATCTATCTATCTATGTATTTATCTATCTATCTATCTATCTATCTATCTATCTATCTATCTATTTATCAACATATTTTTTATATATATTCATCTCTGATCAATCTATCAATATATAAGTAAAGTATCCTTCAACCAAAATTGATCATAGGGCCGGTTAAGAGGCGTTTTAACAGTTTATGTGGCCACGGCATACTAAGGGATGTGTGGCCAGCACAATGCCCAGCCGCCTTTACATTATCCCAACTAATGTATGGTAGCCTACCCATCAGTGCTGGGTAGACTCAGGGACACCTTCCAGTCCCGGGATCAAATCCTAGCTAAAAGGATTCTATCCTGGAACCTACGGATCGCAGGTTGAACGCCCCACCATGCCCAATCTATCACTATACTCCTCCTTCTATATCTCCATATATCTATTTATCCATTTATTATTTTCTAATTTTTTACTGCATAATTATACATGTATGTAATGTCTCGATAAGAAAGCGTATCATTATGTCGCATTGATTTATCATCTTTATCTAGATATGTATCTTAATGATTCCTCATAACATTCATTCATTCATTAATGTGAGTTATCAGTGCTACATAATGACATGTATATAACAGAGTCAGCTGTTTTTCTCCCCATCTCCCTCCCCCTTCTTCCGCAACCAGCCACCACATTGGCTTCTCTCGTTCTATTTATTCTTTATTCTTGTTCCCATATTCCCATACTTCTAATTCCGTCTCTCATTCAATGTCCATATATAATCTCTCGCCCATGTGTCTCATTTTTCTATGTTAGTGTCATTTATCGGCCCATCGCGCAATCTCTCTCTCTCTTTCTTTCTCTCTGTCTAACATTTGTCTGTCACTCACCCTCTCGTCCTCTTCACTCATAAAGCCACGATTCATCCGTTTATATATTCATCTTTCTATGAATTAGCCCGCCCCCCTCCTCCCCCAACTCTTTACACTGTTTAAAAGCCAGATATCATCAACAGCAATGAGAACATAACATCACATTAGCTTCTAGATGTTCCAAGCCCTGTGAAGGCTTCTTTTGTAACATCATGCCCCCCCCCCCCGGGGGGCAGGGGTAGGGGGTGGGGAGCAAGAAGCGGTGGGGGTCGAGATATGAAAAGAGAGTGTGTGTTTTTTTTTCTTTTATTTAACATGTTTGTGCTGACCTGTGTAAAAGCATTCCAATTACATACTTCTATCTAATGTAAAAAAAAATAAAAAATAATGATGTCGGAATGGATGAAACGAAATAGGCTAACAATGACAACCGTATGTCTCTCTCTCTCTTTCTCTCTCTCTCTCTCACTTTCCCCCTCTCTCTCTCTCGTTCTCTCTTTCTCTCTCCTTATATTAAACAAAAAATATATAATATTTTCATTATTCGCTCTCTCTCTCATTTAGAGATACGCTACAAGACATACGATTTTGTTCATTACCTAGTATGAAAAAAAGTTATAAAAGACAGTTTTTTTATATTTTTTATATGAGGAGACATTCATACACGAACTCTTCTACCAGGATGGCAATCGTGCATGTAATGGGTTAGAGGGACTAATTATAAAATCCCGCAATTTTTTGAAACCACACATTAAAATTAAATATACTTTGCAATATACCATGGGTCACGGTAGCCGAGCGGCAGCGCGTTCTACTGGCGATCCGAAGGCCCTGGGTTCGCCTACTATCGGAGGCTAGGATTTTTTCTCAGGATTTGAGGGTGTCCTTGAGTCTACCCTGCTCTGATGGCTGCCTGACATTAGCTGGGGTAGAGTAAAGGTGGCTTGGCTTTGTGCTGGCCACACAATCCCCTCTTATGCCCTGGCCACAGAAACTGGTGAACTCTGCTTCACTAGCCCTATAATCAAAATAATTGAGATTGTTTATATTATAAATGTGCTGTAATTACACAATTTAAAGATTATACAATGATTAGTAAGGTATTATATAGTTGACAGTATAGACCTTGACCAATGTAGACTATAAGCTAATGAACAGTAAGCTAAAGAATCTTCATTGAGAATGATTCAATTGATATGCTGGGGTCATTTGATTATCTACTTTTTAAATTGAATTCCAATGGACGAAATCAGTAAAAGCTTTTAAAAGCTTTCTTTTGTTTTGTTTGAATAATCTATTTTTAGAATGAACACTATCATTTAAACCCCCCAAAAAATGTCTGGGTGAAGATCGAGAAGGTTCTTTATGAAAGATGAAATCTATACGAGCTCAGACGAGGGTGTAAAACAAGAGCAGTGTCTAAAGTCTAAAGTATACAAGAGTATAACTATTTATCACAAAGAGGGGAGATAAAGGATGCTAGAAAAAGAAGTGATTTGCAAAGGGGGAGGCCAATAACATTTTAAACACCTCAAGCCCGAAACGCCAACACCGCTCCCCCTTCCCTTTACCCTCCCCCTTCCATCCACTCCCCAATCCGATTAAACAAGAGCAATAACTCTCCGCGGTTTAGAACGACCACCACAGTCACATGGTCGGCCGAAGATAACTGGGTTCATGCCCTTGAATGCCAATGAGCCGCGGGAGAGGGTCGCAGAAGAGCAACGAGCATCGCCACTCTCGCAGAAGTCGCTTCCAGTGTCCAAATAGGTTGACCTTTGACACCGGCTATTGATTTGCAGTTGTGTGTGTGTGTGTGTGTTTTTTAGGGACATTTGTGGACTTGACGGATGGAAGTTAACACTTTTTAGAATGGGGCTCTTTAAATTAGTTTTATACTAATTTGGACAAGATGGAGCTGACAAACGTTATCTGACAAATGTCATTGACTAATCACTGTGACAGATCTATCAGACAAATGTATCTGTACAAGCTTAAAAGCTAGCCACATAAACTGGTGAACGCTGCTTCATCCGCCCTATGGATCAATTGGGTCCTCGACGGGTATTACATTTAAAAATCAATTTAAAAAATATATAATTTGTGTATGTTCAGAAAATAAAATTGAATCTAGAAAAAAAAAATGTTAATGAAAGACAAAGACAAAGATAGGGGAAAATATGAACATATTTTAAAGTTGTATATATAATCTCGATGGTTCACAACATCAAAAGAGCTGACACGCGAATTGATCAAAGTAACCATTAAAGCAACAAATTCGGTAAACACATTACATTCACAAATAAAGCCTTTACTTTTTGACGAAATTCCTTTTTTTTTTCATTGCACAAGCAACGTGTGTTTATCGATTAGTTCAGTAATACAATTCAAATTATTTCCCATTTGGGTCAAAATAAAGATAGAATTCGATTTTAAGTGATTTTATTAACTGACATGTTCACTATTTTAACGGTATAAAGATATGATAGAAAATAATCGCTATCCGCGTACAAAATACAGGAGTAACACTTACAGTCCCGGACGCGTATATAGCTGAACTGAAGGCAGCATAGATAGAAGTAGGTCGGTACGGAAAGAGTTAAATAAAAGATGAAAAAATTAACACTAAGGAAGGAAAAATAAAATGATTAAATATACAAGACAACTTAAAAAAGGTCGACAGATTGTCGACAATACTAACTACTAGGCCTAGTTTATAACACTATTCATGACAATATTTACGACTTAGTTTACGACATTAAAAACGACAATTGATTGTTCACGACAAAACTAGAAATGGAAAAAAAAGACCAATATCTCAAAAACAAAAAAAAAAAAAAGTGCTTTAAAAATAGCTTTGCTTCTTATTAACGTACAAATGTCTCTAATGTCAAATGTATAAAGTTTTACAAAAAATCACTTTTCTTAATTCCCACATACATACGCCCACGCATATGAACTCTTTATTAAAGCTCTTCACTATATCGAGTCCCCCACAAGATCTAAAATGACAGACACCTTTTTTCTTCTAACAAAACATCTAGAGTAAAAATATATTGTTTTCTTGTTTTTTTTTACAATTTTTTCATTTCTTGGATTTTCTCCATTTCTACCGAACTGAGAAGTTGGGTACTAATTTGATGAAATGCTGGACAAAGTTAATCAATAGCCATAACTTATGTTTACATGTTCTCAGATAACTTCCAGCGAATGTCTGTGCAAGATTCAGCATGTCTCTTTGTAATGAACAGCATGTGATTAAGTTGGTTTTAGTTTGTTTATGTGAAGGCAGTCAGCTTATACATCTGTCAATCTACGTTACACAACTAAGTTTCAAAACATCTCTGTACATCAAACACCACAGAGCGTCAGTACGACTCTTAACACAGTACGTCAATTCATAATTGTACGTTAATTCACCACTGTAGGCCTACCACACACTGCAATACACCACTGTACGCCGTACATCAATACACCACTATGCGCCGTACATCAATTCACCACTGCACGGTGTACTTTAATGCAGCACTGTACGCTGTACTTTAATGCAGCACTGTACGCTGTACTTTAATGCACCACTGTACGCCGTACATCAATTCACCACAGTACGCTGTACTTTAATGCAGCACTGTACGCCGTACATCAATTCACCACAGTACGCTGTACTTTAATGCAGCACTGTACGCCGTACATCAATTCACCACAGTACGCTGTACTTTAATGCAGCACTGTACGCCGTACATCAATTCACCACAGTACGCTGTACTTTAATGCAGCACTGTACGCCGTACATCAATTCACCACAGTACGCTGTACTTTAATGCAGCACTGTACGCCGTACATCAATTCACCACAGTACGCTGTACTTTAATGCAGCACTGTACGCCGTACATCAATTCACCACAGTACGCTGTACTTTAATGCAGCACTGTACGCCAATAAATCACGGCACGCCAACATACCATTGTACGTCCAGACACCAATATACGCCAACATTAAACATCTGCGCTAATACATCAATATACGCCAACATTAAACATCTGCGCTAATACATCAATATACGCCAACATTAAACATCTGCGCTAATACATCAATATACGCCAACATTAAACATCTGCGCTAATACATCAATATACGCCAACATTAAACATCTGCGCTAATACATCAATATACGCCAACATTAAACATCTGCGCTAATACATCAATATACGCCAACATTAAACATCTGCGCTAATACATCAATATACGCCAACATTAAACATCTGCGCTAATACATCAATATACGCCAACATTAAACATCTGCGCTAATACATCAATATACGCCAACATTAAACATCTGCGCTAATACATCAATATACGCCAACATTAAACATCTGCGCTAATACATCAATATACGCCAACATTAAACATCTGCGCTAATACATCAATATACGCCAACATTAAACATCTGCGCTAATACATCAATATACGCCAACATTAAACATCTGCGCTAATACATCAATATACGCCAACATTAAACATCTGCGCTAATACATCAATATACGCCAACATTAAACATCTGCGCTAATACATCAATATACGCCAACATTAAACATCTGCGCTAATACATCAATATACGCCAACATTAAACATCTGCGCTAATACATCAATATACGCCAACATTAAACATCTGCGCTAATACATCAATATACGCCAACATTAAACATCTGCGCTAATACATCAATATACGCCAACATTAAACATCTGCGCTAATACATCAATATACGCCAACATTAAACATCTGCGCTAATACATCAATATACGCCAACATTAAACATCTGCGCTAATACATCAATATACGCCAACATTAAACATCTGCGCTAATACATCAATATACGCCAACATTAAACATCTGCGCTAATACATCAATATACGCCAACATTAAACATCTGCGCTAATACATCAATATACGCCAACATTAAACATCTGCGCTAATACATCAATATACGCCAACATTAAACATCTGCGCTAATACATCAATATACGCCAACATTAAACATCTGCGCTAATACATCAATATACGCCAACATTAAACATCTGCGCTAATACATCAATATACGCCAACATTAAACATCTGCGCTAATACATCAATATACGCCAACATTAAACATCTGCGCTAATACATCAATATACGCCAACATTAAACATCTGCGCTAATACGTCAATATACGCCAACATTAAACATCTGCGCTAATACGTCAATATACGCCAACATTAAACATCTGCGCTAATACATCAATATACGCCAACATTAAACATCTGCGCTAATACATCAATATACGCCAACATTAAACATCTGCGCTAATACATCAATATACGCCAACATTAAACATCTGCGCTAATACATCAATATACGCCAACATTAAACATCTGCGCTAATACATCAATATACGCCAACATTAAACATCTGCGCTAATACATCAATATACGCCAACATTAAACATCTGCGCTAATACATCAATATACGCCAACATTAAACATCTGCGCATTAATACATGAAATGCATCTTTAATTAAACCCACTAGCTACGCGTTCCTAAGAATGAGATACTATTGAAAAGACGAACAGGTAATTAATTATCCAGTTAGATCTTGACTCATGTTTCTAAGTTGAAAATAAGCGTTGGCATAGATTAAAGCATTTAAATATAAACTGGATTAGATCAAATATTTTCACTGCACTGTCTTGGATCAACAAAGAGTGCATGCCACAGAAATCCGTGCTATTTATAGGAGGAAGAAATAAATTGAAAACCATCGAACAGAATGAATGTGTCTATAGCCATCAAACAGAATGAATGTGTCTATAGCCATCAAACAGAATGAATGTGTCTATAGCCATCAAACAGAATAAAATGTGTCAATAGCTAAATCTTTTTCATCTTTACTGGGGGAGGGAGGGGAAGTAGATAGAGAGAGTTAGAAAACGTGAAGGTGAAGGGAGGGGGTGGTAAGTAAAGATAAAAAGAAGATTCTAATTTTCTGCTTGATTGGTCGATTAGCTTTTGTCAATTTCTCCTTGGCGTTGTGAAAAATGAAAGATCGAAGTGTCGTGATTGCAAACGGACACGTTGGAGAAGAAAATAAAAACAAGTTTTTTTTTCAAAGTTCTTTTCTTATTTAAAGAAAATGCAGACATAAAATATATCTAATTTC
The DNA here is from genome assembly GCA_949126835.1 of Anisus vortex. NCBI lineage: Eukaryota > Metazoa > Mollusca > Gastropoda > Planorbidae > Anisus > Anisus vortex. Next base: position 39,632,894 of record OX421500.1, on the reverse strand, counting down.
ATTTCACACTTCTAAGGGAAACACCGGAGACAAAACATAATCATTGATGCAAAACGTCGTTGTCCAGGCTTTGACGGTGATAAAAATTTAATTTTTGTGGAGATTTTGGGAATCGCACATAACCTAAGTGTTTAACATTTGGGAATGACGTAAATTCAATCCAGTTATTTTAATTGATGTAGATTTCATCAAAGCATTGGGAATAACGTAAATTCGAGCAAATCATTGAGAATAAGGTAAATTCAAGCAAAGCATTGGAAATATTGTATATTCAAGCAAAGCATTGAAAATAACGTAAATTCTAGCAAGGTATTTGGGAATAACGTCAATTCAAGCAAAAAAATTGCGAGTAACGTAAATTACGGCAAAGCATTGAATAAGTGGAAGATGCTGTTGAAGATAATGTTTCTGAATGACATTACAACATATTTCATTGCGTTCAACTTGCATTTATAAGGACAGGGTCAGACAGTACATGAAACTGGACAAGTCCTGTCGTGAAATCCATTTCCGAATGTTTATGTACTGCCCTAATTTAAAACATACTCAGATCAATATACATTAAATATAGATGAGCTGTTTTTAGAACTTCATTGAGGCACTCAAATCGGACTTATTTTTAACCAAAAGCAACACTTTCAAATTGACACACATAGGTTTCCATGCATGCATCAAGCCTAACTTGATTGATCTTTGCTCAATAGATCTAGACTTTTTTTTTATTGGAGTAAAATTGTCGATATTCAAATGCAGCATTTTCATTTTTTTTTTTACATTTCAAATAATGGGCATCGAAAAGTACCAATTAGTATATTCACTTTACTTTCAGTTTTTGATTCAACTTACACTTGTGAATATCATATTTTATCCTAAAAATAAGCTGTGTTTAGTCTACAAAGAGGTCTCTAAATTTGTCCATTCAGAAGTGACTAAATTTGTACCCGACATTGAACAATTAGCGAAGAGCATTCAAGGACAAGGCGCTCATTCATTGATTCAGACAAATTAAATACCAACTAGTTATTATTCTTTATTTAAGTATAAATCTAATTAATTCTAGAACAAATGTATTTGTTTTATCATTTTAATACATATAAGATGCTTATATTTAATAAATAAGCATTAATCTAATTAATTCTAGAACAAATGTATTTGTTTTATTATTTTAATACATATAAGATGCTTATATTTAATAAATAAGCATTAATCTAATTAATTCTAGAACAAATGCATTTTTTTATTTTTTATTTTAATAAATTATAAGATGCTTATATAGTAGCATTATATTATGCAATTATTTTAATTATTTATGTTTAAACTACATGCAAAAATTCCTTAAATCGACAACTGTTTCAATGTAAAATAATTTCATACCTCCAAGTACACATTGAAATGAATGCCACAATACTAGAATATTATAGAAACAATTAAATTATAAGACATAATTCATTAATAATTTAGTTATATTACACAAAACATATATTGTTTGGCATCACAATAATCAAATAGGTCAAGTCTAATTGAATTAAAGGGAGATAATTAGCTTGATTTCTTCGCATAATATATTTAAATGTGCTTATTTTTTTTATTTTTTTTAATAAATGGCGGACAATTGAAAATGTAACGATGATAAAATTATTTAAACAAATTAAAAAGTATATATATATATATATATCATAAATTTTTACGACTAAACATTGTCTTTGTAAATTATCTAACATTACATAAACAATTTAGTTTGTACGAATACGTACGCATTCATTTCTTTAAATTAATTCACATTTTGCAGAAGCAATGTAACATATAGTACAATTTCAATCTCAATAAGCAATATAATAATTGAGATTCGGATAATTGTCTATCTATATTTGGCAGGTACTAGAATTAAATCTATCTTGAAAACTAAAAATAAATTTGTAGACATTTATCATAAATTATGTGAAAGTTGGGTAATAATATTGTTATGATTTTCTATCAAATGACCAAACATTAAAATGACACAATCAAACAAACGCGCACATTTTGTCTTAATTATATCCTAAATATCATGTAGTCCGTGGGATCGTTAGGGCGCCAAAGATGACATGTACACCAGGCTCCCCCATTCCTCCCGTCTCTCAGCCCTTCTCATTGCGTCACACAGCTTTACTCCCGTCCACTCCCTGATGTTGTCCTCATATCGTTGCTTTTGTCTTCCTCTTTGTCTCCCCTGTCTGGTGGTGCCCTTCAGAACAGTATTGGCAAGCCCGTTTGGCTCTTCTTATACTCCGCTGCTATATACATTGTCTTATGGAAATTAGTAACAAAAATAATGGTAGGGCAGTTTTACTTTCAGGGTGTTGGCACGCTGAATGATTTATAAATCTTACTTGGTCACACTATTATCAAAAGGTTGCTAACCTCCTGGTAAAATCAACTGTCTCATGTGGTCAAAAGGCGTCACCTTTCTCTATTTCTAATAATTAAAAATCTAATAAATGTCACTTTTAAATAAATATTAAATTTTTGTAAATGTTACTGACGCTTCTTCTATACGGAAGAACTAAAGAAAACGCTAAAAAATTAAAACAAATTCAGAAAAGAGCTGCAAGGTTCATTACTAGCGAATACTCACAACTGAAAAGAGTAACACCAATAGTTAAATCACTAAACCTAGAAACACTAGAAAACAGAAGGGCAAAGAGTAAAGTTTTAATAATACACAAGGCATTAATTTTTAATATAGAAATACAACACAATAACAATTTATCACAATGATCAGATAAACATAAAGAAAAAAACAGTTTCCTTATCCCTTATGCGAGAACAAATGCATATAATTACTCTTTCTTCCCGAGTGGCATCCGGGCATTGAATGGGTTAACTGTTCAAACAATTAAAAAAAAATAACTTAAGATCATTGAAAACATTAATAAAAAATACTACACTTGACTCGGCCCACGGATGAGCGTAGGACGCAATAAATCTTCTTTTTAGAAGGAGCGTCTGTAATATATAAGGAAAGATGTGGGCAGGGTGGCCTAGCGGCAGAGCCTACGACTATCGTACTGAAGTACCCTTTTTCAAATCGTGGTTAAGGCTAGGATTTGTTCCCGGGATTGAAGGCTGTCCCTGAGTTGATCCAGATCTGATGGGAACCTGACATTAGTTAAGGCACAGTAAAGGCGTCTGGACATTGTGCTGGTCACACAATCCCCTAGTATGCCCAGAAACTGGCGAATGCTCCTCCATTTTTTGAATACTAATAATGAAATATGATCATTGAAAGAAAGTTCTTCATTAGATAACTGAACGTATGTTTTATATTAGTGTATAATATGAACTCACACTTCCGTTGTCAGACATAGCAATAAAACATTTTATGATTGGTTTATTACGTTTGAAATCACCATGACAACGACACGTTTTCAACGGCAACATCCGGCTGCTGTAAAGAAATCGTGTGAATAGCTTTTACAAGAAATAGCCTGTTCAAAAGGTTTTGTGCAATAGAAAAACAAACGTTCACAAACTTTATGTAGGCCTACACTGGTCAAGAGTTTTATTTTATCACATATGTTACAGACGCTCCTCAGATGGTGCAGATGTTTAGTGTTCTACGCTTAACGGTGGTCTAAATCTAGCCTCGTAATTTGATCATTGTTTTAAATGATGTTTTAAGCAGGCATAACTTGTTGTTTTTTTTGGTTTGTTCAGGCAACCCATGCCATGCCCGGATGCCACTCGTGAAAAAAAGAGCACTTATATGTATTTT